>MU388729.1:1033699-1198514 GCA_022578815.1 Xylariaceae sp. FL0016 | reverse complement strand
ACCATTCCTTTACTATACATAATTTCACAAACCAACAACGACTTCTCATGCATCCTTTTTTAATCCGCCCCCACCCCCCCCCCCCCCCCCCCCTACAAAAACACATCCAGGTACCATTTTTGTGGTTAATCGATGATCAACAGATCCTCATCGTCCTCCTCCAACTCCACCATCCCCTTGCCGGCCCCGAGCTCCCCGCCAAGGCTCTCGCGCCCGGCCTCGCGGATGCCCTTCTCGGTCACGAACCGGGTCTTCTTGCGGGCCGGCGGCTTATCCGCAGGTGCCTTGTCCCTGTCCCGGTCCCTGAACTTGGCGAACGACGACGACAACGCCGACGACGACGAGGCAGCCGTCTCGCTCGCGTCCGCGTCGGGCCTCGTCGTCGCGAACCGGTCCAGGCTCCCGTCGCTACGGAGCTTCTCGCCCTCCTTCATCCGCGAGAGCTTCTCCTTCAGCCCGCCGCCCCAGCCGAGCGCGGGCTTCGCGCCAGGGCGGGCGGCGCTCGAGCTCGAGCCGAGGCTCGAGGGCCCGCTGTCGACGCGCTTGCGCTTCACGGGGCTGAGGTGGATCTTGGGGGCGCTGCCGCGGTCGCGCACGAGGCCGAGGCTCCGGGCGTCGCGGTGCGGGCGCTCGTCGCCGTCCTGCGAGTGGAAGCTCGAGCCGGCGGTGGACGATGTCGTCGTGCACTTCGCCCTCAAGTGCATGTAGTCTTTGCCGGCGCCGCTGCCGACCTTCCCGAGCTTCTTCATAATATCTCGCTCCTTTTCCTCGGCTGCAAATTTCCTGCGCAGCGCCTCCTTGCGCTCGATGGTGCCGGCGGCGGTACCGTGTTCGCCACCTAGGACCTCGTTGTCCATCATCGTCGCCGCGCTGCCCTTGCGCATGAACAATGCGGATTGTGTGTCTCTGTCAAAATTTCCTCGTTTGCCCTTCCCCGCGTCGTTCGCATGGGACTCCCACTTGTTCAGTCGGTAGCCGTTCTTCTTGTCCTTTGGGCCTAGACCGGTGTTGAATGCGTTGACGTCCTGCCTCGCCTGCCGGTGCTTGCCCAAGGCCAGATTCATGTGGAACTCGCAAAATTCCGTGCGCTTCTTGTTCACCCACGAACCGCACGTCTCGCCGTCTTTTTTGACAGACTTGCAGTACCCTAGGTCCCGAGCGGTGCCGATTTCGAGAATTGTGTCCTGATCGCTGTTGATGACGAGGGAAAATCGGCCGGTGTCTTCTCGGCCAGGTGGTGGAGGCATGATATTCGGGTTCAGAATGGCAAGAAGGGTGCCAGGCACAAGTTTCCAGAACCTATCAAAGCCGCTGTTGAAGATGAAGAGATCGAGCTCCCACTGAAGGTCTACTAGTTTCAGGACCATGTACTTTCCTTTCCCGGGATCAGCTGTTCTCTTTTCTTTCAAACTGGTGTTGGTTTCCTTGTGGCTTCGTGGGTCTGACTTGGAAGCTAAGATTCCGAAGATGACTATGTCTTGTTCTACGTCTGGGAGCTCAAAATCGGGTGCTTTAACATGTTTCAGCACATCTTTGATAACGTAGGACTTCTTCCCACCCAGGTTTCGTGTGAGTACCGGGTGGGGTATAATGCGTTTTGATAGATGAACGCTCGAGTAGGGCTCAAATGCTGAGGCGTCTTCTTCAGGGACTTCGGATGGGGGCACTATCTTCTTGCGGTCAGGATGTCTCCCTGACGTTGGCTCCGGTGTCCCTAAGCTGCTGGCCGATCGATTCATGTCTTGATCCTGCCGTCGTACACTAAGCATAGTGTTACTTCTCTTCAGCCCGTCGCCTACCATTATGTCTTCTCGGCTGTATGATGCTTCTTGCGATGGTAGTTCAGGTATTTCTGTCGCGTTGTTCTTTAGGTGATCCATGTCGTCCTTGCTCAGCTGGAAAGCATTGCTTCGCGCCGCTCTCATCTTCGCCTGCCGCTCTTGGCGGCCTACTTCATCGTTCCGGGCTGCCGCCATCCGTTCGCTGAAACTCTTGGGACGATCCGGGCGATTTGCTGAGTCGAGCGCTGGCGTATGCGCTCGTCGGAGATATCCACTTTGACCTCCGTTTTGCGCTTCAAGAGTCTTCCTCAAGCTTGGCGCACGCTTCAAAGATACGTCTTGTGCTTTGAGTCCCTTGTCGATGCCCAGGCGCACCCTGCTCGGCGACGTATGCTCCAGCGAAGGCTGCACCCTCCTTACTGGGGAAGCAGGGACTTGTATCTCAGCTTGCGACCGCGATCGATCGGGCGATCGCGCGTTCATTTCTCCCGCGCGCGATTGTGCCCGACTCGATATTCCTGGCTCTAATGTTAGAGCCGAGTCAGGTCGCAAGCCATTCCCTCTCGTCGCGGAAACCTCCCTCTTCGCCTTGGCGTTCTGTAGCTTCTTGAGCTTGAGCTTTGCTTGAATAGCCGCAAGCTTCAGCTCGAGTGTCTCCTCGTCCTCGTCGCCATCGATCATCAACTCCATATCGGCGTCTTCGGCTTGTGGCGTTCTCGTCGGCCGCGATGGCGTACGTCGTTTAGAAGGTGAGGGCGAGGGCGAGCTGCGATCTGCGAGTCGGCGCAAGCGTTCGCGACCGGAAGGCGTACTAAGTAGAGCTTCGTGGGGCGATCGCGGCGGCCATTGGGCTTCGGGCTGGGCAGTCGACCCTGGAGGAGGCATGGTGTAAGTTTCCCCAGTCAAGCGACAGCAGGAGCGCACCATAGATCAGAGGAAGTTTAAGCAAGAGTAACGTACTGGTAGGCATCGTGAAGAATAGTGTCGCTGGCCCACCCTGTTGTTGCCAGTAGACTGCGCCGGCAAGTCCTCGTCCCCTCCTCCGCTTCCTGCGACGAGACTTGCAGGGGTCTGTGTCCTATATCATTTACCAGATATTGATCTGATCAATGCGGGCATAGTATCGCGGGCTATGGGCTCTCGAGGGCAGTCGGTAGATCAAAGCGTGTGAAATTGAGGCTTTTCAACTGGATGTTATCCGGTTGTGGTGATGCTGTGATCGGGCGCATACACTTGTATAACGTATGGAGGTAGGGAGTCGATAGATAATTCTACAGCAGGCAGGTGATCCAATGGAATGGAAGATATCTGACCTGGAGGGAACGTCGGCATTAAAGAATTCTGGAGGATACCGCAGTGATGTACTAGGTATGTAACAGAGTAATAACTGCAGTCTTGTGTATTGGGGTATGAACTCATAACCATCAATGTCTTATTGCTTGGTATATCGATTGCTGCCGACATGGCACGACTGCCATACCAAATGCGGGTAGCCAGCCTCTACCAACATGAATACCGAAAAGTCGTAACCGCTAAGAAAATAAGGTACCTGGACGGAGCCTAGACGCAGCGATTGGCAGAGCTGTTGCGGAGGTCGACGCGTTAGCTTCTGCAGCTTTGCAAAGAAATATACGCGACTTAGACGCGTTTTCCATGTCACTTTAGCAGGGGTCCCTAGATATTGGTTGATGGGCATGTACCTAGGTACCCCTTACTGCCAATGTCCTACAATTGACTGACTGACTGACTGACCTGACCTGCCCGTGAATTCGAGAGATAGATATACAATTGATGTCTGACCTCATGGAATGAATACAAGTTTTAGGCCAGGCTTTGTGTAATCGTATTTTCGATCGCATTGAAGTACCTTCTTCCGGTACAATTTCGGACTATACCCTGGAAACACCTCGAACAGGAGTTGCCACTATGCCGCGGACGAGATCAACCAACGGCACAGCTGCGAAAGCAGATTCGAAATCGCTAGAATCAACATCAGCCTCCCGATTCACACTATCACAAGCCTCCGAGAACCCGCCCAAGATCTTCATCCTTCCCAGGAAAGCGAAGAAAGATGCGCGTATCGTGTCATTGTTGAATCCGCGATACAACAAACCCACAAGATACCTTGTGTGCCCCGAGACAGGCTTCTACGAATTCACACGCGTCGCTGCGCCCACGAGTACACCAAGAAGCTGGCTGATAGATTTCGACCGCAGTAGTCAAAATGGCGAGGGCGAGGAGGGACCCGGAAAGAGGAGCGCGGAGGACGAAGAAGAGTTCAATACCTATATAACGAAGAGCGCGGACTTGTTCATTGCCACGCCCATAGACCCCTTATTCCTCCTACTACCCGTGTTTACTCCTACGAGTTCGACTGCGAAATCTGAGAAGAAGATGTTCGTCTCCCTCGATGACCATCTTGACACTATTCAACCTTCTTCTCCACATCTTTGGGAAGTTATGCGCTGGGGTGAAGGCAGCATACGGTCGCTACTAGAAAGCAGGATGGCTGCGGTCTGCGACACTGCGGACGCAGGGGAGACCATGTTTCGTTTCAGTGAGGGCAAGCTGCTCGAGGAGATGTTGAGCAAGGCGAAATGCATGGGCGAGGACGGCTTACCCAAGAGCATGGAGGAGAAGTTCGTAGCCAAGCCCCTTGAAGCGCCTGTGCTTGGGATCAAGCGGGAAGCATCGATGACGAAGGCGGAGGCAAATCCAACTCGCGAAGAATCAGGAGCCTCAACACCGATACCCAAGAGCGAAACAGGCGAGAGTCAAGCCAGCGTCTCCTCGACGGATACGCGCCCGAGCTTAATATCCGATGTTTCGAGCGCTTCAGCCGCCACAGTGGCGACATCAATCGGGGAGACGGAGGAGGCGGCAGCAGCAATCACATTGGCGCCCTCTATGACGGCATCCGATGAAGTAGTAAGACTACAGCGCATGCGCGTCGCCTTGAACTTTCTCTGCTCGTCCTATATACCGCCCAACCTCGGGGCTGTGCTCAAAAAGAACCTCTCGTCACCTCCTCCCTCAGTGACCCCGACGATTGATTTCGCCCCTCTCGACGCCTACTTGAAGCAGCTCTCGCAAATGCGCGCCGAGGCTATGGCGTCGCGATCTGCGGACGACTACTCGCGCAAGCGGGTACTGGATGACGAGGAGGTGGCGGAGCGCGCAGAGAAGAAGCGGCGGAAGGACGAGGAAGAGAAGAAGAAGAAGGCGGGTGAGAGCAGAGGAGTGAGAGACCTGAAAAAGGTGAACACCGGGGGTATGCGTAAGATGAGCGACTTCTTCAAAAAGAAGACATGAGATTGATGTTGAGTAAAGGTGTTCATGACTTGTGAATACTTGGACGAGGTACCTAACGCACGCGGAAGGAGTCTAGATTATGTGTGAACCACTCAAGAGAAGAAGAGCAAGAAGAATATGCTGACTTGAGTAAGATGAGATGAGGTGGTCTTGGAGACTGCTCACTAGAACGCGTGGGCATTTGGGCCTTGTAGATACCGTGTATGAAATATGATCTGCCCTCAATCTGGGATGTATGTACAGCCGCAACACACGTTGCCGAGAAGATCAGTCACAGTGGAACAATGGAACTTTTCCTGAAAGAATATGATAGTTTCTAATAATTGCTCCTCAAGGTTACGAAACTGAGTACTATTGTCAAGGAGGTAAGTATGATTTGTCACTTATGCCAATATAAGTGGATGGATTTGTTTTCCAGTTGTAACAGCTGCAGTTTGGATATTCGGATTAGCATTGCAGCTATCTCTTGACAATCTACTTTATCTTCAGTATTCATACGTTACAGGTCATCTGCCCATATGGACGTACATGCCCAAACACTGTCTGGCCAACAAAGCCTCCAAACGCCGACCACATATGGAGTATTTACCTCTACCTCGCTCAATGCATACAACTCTATGGACAGACGGACCAAGATCAAGATACTGCTCAGCGCTCTACCATATCCGCACGATTCGTGACTCCAGGCCATTATTAGGACTGCGGTGTATGTCGCAGGCTGCAAGAAGCCTAACAAGAGCTGTACGTGCGCTGATCCCAGTAATTCGATCAATATGATATGCGATGCCATACAAGTGCTGTACGCTTTCGGAAAGCGACTAACCGTCCAGGATCAGTCGGTCTCCAGCGTGCTCAATATCCTCTCGCGCCTCTCGACCCGCTGCGCAAGAAACCACGTCCGCGCCCAATCTTCGACGCGCCTCTAGCGCTCGTTGTACTCGAAGCGGTTGTATCGGCAGTGCTGGTGTTACTCGTACCCGCGCTCACACTCCTACTCGTTGCCCTTCCCCTGACACTCCTCGTGGATCTCAGTCCAGTCCTACCACGACCAGCACCACGACCAGTCGCACTACTGCTACCACCAGAGGAAACTTCCCGCGGCTGGGCCTGCTCTTCGGCTCTCCGTCTCGCGTCCACCCGTCGACGTTCTTCCTCCTGCGCGCGCCGCTCGGCGGCGGCTTGTTTGGCCGCGGCCTCAGCCTCTTGTTCGGCCAGATCGGTTGTAGCGCCCTTCCATGACGGATGTAGGATCAGGCGCTGGTTGTGCTCGGTCTGCGAGAGAATACGGGTCCATGTATTGAGAAGGGTGGAGGCGGTTTGTACGGTGTTAGATACAGTCTAACACCAACCATGTTAGTCAACTCCGGCAATATGTCGCGATAGCCCGACTTTTGCAAAGGGGCACCCAATGTGCGACGAGAGAACCCGGCTGGTATAGGATCGCATACCTGCATATTGCCTCTGGCGCGTTCTAGGGTTCCGACAACGCCCTCAATTAGTTCGTTAATGTTGCGAACACCGTCCAGTTCGCGGCGCAAGGCGGCTTCGCGCGCATCTTCTGAATCGTCGTAGGATCGGGGGTCGTTGGTCGGGGTCTTGGGTGTTTTAGGACGCTCAGGCTCTTTAGCTGCGGCCTTCTTGGTAGAAGGCGAGGCGAAGAGATCCTCGTGATCCGAAGAATCAATGTCGGACATGGTGCATTCTTTTTCTCTGCAGAGTGGAATGGAGGCCTGCCGGGTGAAACTGTGAGATGCGAGGTACCGCTAGACAATTTTTAAAGTCAAAACCCTGGATGATGGCCCAAAGAGGCTGTATATTGACTTGGTGACGTAAGGAGAAAGTGTGCGGGCTTTCTGGAGCAACAGTTCGAGACTGCAGGGTCTCAGACCGATGGTCGGGCTGTCAGATTAGGTGCTTAGAGGGCACAAGAAACCTTATGATGATCGTTTGGCGGGGATGACGATGTGGTGGCCGCCCCTCCACACTGTCAAAGGTCCAATTGACCCCAAAGGGTTGCAATCGATAGGGCTTCCCGCATTGTGTGCTGTATCTTGGGCTGCAATTGGTGGCTCGCGACGCGTGCAGGGGGTGCATGACGCGCTTTGGGCAGTAACTTAACAAAACACGCGCATTATCGTAGGGCATGGGAGGACAGGGTGGGCCCAGGCCATACAGCGCTTCCATTAACAGGCCAGGGAGAGCCACAGTGGGTGGAAACGGGTTCCCTTGACTGCCGATACCAGCCCTTTCGACCTCTGTCAATGCCCCCCAAGCCCAGCCACTTGACTTTACCCTGCTTTCTCTTGCATTTCATCAACCCCGTCGTCTGCCTCATCGTGCGCTTTTTCTCCATCCCGCTTACATACTTTTCGTCTCTACATTGTCTCCCCCGTCCAACCGCCATTCAATATTTACGTTAGTTTGCTCCTTATCGCCGTCGCTGAGATTGGCAATTCAATGCCCTTTAAGTTGCTCAAGTTGGAAGTACCATAACCCTATCCAACGGCTTTCTCGACGCTTCAATTGAGCCCACGTAGCTGCCGTAACGATTCGCGTCAACCTCCATCGCCGCCATCTACCCTATTGCGTTTTGGACTTGAACGCGGATCACCAAGTCGATACTTTTCGGCTGTTCCAAGATCAATTTTGGACGAAACCGCGTAGAGAGTGCAGGAAGTAGGCAGGAAATCAATAATTTGGAGGCTGGGCTTTGACTATCGGTCGCATGTGCACCGGCACCACCTCTCGCACCTGTAAAAACTAGAACAGGCTGCGTTGCCTGAGCAAACAAAAGATGGCTTCTACCTCAGTTGCTTTCACCACCCCTTCACCCCCGGGCACCGTCCACACTCCTAATACCCCCAAACACGGCTACTCTGACAATTGGGAACCTTACTCACCGCGCAAATCTGCCCGCATTTCTGAAAAACGAGCAAACGCGCGCACACCCTCCCCACGCTCCGCCGCACACCAACCTACCCGCACCTCTCGGAAATCCAACTCCAACTTCTCCACACCAGCTCATTCACCCACAAAGAAACGCATGCCGGCCATGGACACTGTCCGACGCGCCTCCGCTACGCTGACCGCCCAAGGTGCTGCCTCCGCTGCCGACTCCCTTGGCATCAACCCTCAACCCGACAACAAGTCTCTCCTCCCCGGTGCAGCTACTCAATCTTCCGCCATGCTGCCTACCCCATCTAAGACCCCGCGCAAGCAACCAGACGCAAAGGCCGAGCTTGCCTCTCGTGCCATTGCGCGCAACCTCTTTGGGGGCGAGTTAGAATTGGCGGCACCTACTCCAAAGAAAAAGAAGGCCAAGAAGTACACCGGATTGACACTGGAGAGTTTCACCGCCGAAGCTGTGGAGGAGCCCATCGCCATTTTCACCGATTCGCGCGATCGCGTTCCCGAGGTCGATGATGGTGCTGAGAACCCATTCTACGTCTCCGATTCTGCCCCTGCGGTGGAGGAACCTGTGAAGCGACGAAGTAAGCGCAAGCAGGTTACCGTTCCAGGCGAGGGCAAAAAAACTATCGAAGAGGCTGTAAAACGTGAAGATGGAATTGTATATGTATTGTAGGTCTTGCCTTTTCTCTACACACTTGCGCCAATTTGGTACGATTCATTTACACTAACATCCTTTCCAGCCGAGGCAAAAAGATATTCCGCAAATTCTCCGATGCTTACGATCTCGACAATGATGAGGAAGAGATTGCTGAAGTCGAAGACGAAGTTGTTGGCGAAGATTCAGGCCCGGTTTCACGATCGCGTCCCATGACTCGCTCTTCCATCAAGCCCCGCCTGCTCTTCCCGCCGCGAGAGAAAGGCAAAGATATTGTCAAACCTAGCCTTGAAGAAGAGGAAGCTGCTACCGATATTGAGGACCATGTCCTCGAGGATGCGCAAGACGATGGTCTTGACGTACTTGAAACCCCCCCGGATTTGGCTGCTGAGAAGCCTGATACCCCCAAAGCACCTCGCTTTGCGCCCGCCTCTCCGCCTTCCACAGTGCGAGCAACGCGACGGGCGACCAAACTTCAGGATGAAGATTCGCCCTTGAAAAAGCCCGGCAAACCCCGTAGCCCATTTGATGGATGGCGCCGTTCTAAGAGTCGAGGAGGTGAGCCACATGGCCAGAAGCGCGAGGGCGAGACACTTTCAAGGCCCAGCGCGGCTACGAAGCGTCAACGTGCTTAGTTAGCATCTACGGATGATGATGACTTGGTCCACGCGTTCAGGGCTCTTAGCAGGTGATGGAGGACGATAACCCATGATGGACCACCATTTGCGTTGCATTGCTCAAGTTCGTTGGTATTGGTTGCATTTCCATCTTTTGTATCAGTCGATGAAGACAAACGGGAAGGCATGAACTGGATCAAACTTCACACAAAACTTGGGCTTAGCCAGCCAAGGCGCCAGGCGTCATGAGGAATACCTGCGAGAATGCGGCTTCTTGAGTTCATACCCTCTTCAGTTCCAGAGTCTTAGTAAGCATTTGGCAAAAGGTCAAACAGTACCTCAGAATAACTTCTGCTGAGAGTAGCAATCGATGATATATAGTATCCTCCGGCCCCCATATTAGTGATTTGTGAAGTCCACCTACCTGTCTCAATCGATGCCTCGAATGCCCACGATGAGTTCCATTGCTGCAAAGAATATGCTATGCCACTACTATATCCGTAGAGGTACCTAAGTAAATACCTAGGGTAGGTAAGTAGATAATCTGTCCGAGCTATTGAACTAAAGCTGGAGGAATCCTGGTAGGTTTCTATGTGACCAAGGAGTCGTACTTTAAATTCATTTTCCAAACTGCGGACGTCACCCTTCCAGTCTTCGCGAAACGCTAAGAAGTTATCATAGAAAATGCATTGTCAGGTAGGAAGATACCAGATACGGCAGTAAATCTAAATCCTGTGAGCTTTGGTGGTAGATCTTCAAATGCCCCGCCCCCACCAGGAAATTCGCCATCACTAGCTCCGGCTCCGCAACTCACGCCCCTTCCACCGCTATGATGCTTCCTCATCCGTTCAAGGTATTCCATTCCTTTTACTATATTAAGCGCTGTTGCACGTTGCTGGAAATCTACTTGAGTCCAATTACGTCTCTGGGATCCATTGGCTACAGAAATCCAGCCCACGAACCTCACCAGCATGCACATCCTTGTGACCAACGATGACGGCCCTCCTCAGCCCACCTCTTCGCCCTACGTGCACTCTCTCGTCCGCGGTCTGCAAAAGGCAGGACATACCGTGTCCGTATGTCTCCCGCACTCGCAGCGCTCATGGATTGGCAAGGCCCATATGATCGGGCAGACCGTGAAGCCGCTCTACTACTGGCCCTCCGAGACCTTCGATCCGCGGACGAGCGCAGCCCAGAGCCCCCAGGGACAGACGTCGACGCGGCCGCGGCGAGACGGCGCCGAGGAATGGATACTGGTGGACGGGACGCCCGCGAGCTGCGCGCAGATCGGCCTGTTCCATTTCTTTGCCGACAAGGGCCCCATCGACCTCGTCGTCTCGGGCCCCAACTACGGACGGAACACCACGGCCCTCTTTGCGCTGTCGTCCGGTACACTTGGCGCCGCGCTCGAGGCGGCCGTCTGTCGCAAGAAGTCGATAGCCCTAAGCTGGGCCTTCTTCCGGGATGTGCAGGACTCGCATGATCCTGCCATTGTCGAAGCCGCCACCCGGCATAGCGTAAAAGTCATCGAGAAACTGTATGCACAGTGGCCGGGCGACGACAGCGTGGATTTATATACCGTCAACGTACCACTACTGCAGGGCATGGAGGCAAGCAAGGTTTTGTTTACGCCTATGCTGCAAAACTACTGGGGCCAGAGCGGGCCTTGCTTTGAAGAGGTCGAGGGCAGCATTGGTGATGAGGAGGAAGAGGAGGAGCGGATACGGGAAGGCGGAGAGGCTGCTTCGTCTGCGGAGGCGAGTAACGAGGGCACTGGGACAACTAAAGGATACACACATCGACATTTCAAGTGGAGGCCTAGGTTTCATGATGTCTACCAAAGTGTGACGGATTCTTCTCCGGGTAATGACGGGTGGGCAGTACAAGAAGGCCATACGAGGTAAGTATTCTTTTGTCCTATCAATGCGCCTGTGCGCTTATATGCCTTGATGGTCCTGGAACTAACGGAAATTCCCCCCAGTGTTACGCCAATGAAGGCCAATTTCTGGCAAACAGCCACACATCTACACGGAACGGAGTTGAAATTGTGAGTCGAGCATACTGTGCAATTTGGTTTTTTGGTTGTTTTTCGCGGCTTCGGGTTCCATATTTGCAAAATATTCAACATCACATACAAATCGGGTATGGGAACAGTTTTATTCTGCCAGGTACCCAGAGTCGACGCCCTTGGTAGTCAAAGATCTCTCATCAGCTAGATCAAAGAGCCACCGCATCAGGCTTCGGGAGTAGAGCGAGCGATTCAAATTAGGCGGTTGCGCGTACATCGTATGTCGCATGTCGAGAGCGTTACATTGTATCGAAATAATTTTGGGATCATGTATCTTACATCTATCAATACAGGGAAAATGAGAAGTCTGAACACAAAATTAGTGCAACCTCCACGAGCGAGACGAACCTACTTCTGCGACCAAAGTGCCAGTTCTATGCCCTTATTAATTACGAGGACCCCTACGTTCAACCACTCATTCTATCTGCCATGGAACAGCTCTTCTCACCTGGGTCATATACCCTTTTATCTATTCCACAGTCTTCCGAAATCAGCGAGATACAGCTGGGTAATCTGTTACCTGACATCAACTCTAAAATCTTGCAGATCACACCATATGAGGCCATTGATTGGGACTTTGTCGCTTCGCATAGCGAAACGTGTATGGTCAACAGCTATATGCTTCGAAAGGCCCTGATTCGAAAACACTATCTTTCTACGACCGTCGAGCATTGGGTTGCAAAGCGCCCGCAGTCCATACTCAAAACCCACGTCAAGAGGAGTGAGGCGTTCGAGCTGGATTATGCCGAGTTCCTTGACGATGCACTCATCGAAGCTTTTGATCTGAGGGCTAGCCTAGATAGCAATGAGGCCAAGTTAAGCAATGGCAAAGGTGAAGCCACGGCCAAGGATATCGAGTGGTGGATCTTGAAGCCCAGCATGAGCGATCGAGGCCAGGGCATCCGCCTATTCAGCACAATGGAACAGCTACAGGGCATATTTGACGAGTGGGAGGCCGAGCTTCCGGACAGTGATGACGAAGGCGGTGATTGCAACGAAGATGAAGACTCCTCACAAGCCGCACTGACGAAGAAAGGGGCAGAGGACTCCGACGACCACGACTACATCACCGCCTCGCACCTCCGCCACTTCGTCGCCCAGCCGTACATCCACCCACCGCTCCTCCTACCAGGCGACAACCGCAAGTTCCACATCCGCACGTACGTCGCGTGCGTCGGGAGTCTGGACGTCTACGTATACAGGCAGATGTTGACGCTCTTCGCCGCGAAGCCTTACACGGCACCAGGATCCTCTCCCCTGTCCTCACTATCATCATCAGCATCATCACCACCCTCCGACGCGGGTGTCGATCTCGAGGCCCACCTCACCAACACGTGCCTCCAGCGCTCCGTCGCCGACAACACCGTGCAGTCGTTCTGGCGGCTGCCCGACGCGCAGCTCGCGGCGGCGAAGAAGGCGGACATCTTCGCGCAGGTGTGCGGCGTCGCGGGCGAGGTGTTCGAGGCGGCGGCCCGGGGCATGCAGATGCACTTTCGGCCGCTGCCCAACGCGTTCGAGGTGTTTGGCGTGGATTTCCTGGTCGACGCGGCGGGCGACGTCTGGTTGTTGGAGGTGAACGCCTTCCCGGACTTTAAGCAGACGGGCGGGGAGCTCAGGGGTGTCGTGGAGGGGTTCTGGGAGAGCGTGTTGAGGAAGGCGGTCAGGGGATTCTTTGGGGGCGAGGAGGGAGAGGGGGCGAAGGCGGCGGAGGAGGATGGGGAGTTGGTGCTTGTCCGACAGGTCGACTTGGGGCGGTAGATGTGGTGCTATACCTACCTCACACCAGTATAACCAAATGCAGTTCGGCCGGCGAAGCGTTTTGTCGACATAAGCTCGTTACAAAATGACACTGGGTCATCGCCAGGACTGTTCATCATCGCACGGAGTACTAGGCCGCGTGACGTTGGATGAGCGTGAAGAAAGGGGGTTTGGGCTTCTTTGTGCGGCTTTATTTGGGTAGCTAGATTCGTGGCTTGCTGTAGCGGATTCTTCGGATGAGTGGCTCTCTCCATCCATCCAATAAGGACGTCAATCGTTGAATGTACTTGTTCTCGTGTGGAAACCAGCACCGGAATTCAGTGTTCTGTGATACCTAGGTAGGAAAATTTTCGACGCAGATGGACACTGGCGAGTGCAAGACTGAGCCAGAAAGCTTTTCTATTGATACCTAAAGTAAACTTCTCTCTTGCAGGGACCTGTCTCAGAACTGGTGCTTCCACCTTCAAGCATAAGATCTATTGCCTGGTCTTCTGATTGCATAGCGATATAGGCAGTCCCATCTTCGAAAGCCCCTTGCTCACAGCGTGCACATAGATTGAAGATGGAACACGCATGAATGATCACAGCGACAGGTGAGTAAAGAGATAGCACATGGAAAGCTATTGAATCGTAAAACTTGGGTCAGGGCGATTGTTGGGAGCTTCCAAGAGCCTTAGAACAAGGACGACAGAGGTTTTGTTACTTTAGGGGAGCATTCCTGGCTTTACCTGCGGCCAGCTGGTTCTCATGTACTCGAATTGTGTAAGCAGATACATCACATATTCCTCCCTCTACGAGTTCCACGCAAGGATCATATCCGAGAGTAGCACCCTCTAAATTCAATAGTATGGGCGGCTGCAAAAATTCATGACCTTCCTATGTGAACATGTATAGTTCTTTCCGATTCGTCAACACTCAATTTGCGCAGTTTATTGGTTCGAAGGGTAAATTAGAGCTCAAATCTCATCACTGCCTAATATCCTCAGTCCAGGATATAGATGACCAAGGGTTGTTCGACTGAGACAAATGCATTGACTCTATCTGTAGTTGGAAATTATCAATGTGAAATATGCTGCGAGACTGGATTTTGAACATGACATCATTTGATATCCAAGCCGTGTCCACTGAGCCCGACCGCTCGTCTTGAATGTCATGTCCGATTGTCTCAACCGGAGTCACAAGCTGACCTTTGATTTCTGAGGGTGGCTTTGAATTTGTTAAGCTAGCTTGGGAACTTGAAAACGACAAGCATTGACACGTAGAAGAGTCTCCATGAAAAGAGAGTGAGAGACGGCTAATTGGTTCTCGATGTGTCAGGGGCTGGCCAACGCTGATCACAACATCCGCAAGCTATCTAGGTATTGTTCTTAATACTTTCCCGAGCACCATACAGTTCTTGAGAGCTGTAAAACCTTGCCAATCTCCTTCTTTCATGTACATAAGGATACACCACACACAGACAGAGTGAGAGATAGAGAGAGAAGCCATAGAAAGTGTTGTATTGTACGAGAATGTAAGTCAGGGCCAGAGCTCGTCCCGCTTCTGTCCATGTCACTTGGTGGATCACCATTGCCCATGTTCGAAGTCCCGTTGAATATCAACTACATAGCTTCTATTTCCACATATGAAAGAGGTCACCCATTCGTGATAGGAATGAGCCACAACTAGTTGAATGTGAAGCCGCGCCAGCCACTACTCATCTGTAGTAAACAGAGTCTCGCAAATTGGTGCCATCACGACAAGCGGTAGTTCATGGTAACATGGCATTCGTCACAGTTTCCAGTGCCGTAGCTTCCATGAGCGAAGCCACACGCCTCGATGATCGTGCGGCACGTCTGGTAGATGTCTGCGCCGGAGATAGACTGGGCCTGCGCATATGCATCGACCTCGTTAGCCTGGGTCCTTGTGCTCGTGGTTGGATCAGGGCGAATCTTACACCGCTGCCGTTGGTGGCATATTTGATGTAGCAGTCCTGAAAACTGAACTCTTGGCCATCCGAATAGGTTGCACCTTGGTCGATGTTGTTCTCCATTGCCCACATGCAGTTATTAATATTGGGGTGTAGGGTTGACCCCTTGCAGCTATGGATGAGGTCAGTATCAATCTAGTTAGGAGCGGCTACTCGGTCTCACTTGTCATTGTAAGCCCATGTGCCGGATAGAAGTATTGAAGCAGCAAGGGCGAAGACTGGAGAACGGGTGGCGAACATGGTGGCGTTTGGTAGAAAGGATAAGTTGTGTTGGAAACAGTTGTACAGTGAACTTGGAGGTTTATGCTGTTGGAGAAGAGTTGAATTTGCGATGATACAAGATAATTCTGTCAAAGACCCCCATTGAGCTCGGGTTCATACTTATATTAATGAGCGACCAGCCAAAGATGACATGGACATCATCGGAAAGGCACTCTACAACAACGGGCCTAAGTTCAACGTGACTATGGACTGACGATACCAAGCAAATGGAGCTCTGTCGAAGCTGTACAAGTTGCTCCCAGGATGTTGTTATCGCCTGTGGACTATGCTCCTTCAGGCACATTTCTCTACAGGATGAAAGTCATGACAGATCCAAATCCTTAGAACTTAGCATAGTTGACCAATATATGGGGTTATGACATCAAGCAGGTAGGTATTGAGGCTCAAGACAGCTGTTCGTATTGTGTTCATAGACAGACTGTCTCTCAAGACAGTGCTCGATCCGTGGCAACGCGATATCCACAAACGGACGGTCTCGCAAAACAATGCTCGATACGTGGTCACGCGATCATGCGGCGGCTTCGCCATTGCATGATGGTACCCGATTGGGAAGGAGGCGATGGATTTAGCCTCGTGGAGCCAGTCGTGCAGTTCACTGATCGCCCAAAATGCCACGAGCCGCATCCTACGATGCTCGAGTTCCAGGTATTGTATCTGGGGGAGGCGCAGTAAATTGCGTTCGAAGTTTTGACATCGGTGCCTTTCACTGCCCTGAATGAAGATGGACAAGGGGAACTGCCGGATCAAGTCACAAACAGCACGGCGAAATAGTCTATCCCACTGCTTGCCAGAGATGAACCGGATGTCGTCAACAAAGGTATGTCTTTGGTTCCTGAACTCGTCTTCTCATTTCGAAATAGCATAAAAGCCTAAGAACCACCTCCATGACTGTTCTCAAGTTGTCCTCAATCAACATTCGCACATCAGTCTCTCTAATCACTCCGCCATCTGTCTTCCCGCTCCTGTCCTGAGGCAACATAATCCGAGTCTTTCATCTACCGCAATACACGCACACAATACCCTGAAGACCTTTGCTGCCGCTGCAGCCCTCTTCGTGGGCGCCTCCGCCTACCCTGACAATTGAGTATCCATCTCCCAAGCTGCGCCGGTCCTCTCACTAACCCAAACCGCAGCTGCAAGGGCTCCGCGCTGAGCCCCAAAGTTGGCGACTGCTGGTCTGCCATTGACGGCATCGATGTCTCGGGAACCTTTGTCGACCAGACCGAGTTCAGCGTTGGGAGCTGCTACGTCAAGTACGCCACCAACGGGAACGGTGACCAGCCTATCTCCGGCCAGACGATCAAGGACACGTGCAATGCGATCCTCGACAAGTGCGGCTCCGGCCACGACAGCGTAGGAACGGGCAACTGCGATGAATGCCACGTTACCATGAACTTCCGAGTGTGATGGGGTTCGATGGCTCGCTGATCCGTCTGAAGGGGATTCGTAAAGTAAATGGACGCTATCACTAGGCTTTATGATTCGTCTTTCTGAGCATGTAAGCTCGTGAATCATAGCTTTATATAGAGTTTCCGATCTTCCACACACAAATGTGTATTGCGTCCCCGATCCTCACGGAGTGACGCCGAGCCAAAAACAACCCTTACGGATATCTAGGACGGCATTCATGGGTCCAACCACTGGCCCTGTTCTTACTCTCCGATACCACGTCGAAGAGATAGATGTGGCTTCCGATCGACAAGACCAAGTTGTGTTTTCCTTCTAGAGTGACTGGGGGATCTTCGACTCCCAGCGACCGTGGCCTAACAACACCCCTGAAGATACGAGGCCGAGAAGAACTCGCGCAACCATGGCCATTTACTCATGACAAAGCCCGAAAGCGTAGGCACCCAGCATCTCGCCTAACGGCTCTGGCAGGCATGCCGCTGACCAAGCAACTGATCGTGCGACATGGCCGATAACCTTCCCGCCTGATATCTCGTAGTTTCCCCATCTCTTGCATTGAGAAAAGCGTAGCATGAATCAGATCTGCCGCTCTACCTGTATGGGTTTGTCTTGGGCGTGCGGGCTTTTTCCACGTCTGGGTTGTTGATACCCGGAGCAAATGGTGAAAGTCTTGGGGACGAGGCTGACTAGACTGCCTTGCCTCCGTGCGACTTTATGCGCTCACCGCGTAGAAGCGGCGGCCTCCAGAACCCGGAATTCTTACGCGTTCTGGCTATCGAGCTAGGTTGACGCCTCCTTTTGGAACGCCTGACATAGATGAGTGGTTTTTGACCTAAGTTCGAGAGACGTATAGAAAGTAGCTATGAAGAAGCCGATTCAGGTATTGTGATTGGAAAGGCGAACACCCACAAAACTTTACATTTATCACATGCGAAGGACGCGGGTCACCCATCATACCTACTTTCTTATTCAGCGAAGGGTAAGCCCCCAAGGTTTCGTGCAATACAGTAAATGATCCCACATTAGGCGGGAAAATAAGTAGGCCAAAGGAGGCAAAGCAATTGTTGTTTTGGTATTTTACTGGGCAACGTACACAGTCTGGCTGGTGTGACTATGGGGCTGATATGCATACCATCCGCCAAGGTATGTTAAGTATGTACCTAAGGTGGGAAGTACGGTCATGCAAGGTAACAACGCGACATTCGAGTGACCACGTGAAACATCCTCAACCATCGGTGGCACGCCTCACGTTTATTGGTAGTGCTGTGGACGTCATCCTTGCAGGCTAATTGCGGGAGCTTAGCTTAAGGGACCGCTGCTTACTCCGGCCATGGAGTACGTAGGATAGAAGATGGAAAAAGGCGAAGTCGTTTTCGAATCGCGAGATTCTCACCCATTTGGTCTGTCATACTTCACATATTCAACACAATTGCACTTTCGCTGAATTATGACCATCGCAAAACCATCCAACACTTCCTCCTGTAATTTGCAGGTGGCGGCGCAATGGGGTGAGACACATTGTACCTACAGTATGTTGCGCCCGGCGTCGCGGGATATCTGAGCGTCATGTTGGCACCCGATCACTTCTCATTGGCGGCGGGATGTGACATTGCGTGGCTCGCTCAACGTGGTTCAGCGGCCAGATCTACTGTCACCGTGACATTGTTGTATGCGAGCACCATAGTGCCGTGAGACCACGGAGGGAATTGAAACATTTCCTGTTCTATTTTGCGCCATGATCGTAGCTGTTTTTGCGGGGTTCTTGCGTGTTTTCAGATTCCTCATGACCGGGGTTCGTGGCGAGCGTCCGCGGAGTGATGGTGGATGGACCGCGGTGTGCAAAAAGAAAGATTTTCACCTGCCGAAGGACCTTATCCAAGAAAGACGCAAGATAAGACGACCTGGACAAGATTTCCTGCGCTGATATCCTGCGCTTTGTCGTGCACAGCCACGCTCCACGCTCTCGTGTGACAGCAATCGGCACACGAGTGAGGTGTTTATACATCAGCTCCCTTGAGCACCAGCAAGGGAGACACAGGTTCCGACGATCTGGTTGACGGAATGGTCCTGGGCGCCAGTATTCACTATTCCACCGCATGCAGCAGGGTTATATATATCGCAGGAGAATCCCTTTGGTCTGGATGGCAGTAGCAGCGTGGTAGTTCGTGACATGCAGTGGTGCCTGCACGGGTCTTGGTTTTATCGAATGCTCACTGTTCGTGCGGTTTTCATGAATTTTTGAGCACAACCTGTAGATAAGAAGCGTTTGTGGGGGTGGAAAGATGCCAATGAACCGATACGCGAAGTGCCTTGGACACAATAAGATGTTGTCATCGTTTCAGATAGTAGCTTGATGAGTTACTTATGAGAAGTATAACTTCGGTCACATTGTAAACATCGTATAATCTACCAGTAACAGCCTCACCCCAGGCACCGTACGTCGTATGCGTGGGATGGCGGTGCTCTGTCGTCACCGGATAAGTGAAGTAGGGTAAGCCGCCTCATTGTTCTATTCCTTGCCCGGTAATGGCATCTGGTTATCTTCCAGCGTACTGAGGTCGCGCCAAATGGAGGTAGTCATTGGGTAGGGATCGGGAACTGCAATATATTCTGCAGCACGATACCTACATACACGTAAAAGCAATATTCGAAACAACCCATAGTTACTGCTACCCGTTGTCAAATGACCAATGGTATTTCTCAGGGAGCTTATGTTGAGTGCTCAATCGTCGCTCAGATGTCTATTCCACAGTAGGAATTTCTTTGTAGTAGACAGCGACTCGATGATTGTGAAAACCTGGCGTCCTAGTCGCAGTCTCAGCTCTGCATCCTGCTGCGAATTTCATGGAACAATGAGATCGGACGAGGAAGATCGCCAGAAGACGAATACATACATACCTATTTTCCTGCCAATCCTGCTGTCGGTTCGCTACCCTTGACACGAGACCCCTGTCCACCGGCTTGGCTCTTTTCATTTCTTCCGAACTAGCAGCACCAGCAAGCACGAGTGTTCCCAAGCCTTGTGGGAGAGCAGCAGAGAATGTCGTCCGAAGCGATATCGTTTGAGCAATCCGCGAGATCTCCGGGTCTGTCATCTCCGGCGCATTACGAATCGGGCGGCCCCACGCCCATGGATGAAGCTCGCAGTGATGGCCGGCCATAGCATGATGATTTAATCGATATATCGTCGCACGTTCACGGGTCGGGAGGTACTTTACGGCTCTCCACTCAGATCTTCACAGGCAAGACCCAAGCGCTGTTTGCTTGGCTAGCTACATTTGAAATTGTTCATTTCGCCAAAAGAATGAGGAAACTCGTTAGGGGCTCGGCAGCCTTTGATGTTGGCAGTGTCTTGGGGGTGACAAGGTGATCTGGAATTGTCTTTGGTCCTATACACTGACGCGATTGGTTTTGGACGTCGGCGACGCTGTTTGCTGGAATGCTGACGAAGAGGAAGAGGGAAGATGCTGGCAACGGTGGCCTCCCCGATTAGCAGCATCACGTCTAATGCGGGCCGGCATAAACATGTAGACATGCAGCCAGCGGAAAGTTGACTTTGGCGCCGGATCAGCTATTGCTTCTGGAACTCAATAAGACCAGCGACAGCTACTTTCACTCCCTGTGCAAGGCAGACTCGCGGACCTGACACGATTATCGACTGTCCATTGACCGCTTGCCTTGACCACGATACGGATCAACTCCACCGTCGTTCCACGCTTCAATGCTACTGTGGATCGCTGGCTACTCACCGACGGTGATGGTGTTGATGCCAGATGGGCCGCAAGACGATCCCATCGCCGGATGTACAAGTGCAGGAGCAGATGGAGGCTTGATTGTGACTTCAGCCACTGACGCTGGGTAGTCCATGATACTCCGTAATTGACTGGGTTTCCGGGGTTGAACGACCTCTCAAAGTAGGCCTAGCAGTAAAGCAAGGGCCACGATTGCTGCAAAGACGTGGCTTGCGGGGAAGTGTGCGAGTCAACTCATGCCATTATTGACTTCACGACTCTCGCTCCCGAATCTCTTGCCTGTCTTGGATGAAGGCTGTGGGGTGAATGTGTTTAGTTGTAGATATTGAAACTGCGATCACAAGTCGGGCGTCCTATCAAGTCCGCAATCTAGACTTCTTTCCCAAGTTCGCTGTAGGCTAGAAACAAGCCTAGAATCATTGTATCCCAGGATGAGGGCGGCAAATACTTACTCTGCACATCTTCAGTCATCGGTACACAAACTCTCCAGTAGTGTAGTTGGTTGCAGCAGCGTCGAGAAGGCGTCAATAGGCGGGCCCCCCTTGTCGCCGCTCCGATTGACTACCTGTTTACACAGCCTCCCTTGGCACGTTGTAGATGGTTGGCTCTTCAAGTCCAATTCGCCCCGACGCCGCGCAACCCAGGGCAACCATTCCGCTAGGAGCAAGAGCAATGGGGCCTTCCAATCTCTTTGGAAATGGGAAAGTCAGGCAAGTGTGATGACTCGAGCGCATTCCTGCAGGTCGGAGCAGACACCTATCACTGATCTCTGAGCAGGCCCCTTCAGGCGCATTTGTTGTCTACCTACCTAGGGTTTGTCAGGGCATCTCAGTAAAAATACTGTGAAGCCAAGCAGCCAAGCAGCCAAGATGAGGCCGTGTCTCTTGGAAGTCAATCAAACTGATTACGATCGGTGGGTAGCAGTGGATGGTGTTGTACTGTGTAAGCGCAGCTTAACAATGGGTTGGCAGTCTTCTTG
This sequence comes from Xylariaceae sp. FL0016, assembly GCA_022578815.1. Classification (NCBI taxonomy): domain Eukaryota; kingdom Fungi; phylum Ascomycota; class Sordariomycetes; order Xylariales; family Xylariaceae; species Xylariaceae sp. FL0016. The sequence goes on along the minus strand of MU388729.1, from coordinate 1,177,024 downwards.
CCGATGAACAATGGCTCGACAAGACGGGCAGATAGACAGAGGAAAGGTGCGGGAGATATCGACATTATTATATTGAAACTTCTTCATCAAGTACGGTAGCAAATATCGAGAGCACGCTGTATTCGTACCTAATAAGTAGGTACCTAGTTATCGACCGTAATTTAGATTTACAGCCTGGGGTGTAGAAAGAGAATCGAAACTGCATGGAACCTGACTGCAGATTTGGGCCACACGCTCCCCGTTCGAGCACTGGCAGAGCACCAAAGGTAGTTAAGATAGCGGAGCCATCCACTAAGGAGGATCCCTGGTCTGCGGCCGGTCTTACCTATCAGAGACCCCTTCTCCTGTCGATGTTTCACTCTAGACACCCCTTGAACGCCTCCCACCCCATATTTCACTGTCGTGGTCAGGTCGTGGTTGCTGTTGTGTTGTGATGCAAGTCAGCTGCCAAGGGTACCTTGCGTAGCTACCTGCATCATGTGCAAACAGACCTATCCAGGGCGTAAAGATACCTCTGGAAGGATACTTACGGCGTAGGTAGGCCCGAGCTGGGCTGTTTCCTCCCTGACTCTCGAAATACTTACTTCTCATACCACACCACTGGCACCATATTCACTCCTTCTGCATACCACACTTACCTCTACTTTATCGGAGGTGGTGATTTCTTTCTTGTTCCTATTCTATTTGCTGGATGGGTCCTGCATCTTCCTGACTGCAGCGCTCATATTTCTTTATTATCGTTTCTATTGCTCTCCAGCTAATGCTCATGACTGCACCAACCACTCTCGCCTACTTTGCGATGAACCGTGGTCAGCATTTTGCCTAGAGATTCCTCTTCCTCCTCCTTCGTCTACTTCCGTGACGATAATCGCCTCCGGTTACGTGAATTAACACCGCGCAATCATTCAGCTGTCTCGTGGGACACTTTGCATAGCCTCTTTTCCCCGCTGATGAAATCGCGACCAGACGACTTACCGTGCCTCGCTCGTATTGCCCAAACTCTCCGAAAAATGCCATAGCCTCTCCCTCATACCTCAAGTCGTATTGTTTACTTGAATCATTCTTGCCACCACGACGGCTCTTCTGTTACCCGAGCCCCATAACAGCTCCGCCCCCAAAGCAACTGCAGCTCCTCTACCACACATTTCATATCACGCGCGCCTCGCTACGCTGCTATACCCGCTGTCGATAATTCGTAACTGGGTCAGACTTGGATCACCAAACGTTTGCCTACGTATCTTTTGACCACGGGGTCTCCAAAAGCTTTCCCCGAATAGCATCGCCCTATACAAACTCGCCTACTCGAAGCGCGCGCCGGGTCGGATGGAAAAGAAGAGATCGAGCTGATTCCTGTGGAATCCTGATTGTTGCTCAGCCTCGCCGCACGACTTGCGTAAATCGATGGATAGTCCAAACGGTCAGATTTTTCAAACGCAAGCCTCCAATTACAAGGCTGCTTGTAGCCCTCACTCGCACTACCCAGTGCCTCGGCTTCATTAACAACCATAACAACTCATCGCCCAATTCATGCCCAGCATGGCAGATTCCAGAAGGGATGACGGAACGGGTGCACCGCGAAGGCCTAGAGCGTAAGTCACGCTTTCCGTAACATGCGAGTTTCAGGGTACTTGCTACTTTAAGCAGTTCTGATCTTGGACACTACAGGCCTACGATTACCATCGATACCACCAATGACGCCGAACCATCATCGAACGCGCCTGATAGATCACCTGTCTCGCCTACCGATAATACCACAAGTCCCACCGGCCTGGCAGCCAGCTGGACTTCGTCAGAGAAAACGACGGTACCTCCAAGCACTCACCAGCCTACTACGCCTCAACATGAAATTCGAGCATCCCATTCTTTCGACAGCAAGGACAGCCGACCTACGAGCCCGCACAATGTTTCCAGCCCGGTTACTTCGAGGGGAAATGAGAAGGGTCAAGCATTCCTATCGGTTCCGACCAACCATCGGTCTCGGCAAAATTCTGTCGACAGCGAAGATGGCTCAAGATCACTGGGTTCCTCGCATGGAGATACTATAACCATGACCACGTCACTGCAGGGCGAGAAGGGCAGACATAATTACGACAATGAACAGATCATGAAGGATGAGGATGCTTTGAAACCTGACCAGGGCAAGGAGGCCGACTTCGAGATCGAGAATAATCCATTCGCGTTTAGCCCCGGCCAGCTTACGAAGATGTTCAATCCCAAAAGCCTATCGGCCTTCTATAAGCTCGGGGGCCTCGCTGGAATAGAGAAGGGTCTTCGCAGCAATCGAGAAACAGGTCTGAGTGTGGACGAGAAGCATATGGACGGTGTTGTTTCGTTTGACCAGGCAACTACGCCTTCGCCGCCCTCCAAAGAATTGAACGAAGGCACGGAAAGTCCCCAAACCCCGGTCACACGAACCGGCACAGCGCATCGCCAGGCTTCAGACGAGGACTTTGCCGACCGGAAACGAGTTTTCAAGGATAACCGTCTTCCAGAGAAAAAGGGCAAGAGCTTTTTACAGCTGGTCTGGATCACCTACAACGACAAGGTTCTTATCCTGCTTTCCGCTGCTGCTGTGGTCTCGCTTGCGATTGGCTTATACCAAACATTCGGCACCCCTGATAACGGTGAACCTAAGGTGGACTGGATTGAGGGTGTGGCTATTATCGTAGCCATTGTTGTTGTTGTACTTGTCGGATCACTGAATGACTGGCAGAAGGAAAGGCAATTCGCGAAACTCAATAAGAAGAAACAAGACCGTGCCGTCAAGGCGATTCGCTCTGGGAAAACGGTAGAAATCTCTATCTTCGACATTCTTTCTGGCGATGTTATTCACCTCGACCCCGGCGATCTTATTCCAGTCGATGGTATCCTTATCCAGGGCTTCAATGTTAAGTGCGATGAATCGCAAGCCACAGGAGAATCGGACATTATCCGAAAACGACCAGCGGATGAGGTTTTTGCTGGTATCGAAAATGGCGAAGACACGAAGAAACTAGACCCATTTATTCAATCTGGTGGCCGGGTAATGGAAGGCGTAGGAACCTTCATGGTGACCTCCACCGGTATATATTCGAGCTATGGAAAGACGATGATGTCACTGAATGAAGACCCCGAGATAACGCCTCTCCAGTCCAAGCTCAATGTCATCGCCGAATACATTGCGAAGCTGGGTGGTGGTGCTGGTCTACTACTCTTTATAGTGCTCTTCATCGAATTTTTGGCGCGCCTGCCGCACAACAGCGCAAGCCCCTCTGAGAAGGGTCAGGAATTCATCCAGATCTTTATTGTCGTTGTTACAATCATTGTCGTCGCAGTGCCGGAAGGATTGCCCCTTGCCGTGACGTTAGCTCTGGCTTTCGCAACAACCCGTATGCTCAAGGACAACAACTTGGTCCGTCATTTGAAAGCCTGCGAAGTCATGGGAAATGCCACCACAATTTGCTCAGACAAGACCGGCACGTTGACGCAGAACAAGATGAAGGTCGTTTCAGGTACAATCAGCACCGCGCATCGATTTGGCAGTGGCAAGGCAGTCACCGAAGAAACTACAACCTCGACTCCTGCTGGCCCTGCAGATCTTTCCGAGAAGGACTTCGCGATGACCCTTAGCAAGGAGGCCCGTGAGCTTCTGCTCAAGTCCATCTCGATTAACTCGACAGCATTCGAAGGAGAAGTCGACGGCGAAAAAACTTTCATTGGCTCCAAGACGGAGACCGCCCTGCTCATCTTCGCGAAGGAGCACTTGGGCATGGGACCAGTGGCTGAGGAACGCGCAAATGTCAAGATCGTACAGCTGGTTCCTTTTGATTCCGGCCGCAAATGCATGGGTGTTGTCGTTCAGCTCGAGAATGGGATGACGCGTCTATACGTAAAGGGTGCCTCGGAGATTCTCCTGGCAAAATGCACTGAGATGTTGGCTGACCCTACACGCAATTTGTCTAAAACACCGATGACCGACGACGATGCCGAGACTGTTAAAGGTCTCATCGAGAATTACGCGATGAGGTCCCTACGAACTATCGGCCTTGTGTATCGCGACTTCGATAGATGGCCTCCCCGAAATGCTAAGCGTGGTGAAGGGGACCGAAATGAGGTCGTCTTCGAAGATGTTTTCAAGCAAATGACTTTCATCGGTATGGTTGGAATCCAAGACCCCCTCCGTGAAGGTGTTCCAGAGGCTGTCAAAGAGTGTCAAAGAGCCGGTGTGGTAGTTCGCATGGTCACAGGTGACAACAAGCTCACAGCTCAGGCTATCGCCAAAGAGTGCGGCATTTTGCAACCCGATGGATTGGTCATGGAAGGGCCCGAATTCCGTAACCTGAGTAAATTCCATCAGAAGGAGATTATACCGAAACTCCAGGTACTTGCCCGATCTAGCCCGGAAGACAAGCGTATCCTCGTGCGTCGTCTCAAAGATATGGGCGGGACTGTCGCTGTTACTGGTGATGGCACCAACGATGCGCCGGCTTTGAAGCTAGCCGACGTCGGGTTTTCCATGGGCATAGCTGGCACCGAAGTGGCGAAAGAAGCCTCGGCAATTATCCTAATGGACGACAACTTTACCAGTATCGTGAAGGCCCTCAAATGGGGTCGTGCCGTCAACGACGCCGTCAAGCGATTCCTTCAATTCCAGTTGACGGTTAACATTACCGCTGTAGTGCTGACATTCGTCACTGCCGTCTCCAGCAGTGATGAAGGCTCTGTTTTGACAGCTGTGCAGCTTCTCTGGGTCAATTTGATCATGGATACTCTGGCGGCTCTTGCTCTTGCCACTGACCCACCTCAGGATAGCGTCTTAGACCGAAAGCCTGAACCCCGGGGTTCCAGCATCATCTCCATCACCATGTGGAAGATGATCATCGGCCAGGCAGTCTACCAGTTGATCGTTACCTTTGTGCTTTACTACGCCGCGGCGTCTATCGGAATTGCAACCGAAAGCAGTCGACGAAATACCTTGGTTTTCAACACCTTCGTGTGGATGCAGATCTTCAATCAATGGAAGTACGTACAATACACTGTCTACACATTTGGTTTCTGTAGCTAATTTAATGATAGTAATCGTCGGCTGGATAACAAGTTCAATATTTTTGAAGGCTTGACCAAGAATTTGTTCTTCCTTGGAATCAACATTGCCATGTGCGGTGCTCAAGTCCTGATTGTATTTGTTGGAAGCACGGCTTTCAATATTTCGAATCTCAGCCCACCACAACTCGGAAAGCAATGGGCCTGTGCTCTGATATTGGGATTCCTCTCCATCCCCTTTGGAATGTTAATTCGTCTTATTCCTGATGCGCTTGTAGAAAAGTGCATTCCCGCATTCCTCAAACGCAGATCTGGGCTGCCTGGTCTCACAGTTTCACACGATGAAGAGACAATTCAGGCCTACCCTGAGGTCCTCACAGATGTCAGAGACGAGCTTGCGTTCTTGAAAAAACTCAAGGGAGGTCGCCTCAATAATCTCAAGTTTGCCATTGAGCACCCACGTGAAACCTTCATGTCAAGGAGCCGAAGCCCATCCCACTCCAGATCAAACTCGATGAGAGCACCGCAGACGCCGACGCGTGAGGATAGTTTCGGAACACCGTCTGTCGCGCCTACGCCAGATTCGCGGAAGCGATCCAAATCGATGAGATCGCGGTCCAACTCGGCCCTTGGAGCACCTACTGTGATGGCGGGTATCATCGCTGGCAGTGTAGCTGCTGGATGGTCCCCGATTGATAAGAACGGGGAAACAGACTTTTCCCAGCGACCTCGCCCTACGCCTTCGCCCTTGTCGAATCGCGAGGACAACGGGCTCGAGCCAGCACCGATGCTGACGGAGGAACCTCAGGAGATTGAGGGCTCGGGCACCGACAACGTGCCAAGATTAAGTGTGCCACAACCGCCTTCACAAAAGCCTAAATCAGTTTCTTAGGCAGCCTGAGCAGTGTTTTTTTGTTTATTTTACTTAGACCAATAGGAGCTTGTGGTACTCTTTGGGTGGGTTTGCGGTGTATTGGGTGGCTGTCATAGCCGGTTTCCATAGAGCACAAAATCATATTGTATGCATTAATACCAAACCTGTCACAAACACGTCTTCAAGCCAATATCTCGTGATCTTGCTTCCATTTTCCCGGCGCGATAGTGGTACCTTAGCTTCGGCCTCCAGGCGTATGTGAGGCGCCACGGTCCGGATGAGAAGGTATTAACAACCTACAGACTCGACGAGTTCGACATATTGCAGCGAACTCGGGAAGGTAATGGTGCTGCGCCGGGTTGCATCAAAGGAGGGTATCGTTGACTACTAGGAACTGCACATATGCCTTTCCGAATACCTGCCTACCTGTCTTGGTACGACATCCACTTGGGGTTTGTTCTTGGTGTTGGGCTCCCCGAAGAGAGTGGTGGGAGGTTAGGATATGGTAGGTGTGTTGGTCGGCTGTTGGGTCGAGGCTGGAAGAGAGGTATGCAGGGGGGGGGATTCATTGTTGGTTGCACATACTGGTGCTGGGGGTGGGCTCTTATGGTGACGGATGGAATGATGTATTGCCTACTAGAGAGGATCTCGAACCGGATCCGGGGAGGCGTGGTATATGTTTGGGGTGATGCTACAAATAGGGACATAGATATTTATATACGTAAGGCTCGAGTTCACTTTGAAGTTGAGGCGGCTGCCACGCGGCGAGGCCGCACTCACTCATGGCGATCACAAGTGAGAATCTGATGGTTCGTTTTCCCACTCGCTGGGAGAAGGCTGGGTTCTTGGCACGGTACTTGGTGATTTGAAGAATTTGGAGATTGCCTGGAATGTTGTGATGCTTTGTTGGTGAGCGACAGAGCAGCGGCGGCGTTCGAGTGGGGTTGGGGTATCGTGAGCCTATGAGGGGAGAGGCACTCGACGGATTCGGATGAGCGAACTCGAGCTTATCTCCTTCGCTCACTCACTCATATCCATCCCGATCCCCTGTGCGCATATCGAATTGCCCCATTTCCACGTTTCTACGTGTGTACTGGTACAGCAGCCTCTTGGCACAGCAGCCTGAGGCGGTGGGGACGGCCGTTGACCAAGGCCAAACCACAGACCGCCACATCGTTACGTCTCCATGCGTTGGCGAATATCTCTGGATCACCCAGAGGCAGATTTTGCGTATCCAGTGGATATCCTTCTTCCAGAGTAAACGTAGCTGCGATTCCTGACAAAAGAAGTAGAGGCCTACGTCGAGCTGCAACCCGTCGAATCGATATGATACCATGCAACTCTGAGCGATGCCTTGACGATCATGAATAGTGATAATCTGCCCCAAGACTTGGGAAGGCGTAAGTTCCCTGGAGCATTCTTCTTAAAAGATTTTGCCACATTATCGAAATCCGGGCAGTACCATCGTTCGCCATGAAAACTCTATATTGCCGGGGTTGTGCTTGTAAATGCAGACTGCCAGCATGCATGCCTTGGCAGCAGTGAGCAGTTTCTTCTGCGATAGGCTCACCGTCACATGAGCGATCTTCAGTCGCTAGTTAAGATGGTAGTTTCATGCTTGAACTAGACTCTGCAACGGAATAACAGTTGGCAGAAACCGTATAACTCGGATTGCCGTTGTTTTCTTGTCTTCCGTGCTGAAGTTTGGTATGAGTCGACACGAGACTAAGTCTGAAGTCCAAGTAGAGGTGGCCCAGGATCGATGGTCAAGCTGGTGGGCTGTCAGCCTCGCATGATCTTTGGCAGTCAGTGAGTTTGTGACCTTTGAGGCAGGTCTCGCAGCAGTTGCGATCAGGCGCTGCTGCTCTGCTCTATGGTGGGGGGCCTCGATCCGTCCTGCTTAAGCATGTTACTCCACCCTACATGGGAATATCGTCTTGAAGCAGCCTGTGTCGCAAAAACCCGCGGTCACGGGTTTGCATCCTCTTAGTCCATATCGTAAAAAAAAAAAAAAAAAAAAAAAAAGTCATCAAATTGATATGGAACCAGGTCCGGTTTGACGAGGCAGAAGGCCCGGATCAGCTGCCGGTAGGTACTGGATAGGACCGGCGCCTCGTCGGAGCTCCGGGCTTAAGGGACCGATACCATGCATATGTACGAAAAGGGCACCTCCCTGGTTTAAACAATAGCAACAACAAAGCTGCATGCGCTGATGGGTAGAAAAGCGTAGAGGCTGATGGAAATGAGATTGGATTGGGTCATAGCGGTGGACGGCGCACGGAGAATATGGAGTGTACTTTGGGTATGTGGTGAGAGTGCGATAGAGGTGGGCAAGCTAAATGACGAAGAAAAGCAATGGTGAGTAGGGTGCATGGTGTGAGAAACAGCATGAGGGTACTGACTTGTCTTGGGAAAAGATGAACATTGGGCAAAAGGCAGTAGTATGTAATCCGGTTCCAGAGTTGAGTTGGTAGGTCGATGAAAAGTACCTAGAAAGATACCTTGGTGTGTATTGTGAGAAATAGGTAAGTAGAGAAGCAGGTACACAAAAAAAAAAAAAAAGGCAGGGGGGAAAATAGTAACTAACTAAGTAATCAAAATACCCAAGTCTAACTTGTAAGTACATACATAGTAATGATTAAATCATGATTAGCATGCAGGCGGAAGCCGGAACTCGGAAGAAAACAGAGTCGGGCCAGGTAGCAAGCAGCAGTAAGTAGTACCTCAAGTACTTACTTCTTTGACACACAAATCCATCCATCCATCACTCACTCACTCAATTAATCCATCCATCAATTACTTGCTGCTGCTGCTACTACTGCTACTACTACTTTTACTACTTTTACTACCACCACCTTTATGCTAGCATTGATGTCTTGGCCTATCAGCACCGGCAGCTTTGCCTAGTTCTGGAACTCGACGGCCTGAAGTTTCAAGACTATTTTCCCCCTGCTCTCCCATCCCATCTCATCCTCGAGTTCCTCTCTCTTTCTCTCTCTCTCTCACTCTTCCTCGCTCTATCTTGATTTACCCTCCCCCAGCCCAGCCCATTGCATACTGTCCTCAACCCGACACCATATCTTCCTGTCTTTTGTTCATTCACCTCGCCACTTTCACTACCATCGCCGCCACCACAGTCATTTTTGATAGGGCAACCAACAACACCAACAACGCGTCCTTCCTTTCTAACAAACAGGCCCAACTCTACGCCACCCTAGAGTTACCCTTGCGCCTGATTTCTTATCGGCCTATCTCTGATCACCAACTACTGACTCCCTTTCCTACAAGTGTTTTAATCGGCAACCTAATTCTCTCTTTACACGTTCCTCGGCAATTCCTCACATCCCACCTTGTCTTGTCACCCAACCCGTTGACCCGGGCGGTGATTCTTGCACCCGTGTAGTTGTCTGTCTGCCTTGGCCTCCGAGTCTTCCAACCTATCTTTTGTGTGCATCGAAAACACCAAGGTTCTGCAACTCGGCCCGCTGTCAATATGAAGCCAGCCAAGCGACCTGTCGGTCGTCCGCGAAAGCATTTTCCCGTCGATGGGCCAGCGGCACGAAACCAACCCCGGGCGCGGACCCGAGAGGTTGTTGACGATCAGCTGGTCGGTCATGTCTCTGTACCCCAGAATGGTCTCTCTGAACTTGAAGAGCGCGTGCAAGATCTCGGCGACTCGTGGGAGACCGAGTCCATCTTTGAAGACGTCATTGATGACCTGGCCGAAGATAACTTTTTCAGCCATCGTAAGTGTTGACTCAGGGTTTCCCAAATCTCACCGTCGCTCGATTGGCATGATCTCTTTTTTCTCACTTTTTTTTTGTGCTCACATGTTTGCAGCGGATGCCTGTACGCCGGAGCAGTCAGTGCGTTATCGCCAGCAACTGCGGGCTATCGGACCTGAGGAATTTTGCAAATTGAATGTAGATTCTGGCGCCATCACGGCCAAGAAACTCCTCACTGCGTTTGGTATTCGCGCACCGGCCTTTCTCGAGGGCCTCGAGGACTCGGCCTATTATAGCCTCCTCACCCTCGCTATGAGTCGAGAGTTGGCCAAGAGAGCCAAACTCTTGAGGTTCAATTCCATCGACGATGCCGTTGATCTGTTAGTAAACTCACGCAACATCATGGTCCTGACCGGCGCGGGCATCTCGACTTCACTGGGTATTCCCGACTTTCGTTCCAAGGAGACTGGTCTCTATTCTCAATTGGAGAAGCTGGGACTTGGCATCAACGACCCTCAAGAGGTCTTCAACATTGATATATTTCGTGATGACCCGACCATCTTCTACTCGGTCGCCAAAGACATCCTGCCCAACACGAAAAAATTCTCACCCACCCATGCATTCATCGCCATGTTGCAGAACCAGGGCAAGCTTCTCACCAACTACTCCCAGAACATTGACAACATTGAGGCGAATGCTGGAATCCGACCCGAAAAGCTGGTTCAGTGCCACGGCTCTTTCGCGACGGCCTCGTGTCAGAAGTGTGGCTACAAAGTGCCGGGTGATGCAATTTTTGCCGATATCAAGGCCGGCAAAATTCCCCGATGCGACAAGTGTACGAAAGCTCTCCAAGTCAAAGGGCCAATGAAGCGTAAGAGATCTAGCAACAGCACGACCTCTAAGCGGCGCCGTCGCTCTGCCTCCTTTGATGACGATGATGACGACGATGACGGTTTCTACGACATTCCCGCTGCTGGCGTTATGAAGCCCGACATCACCTTTTTCGGCGAGCCGCTTCCGGATGAGTTCTCTAAGAGACTTACGAAGCACGACCGAGACCTGGTGGACTTGGTCATCGTGATTGGCACTTCGCTCAAGGTGGCACCCGTCTCTGAAGTGGTACCCTACTTACCACCCAGCATCCCACAGATCTGTATATCGCGCACGCCGGTCAGCCACATAAACTTTGACATTGATCTCTTGGGCGATTGTGATGTGATCGTGGCCGAGCTGTGCCGCCGAGCCGGCTGGGATCTGAGACATGAGATGGTAGACCCGGACCAGAGAGTCGACATCACGCTAGCAGAGGGCTGGAAAAGCCGTCACGTCTTCAAGGCGGGCGAACCAGTCAAGGCGAACGGGTCGATTAAAGAAGAAGACGCTCCACCCAAGGCTTACGGACCAGGGCCGAGCGTAGGTTGGAAATACGAGAAGTTGCAGTAGTTGCACTGGAATGAAGAGGTCAACTGCAGAGAGAAGGCCAAATTCGGCGCTGAGGACGCGTGGATACGAGGTTTCGCCCGAGAAATCATGTCCGACTACGAGGTATCTACCGTCTGCGACCGCCCGCGGTACGATTCTCATCAGGGAAGGATGCCAAATACGGCACTGCGCGCGTCTGGTATTCTACATTCCCCCCAGGTTCTGTTTCATTATTCTGTTTTCACGCATGGCGTTCAGGAAGGAAGGGCATGAAGACTTGCGACAACCTATCGTTTTCTTCGGATACAGACATGCTTTGATTTTTGTTCATGTCTACCCGACATAACTCCAGGCCATCTGGCCTAGAAGGCTGATGTAGGCTGGGTGTTGTTCTGTCGCACTGCGCGATTTTTTGTTATGGCACCTGTCCGGCGTTGGTGGGCTTTAGACAACACTAAACTGCGGGGCATTTCCTATACTGCTATACGAAATTGAGCAGAAGGAATTCGAGACACGGAAGACACAGCAGAGGAAGACAAGCCGGGCAGGCATATTATTTCCCGCCTGAGACAGCTTTCAATGGCTCCATCGGACTCTGTTTTGTCGTGTCTTTACTGGATACATTCTTCCTTGACGGGTACTTCAAGGCAGCAGTTCAAAAAACGGTAATCGGAAATTGATGGCATCAGGAAGTAGACAACCGGTGTGTTCGATGGTGTACGAGGAATTGTCTGTTGTGGTTGGGCCATCGGAGGTATTGTTGTTGCATGCAATGCGATGCGCTGGCTACCTTGGGTACCTAATTTACTACCTACTTGAGCTAGTGTGTTGCACCTGTTATCGCCCGCCCTCCGGCCGAGGCAGATCAGCAACTGCATCGACAAATAAGGAATGAATTTTGCAGAGCTTCTCTACGCGGGACTATTCTGCGTTTCTCATAAACGTATCCGGCTACTAATGCCACTCAACCACCCACGGGCTTAAAGGAAAAGCCACATAAGCAGACATGGAATCGTACAAGAAGTTCTCATATGCTCCCTTGACAGTTAATCAATTCTTCCAATTAGTAATCTTTTTGTAGTTGACAAAGTGCCCAGCTTACCTGCATAAATTTCACGATGCATCCAGAGCTACTCTCGCCCAGCAAAGGCCCAAAGAGCATCATAGACCTGTTGGCACCTTGTGTTCTTACCAGTCTTTCACTTTTCCAAACCTATGTCTTTCAAAAGTACCTGATGCTGATGTTGATAACGTCTCCCTACTAGCTACGTACTTCAGGTATGATGCAAATGGGTGCACTACTATTCAAGGCATCCAGCATTTACGTCGCATCAATGACATTCAACCGAAGCGGAAATACTATCCATGCCCTTGCTTGGTCGGGAGAGAAGCGTGGCTACTCGCAAATTTCCTCGAGCAATGGCTTCGATCGCCCTGCCATCATCCAGATATAGACTACAGCCCACCTCTGCTACATGTAATATGATGCTGATTACCGCCCTGATTCATCACATACGACCATAGGACCTAGAATATTCGGCATCCCGTCCGCTCTGCCCTAGACAAGCTGGGTACCGCCAGATCAGTAGTTGGGTCGGTGACGACCAGCGAATCCCTGGTGTTGTATGTTTTGTGTCTCCCTCCTTTTTGCTGGGTTTGGTGTGGAAGCTTTTGTCCTGGGGCTTGGGTCGGCGACGAGATGGTCCCGGCCCTCCAGATCTGGAGAAACCTTGCAAGCTAAGTAGTTTTGGGTTCTTGCCAACTTGTTGGGTGGCGGTGAGGTGTATGTACCAGAAAACCCAGGCGAGTACCTACGTAGTTCATGAATGGGTGAAAATGGCTGGGACTATCGCTCTGCGTCACTCGTCACGATCTCGGGTCCTATTCTTGCCAAGGGCCATGATACATCTTTCGACCTGTGGATATCCCGAGAGGTCAACACTCAGTCCCTATCTAGATCCTCACATCCGACGTATCTGGAGAGTCGTAAGCTCTGACGTATGGCCTTTTTGATAACAGATTCTTGACCCAGGTTGTCTCCGGACTCTGGAGAAAAGAGAAAAAGCCAATAACGAACTATCGCCGGATCTGATAAAGACGTTTTTTTGGCTTATGGACCGATGCTCAATATGACCATCAATCAGATTTGCCCAAGCCCACAAGAAAGAGAACACTTGGTTTCAGCCGTCGGTCCATCACCCTCTACTTAGACTATAGATAGACAGGCACACAGTCAGACAACAAAACAATGGCACACCGTTCATATCCACGCCCTATAGTCACAATGCCAGAAGCTCTCGACGCCTTGCTAAGTCGGACGTGTATATCGTGACACAGAATACTATCTTGGGAAAACCATGCTGCCCTCCTCCACAAGCTAAAACCTACTCGAGGTAGGAGCTCAATCAAGCAGACAATAGCCCCATGCGCTGTAAGTACGAGTAGCTAGAACAGAGCAGCAAAGACCACAATGGACCTAGGGGCCTCCGGGTCTTTCCAGTAGAGATTCCCAGCACCCCCCCGGGGGGATCAGGCCACGAACAAGTGTGCGTAGCGAGCCATGAACACATACCACATGATGTGAGGGCCCGTAAACAGCCCATCGACCTTAGCAAGCGACTGGGACGCACCCACGTTAACCAGACCAGGGACAACGAGTAGCGATAGGCTGGTGGCACTTGTAGCACTACAGGGCCTTGTTTGGGATGGCCCAGCCATTCATTCTTGTAGCAAGGCTATGGGTGGTGCTATGCAAGTTATCAGGTAAGGAGGCAGGTTTGAGTCTCTCGCAAATGTTCGGTTTCTGTGCCTCCTATCGATGATGGCCGAAAATCTTGGAAGTATTCATTGACAACTAACAACGCTGTTCACCATGTACCTAGGTAGTCAATATGTAAATTGACAAGTTCTCAAATCCCCTCAGTTCTGCCCTGAAATCCCCGTGCCGTCTTTCCTGAACTCAGCATCTCAATTTCGACAAGCCGCATGTGTACAGGCCGGCCCTTCAAATCAAGCTCTGATATTTATCCAAACCCGACCCATTCGAAGCCTGAGTCTGCTGCTGCTGCGGTTTTGGTGTTGCTTGAGCGCTAGGCGTAGGCGTCAACGTATTCATGCTCCCCATCATACTGTTCATACTGTTCATGCTATTCATGCTTATGCCACCCATCGAGTTCATGGGCTTATTCATGCTTGTCATGCTGTTCATCGAGCTCACCATACTACCCATACTTCCCGCCGCCGGTTGCGCCATACTGCCTCGGCTGGACAATGCCATCTGTCCAAACGATGTTTGCCGTTGAGCACCTCCGGGCGGGGGAGGCAGGCTAAACCCTGATGGCGTACTACTGCCGCTTGATGGTGGCGGGGCGATGGAGAACGACGAGCTCTGATTCAACGACGGTCGTGACTGGTTCATGCTTAGATTTGACATTCCAGAAGTCATATTTCCAAACGAAGAGCCCTGGGGCGACATGGGAGCATTTGTGCTAGAAGCCCAAGGATTGGCTGTTGCAGCACTGGCCGATGTTGACCAGTTGAGATTGCTAGGGTTTTGTGGCACTGTCGATGTGCTTTGGGTCGAGCCTCCGGTGCTCATAGGCTGCAATGGCTGAGAGAATTGTGTAGTCTGAGGCGTGAGTGAGCCGAAGGACGCCAAGTCAGGTGTCACGGTACGGAAGGTCGGCTGTGCTTTAGGCGGAGCAAATTGACTGTTGGCTGCTGGACTTGGGGTTGACCACGAGAACTGAGGTGACTTGGCAGGCGGCGACGATATCGATGCCGTGGATGTTGCATCCCAGCCTCCATCCATTGGGTCACTGGAAGCCTGAGTTGTCTTACCCTTGACGAGACGTTCGAAATCGTCCTCTGTGGCTCCATTCGTCGCGTCAAACTGTGTACCCGTCATGCCACCGAAAGCCATGAAGTCTTCCGCAGGCGAAGTCGTCGCTCCTCCATTCGCTACTGATAGCTCCTGCAACTTCTTCATTTGCTCCTCCTCGACCCTTCTAGAAAGGTTCTTGATCAAATCCATAAAACTCTGGAATTGTTTAAGGTCGAGCAAAGGCCCTAGGCTCATGCTCCAGAGGATGGGTAAGATGTCCATGGCCACAAAATCGGCATCGGCATTCTCGCCAACGACTCGCAGAACATCATGCGCTGCCATCATGACTGCAGGCTCCTTGGTCTTGATGGCCCTGATGAGCGGCACAATCTTTTCTTGCATAGTGTACTTATCCAAAGCACTCGAAGAAGACGTCTTTTTCTTATGAGGAGCTATTCCATCAAGACCATCGTCCATAGATGTAGCTTCATTGGATCCGCCGCAAAGAATAACAAAAGCACGACAGCCTCTAACCTTGATAGCTAAGCTGCTAGTCTTGCTGAATACGGTAGCTATGACCGGGAACAGTTCGTTCTTGATGGTGCTAAAGTCTAGAACAGGGAGGATGACCGGAAGTCCACGTAGGGCCGCATCCACTAACGATGGAGTTGGTGATTCAATGGCTGCCAGCAAAATTGGCAGGACATCTGTATTGCAGATTAGCAGATGGCCAGACAAACAACAACGTGAAGTGGAATGAGCGAAAATAGTGTGTGTCTGTATACATGAGGCCATTTAGGTGTAGCAAGGATCCCACTCAACGCTAATTGCGTCCTTGATTGATTGCAGCACATGATAGGATTGAAAGATCTGTTCGGCATACACAGCCTATACCCTTTCAAAGAAAACCAAAAACTTACCATCCTTGAAGTCCTTTCCTGATGAATTTTCAGCAATCAAGCTGGTATTATCCAACACAATCATCAGCCCAGCATCTCTAGCCGTGTCTTTCTCTTGGGTCTGCTTTGCTTTCTCCACGAAGATTTCTTTGAGCCTCGGTCGGATCTTTTCACCAAAAGCGCGCCGTGATGATGGCAGGAGATCCATGATCTTGAAAACGTTTTGAAGGATCAAGGACAGGAGATCCTTATCCTTCAACTCTTCTAAGAGTGCTGGAAGTACTTTCTTTTCCATGACTGATTTAGGAAAAGAAGGGAGCACCTTGTTCAGGCCCCGCATGAAGGAGGCTTTTTCCCCAGGTGACTTGGCTGGGAAGGAATCCAAAAATCGAATGGTGCTGACTAGGATATTGTCGAAGTATTCGCTCTCTTGGAATTCTCTTGCGCTCATCCGCTGCGCAGGCCTTCGCGTGATCAGGCGTGGTAGAACATGGTTTGCCAGGTCTTTCGGTAAAGGTCGTTTCGATAAGAAACCATTGCCGGAGGACGGGACAGTTGATGAAGATGTAAAGATTCTCTTGTAGGCCGATATGCTCCCACCACTCTCTATGGGGGATCGGTGAGGAGAATTGTACAGCGCAATGCACAGCAGACCTAGTGAAAACATATCGGCAGATGTGGTGAGATTGTTGTCAAGCACAAAATCGGGAGACGTGTAATCTAAGCTGAGCTGTACATATCGTGGCATTCGAGGATCTAAGTTCAGTACCTCCGAGAGGCTGACAGGCTGAACGGACGTGGGTTTTGTCGAGTTCTCTGGCGGACTACAGAAGGCCAGACCACTGATTTTCCAATCGGACTGGGAACAACGTTAGCTATAGCACAGCTCACATCATGAGACGATTCAGTGTTTCCCAACAAGGTCCTCGAAGGAAGACATAAGATTATCATGGCAATACATTGTTGTCTGAAAGATAGCGCGACTAACCTTGGCGTTGATGAGAATAGCGTCGGGGGTCAAGTTTGCATGTACAAGGCCTGCGTTCTCGTGGAGGAACTCTAACGCCTTGCTGACCTGCAGCAACCCCTTTTGGATTTCAAGCTCATCTATCTCTATCTCTCGCCGTCTCCGGGTGCCGTCCGAGTCTTCTGTAACATAGCGGCTGGACCGGCCACCAATTCCGCCGGCGCGCTCCTGGTCATCCTTCTCTTGCAGCAGACTAGCCAAGGACGTGGTCACAGGCTCTGTTACGAACTGTAAGCCACCGCCTCTCGTTTCCTCGACCGGTTCAGTGAGCTCCAGCACGCTGGGGTGCCTGAGGCGAGCTAACGAGGAGGCTTCCTTCTTCAGACGTTCAACTACCTCTTCAGTAGCGCGCTTGAAGGCAGATGCGCCAGATCTGCCGAGGGAGTTCCCGTGGGAATCTAGCGATTTGCGCTCAAACACGAACACAGAATGGGCCTTGCCCGTTTTCTTGTTCTTCGCATCGTAGATTTTCCAAGCGCCAGCGGTCGAAGACGATGTTTGGGATATGGAGTAATTGGCATGAATGTTGGAGGTGAAGCTCTTCAACGAGGAGAACATGTTGGGCACGAACGAATATTGTAAGGGCTGCGGACCGTCATGTCGTAGTATAAACTAGGTCCAGAGACACGTGTCGGCTTTCGCTTCTGCCCTTCTGCACAAGATTGCAGGACTGGACGATGGACTTGTGTATGGGTATTCGTGCGAGGTGTATAGGCACATAGATATGATATCGGTCGGCTCACTGTCCTGCAATAGGTACGGTCGATTGCGCCGGGCCAGATGCCACTGCAGTCTCTGCGATGAGGTGAAACGGTTGGTTCAGGGAGTGTCAAGGAATATGTCGAGTATGTGATGCGCCTTTCTGCGAAATATGACGTTAACAAGGTGTTGTTGCTTTGCTGTCTTTTGTTACCAGCACTGCATTGAGCTCAATGGATGCATCCGAAATGGGTGCCAAGCTCCAATTGATGCCGCCAGCAGCTCGCCAGTGTGCCCGCCGCCCGGTGATCTTACAGGCCACCTACTGTACACGCACCAGACCTCAGGTCCTGCAAGTGTTTCTAGGTGGGTGCATAGGTACCTCATCGAAAGGGGGAGGTGAGCTCAGAGGAGCCACAGTCTCCCGAGTGCCCAGCCACAATTGCCCGCTGACGGTTCTAGCCCTGGGCTGACAGCACGAGGTATGGAGATCTGCTTACCTCAGGGGTCTGCTCAGGTACCTGTCGTACCTACTAAAGATCCAGTCCACACATAGAACACTCAAGATCTGATCTGATTGGTCGTCGCAAGGGTTACGAACCGTTGCTGTGCGCCCTCCGAAGTCGCCGCCGGAAGTCCCTGACGGTTTCGCCTGCTATCGGCTTTACCGCATCACTTTTTATATTCGAGTCAATGACCTCTCGTCCCCTTTCCTTGTCGTGTCGTTCGCTTCAATTGGGTCCCAGACTTGGGTTTAATACAGTTTCTACTGCCAACAAGATCTGTTTTCGCTTATTCATAAATTAATTGTCATATTTAAAAACACGAGATAGCTCGACCTAAGTCTTTAGACACCCCACGATGCTTCGACAGCTTCTTCCCCGATGTGGGAGAGCTTTGAGAGCTCCTGCGCGACGTTCCGCGCAGATTCTCCCCAATCTTGCTGCCCAGCAAGCAAGAAGCTATGTTATCAAGCCACAAGCTGCTTCTACTGCAAAAGTTCTCGACATAGACCCTACCAAGCTTGCCGTCACCAAGACCCAAAACCCAAAGGCCACCAGCGACCCGGCGACCCTCGTCTTTGGCCGCGAGTTCACAGGTACGACACCGGCAATTCATCTCGTCTCACCAGAATTGTCTGCTCACAGCATCTAGATCACATGCTTACCATTGAATGGACACAAACCGACGGCTGGCTGGCCCCCAAGATCGAGCCTTACCAGAACTTGTCGCTGGACCCGGCGACCTGCGTGTTCCACTACGCTTTTGAATGCTTCGAGGGCATGAAGGCCTACAAGGACAAGCACGGCCAAGTGCGCCTGTTCCGGCCGGACAAGAACATGGAGCGCTTCAACAAGTCAGCCGCCCGCATCGCCCTCCCCACCTTTTCATCCACCGCCCTGATCGACCTGATCGCCAAGTTCGCCCAGCTCGAGGAGCGGTTCATCCCCAGTGAGCGCGGTTACAGTCTGTACCTCCGTCCGACCCTTATTGGTACGCAAAAAACTCTGGGCGTTGGACCTCCGGGCTCCGCCCTACTGTACGTGATCGCAAGTCCCGTGGGTCCCTACTATCCTACGGGATTCAAGGCAATTTCGTTGGAAGCAACCGACTATGCAGTACGCGCATGGCCTGGAGGCGTGGGCGACAAGAAGCTGGGCGCCAACTATGCGCCCTGCATTGTGCCGCAACAAGAGGCAGCCAGCCGCGGATTCCAGCAAAATCTGTGGCTTTTCGGCCCCGAGGAGTACGTCACTGAGGTTGGCACTATGAACCTGTTCCTGGCCATCAAGAACAAGGAGACGGGCCAGAAGGAGCTCATCACGGCGCCTCTTGACGGTACCATTCTCCCAGGTGTGACGCGGGACTCAGTGCTCGGTCTGGCGCGAGAAAAGCTGGCCCCTGAGGGCTGGCTGATCAGCGAGCGCAAGATTACCATGAAAGAGCTGCACAAAGCATCGCTGGAAGGCCGCCTCATGGAGGTCTTTGGCGCTGGCACCGCGGCTATCGTAAGCCCTGTCCGTAAAATCAGCTGGAAGGACGAGATGGTGGATTGCGGGTTGAGCGAGCACGAGGAGTCAGGCGAGATCGCGCTGCGGATGAAGGGCTGGATCGAGGCGCGGCAGTACGGTGACGATGAGCATGAGTGGAGTCACGTGTGTTAGAGAATGGACTCTCCGAAGAGAGGCGGAGGGATGCAAAGAGCACAGAGAGAGGAAAGCGAGATTTGCCCTTGCAGTTTATTCGGAGTTGTCGAGACCTGTCAGTATTATGGTTTGCATACCCTACCACCATACCATTACATAGAGGTGTGGCAAATATGGCGCATAGGCGTGATTCAACGGATTCAATCTACATCAGAGCAGAATCGAGACCGAGTCGGAGTTCCCTTTTGCTTCTCTTGAACTTGAAACTCCCAAGATGTTTATACACCATATTCATAGTGATGAGATAAATTTACTGGCGCATTTATATGATATATAAGACTGCAAAAACCAAAGAGGCGTACAACAGTGATGAAAATCAATTCAGCCTCTGACTAGGATGGAGGCGATCCGTCTATGATGCTTCTCTAACCGAGTTGTCCTTTCGTGGACAGTCATATACAGTGAGTGGTTGCCAAATACTTTATATAATTTTTTTGTCGAGTTTTCTTTTATGCTTTCGTATCAAATCCCTGCCCTCAACCATTTGCAGGTTGATCCTCTACCAGATAGCATGCAACAACTGTCGAGACTACTATTTCTTGGAAGGATCCTCCAGGATACCCTCCGCTTCTAACCTCCGACGAGCTTCTTCAAGAGCCCAGGTTTGTATCCTGTGACATCTGGGTTAGTCAAGTTCATGATATAACGTAGGGATCTCAATTCAATGATGTGAGTGCAGTTCCTCAAGCAGCACTAGCTGACCCGACTCATCGTCATATAATGGCAGCTCCTGTCTCGTCATTTCGCTCTTGTGCTTTTCACCGTCTCGTCAAACCCCCCAATAAGATATCCCATACTTTCTATCCGCAAAACAAAAAAAACTCAAGGGAAATCGAGGCACGCAGGAGACTGGATAGCGACTCACGATGTATCCGGCTTGTAGCCGTAGGCGACGCCAGCCAGCAACAGGCTGCCGCAGAAGCCATAGAAGAACGGCTTCTCCCAGCCCTCGTTCTGGTACTTCTCGCCGGGCTTGACGCCGAACAGCCAGCCGGTCGGGGGGTCGTACTGCGGGCCGTGGGAGGCCGAGGTGCGGGCGCTGGCGCTGAATTGCCGCGCCGCCGTGGCGGGTTGAGACGCAGTGGTGGTCGATTGGGCCGTCTGTTGCTGGAGGGCGCGCGTGGCTCGCACGGCGGTGCTTGGGCGGACAGCGGGCATCGTGGGGTGTGGTGGTAGAGTGGTGGGTGATGTGCGTATTTCGGAGAGGAGCGGGTTCGTTGGGGTCAAAGGTGCTTTCTAAACCGAAGGACGTCTGTTCGATATGAAGTCTTCCTCGTCACGGCAGAGGAACAATATGTTGGCAATTGAGGGGGCCCGGCCTTGCGGATAGAAGGAGTGGAGATTGGGGAGGGTCAGTCGCTCGGTCGGGTGACTGACTACTGTCGCTGGACGATGTCCTGTTTGTCGAAGGGGAGGCTGTTTGGCTCGCTTGGTTCGGCGAGGTGAGCGATTACCTTACTTGCGAAAAGCGGAGCTCACGTGACTCGGCTCCCTTTAGTCCGCCCACAGCCAAGATCCGTTGCTGCAGCCCTGTGTCTTCACTTTTTATTTCCTCCTGCCTCCCAACCAAAATCTCTTCATCTCTCGTATGTCCTCTTCAATACGCAGGATCTGGGTTTCGAACATGGCAAGAAGCCAACGATGACAAGTGTAAGTCTGAAGTCTTTTTCTCGCAATGATCTGTTACAAGCAATCGATCACCGCGCTCTATTCGAATGATGACACCTACTTCTTAAGAACGGCCAACTGAATTCCCCATGTTGACTCTTCAAATTATCAAGCTCAACAGTCTGACTTAACCCATTACCTTTCAATCAGCAAACCACTCAAACACAACGAGTATATTCCATGCTGACTGTCTCCTAGGTCATCCCATTTACTTGGCTCTGGAACGCAGCCGTTTCATTTCTATTTTTCCTTGATATGAATCAATGATCATTCCATGCGAGACTCGTTTGAGTTTTAAGCGTTGCAATCGGGATTTCTCCTGCTGGGTAAGGTTTTTGAATTCGGGAATATGCAGCGGATGTGCCCAAGGGGCAAAGCGATACTCATTCGACGTTCATCAGGCAACATACACCTGTTGAAAGTAGCGGCTAAGACCGTAGACTACGACTGAACCATGTCACATAATAATAGTTTCTCAATGCTTTACGATCCGTTTTGATGATATGTTTTTGATCTTCCCGCCCTGTGATCATGAAATTTTGTCAAATCTGACCTCCCCCTCCGTCCCGTCCTCAAAGAACTCCATCACTAAGCTCATTACCTTTCCGTTGACTCCAACCTCAAACTTGGCCCTGGCGACTTCGACGTCGAGTCCGCTTCGCGTCGTGAGGGGCTCTACAAAGGCTACCCAGTATTCCCCCGACACATGCGCTAGCTCAATGAGCATTTGCCATTGGACGTCCTCACGGACGGCCTTGAGCTCTTTCTTGCCCCTCACGCGCTGCGTCTTTCTGGGGGAACGAGGCGATTGCATCTGTGTATAAGTATCTATTATCGGATCAAGCGTGAGGTTGTGATAGGCAGGATGATAATAGGTCCCGACATAGCTGTTGAGCGGGAGTGCATAGGGTAGTGGCGGTTCCGCGTGCTCGGGGTACAGCGTTTCCAGTGCTGTTTCTGGTACTGCTAGCTGTTTCTTCATCGTCTGCCTTCCGCTATCATGTGTCAGCCCTAATCATCAACTGCTCTTGTCTTGGATTGATTTTCGACCACAGTAGAGTCGGAAATACAAGAAGAGAGACTTACTCAGCTGCCCAATCCCACCTCTCATCCTCCGGTATACGAAGTTTGTCATTAATCAGCTTCCACGCAACCTCGTTGCCTGCGAGGTTCCCCGTGTTCGCTGTGTTCGCCATTGTGACGACTCCGTAACCCAAGTCCGGGAAGAAATACACCTCGGTTCCAAAGGCTAACATGCCTCCTGAGTGAGTAAACACTCTGTGTCCCTTGTATGTGCCCGCCATCCAGCCGAGCGTATACATAAGGGGCTGGTCAAATCCCTTCTTGCTACCGGCACCCATCACCATCCGGCCCATCTTGATCTGCCTGTGAGTCTCCGCTGAGACTGGTGCTGATTCTTTGAGAAGACATCGCACCCACTTCGCGTAATCGTCTACATTGCTCAGGATGCCGCCCGCGCCGCTAGCCAGGTCGAGATACTCCATATCAGGAACCTCGACGAACCTGTTCGTTTTATCTCGCCTCGTCGTATCTTCGTCGCTGTTAACGTCCATCTTCTCTTCCTTTCCACGATTAGGGTCGGATTTGTAATCCCAATAATAGCCACCCGCCACGTCTTCCACTCGACCTCTTGCCCGCAGATCCTCCATCCCCAGGAAAGTGCTATTCATTCCCAGTTGCTTCCATATGCGCTCGCGCATTGTGGTTCCAATCCATTCGCCTGTCAGCGTCTGAAGCACATGTGATGCGATCATGAACATGTAGTTGCAGTATCGAAATTCGACTCGCGGCTCATACACAACTAGAGTACTCCGCGTTAGATATCATCACATGCAAAAGCCGCTAGACAATCAATGATGTGCCAGAGGACCATGACAAGCCCCAGCAGAGAAGAATTTGACAGGCAATCCATACTGTTTATAATGCCTAGATCACCAATACTCCAGAGGGGAAGCTACTCACAGGGTAGATGGCGTAGGCTCCGGGCGTAATCCCGCATGTTAGCTCGGTGTCCATCCGCGCCGTAATGCGCACCCAACGCCTTATCGTGTCTCGGCATCCCCGTGCGATGCGAGAGCGCATCCTCAATCGTCAGATGCGTCTGTGCCCAAATGTACTCTGGGCGCAGGACGAAGTCGTCCGTGATGATGGCGGACAGCGGCGTCTGCCAGGATAGGTCCGTGAGCTGGCCGTCCCCGTGCGAGCCCGACGACCAGTTGGCGATTAGATCACCCATCAGCGCGGTGAGGAAGGCTTTCGTTGTGCTGCCGGTTTGGAAGAGCGTTTTGGATGTTACGGGTGTGGAGGGGAGGGAGGCTAGGCCGTAGCCCTAAGGCAATGTCAGTGTCTCCAGAAGATATTTTCGTAGGCCGAGATTGCTCATGGGACAGAGAATATTGTAGTCTCGAGCACATGGCAGAGTCGACGGTACTTGCGTCAGTGTGGATGTGAACGATCCAGGCTATGCCAGCCATCGACCGCTCCGAGCACGCGCAGGTATCATCTCAAGTAATGCCGTGCTCGCGACACTTTTTCCAGTTCTCGCTTCACATTCTGCTCATTGGCTTCCACCAAGTACCTGGCTCATCCCATCGCCATCCAACGCCAGAAGAGAAAACCATATAAAATGCACTCACTTCCGTCCAGGTCTGCTTTCCATCAACCACAGCCACCGCCAAACCCGGGACATGCCACGCATCCAGTCTTTCCTTCACAAAATCCCCAAAACCTCCATCCAATGGGCTGCTCTCGTCCTCCCCCCTGTCCTTCGCCTTCTCGTCCCGATCCAGCGACGACTTTGACTCTTCCAGCTCGAGCACCGCAGCGTCCGTTTCGGAACCACCGAGCACCTTTTGCCCCTCTCTCAGCGAGGCCAGCACGAAGTCCTGCCCTCGTGTCTGCTTCGCTGGCGTCTGTGACGCCGCCAGCAGGCCGAATGGCAATGAGCACAGGAGCATGAGTCGGAGCGAGGTCCGCACCGCGCGCATCCCCGCTGCCCCAGATAAAGACCTCATCGCGGCTGCTATTTCACCATCAAAGTTTCTCCTTTCCGATGCAGTCTCTGGTTGCCAGCCCTGTAATTTCAGCAAGCCGCAGATTGTTTATCCAAGAACACCTCTGATCTCGATGAGATGAGACAAGTATGTTATGCTTCACAGTTCACCTTATCGTGCGAATCCGTAGGGTAAAGTACGTAGATGATACAAAGATTTCTTAAATCCGACAGAGGCACATAAGGCTCCGGATTTCCACTGGGTTCATAGTTGTCGGGGCTACCTTTGTCGGTAACTAGGTGTCGATTCGTCCGTTCATTGGCGGGGAAAGTTACGTAGGAAGATGCAGGTGGTAAGTAGGTGAGACGCCCAGACCTAACGGGACCTAGGTATCAATCGGAGCGCGCCGCATTGGTCCGGCCCCTCATCCGAAGCTCACCAGCCCCGGGACCCTTCCCCCTTCCAGGTTTCGCATCCATGGTTTCACTGGGCTATTCTCGCTATGAATTATAGTAGATAATCTGTCTTCTGCAACCCTTCCTAGGCTCATGATAGAGGTTGTTGTACGGTTTCTATGGACAACACCCTGTTTTATTGTACATATACCTACATAACCGTCGGCAGGGAGCCCGTCCATACTTTGCGCGTTTTTTGACTGATGGTCTGTAAATCATATGTCTCAAATACAGACATATTTCAGGGCGCATTACCTACCCATGCAAGATCTCTACGTACATATCACGCTATGGGGTACCATTTACTGCATCTGCTTGCACATATGTACCGACGCAGCTACGCGAGTGAAAGCCCTGTGTCCTACGAGTAGTGTATTTTACATCCTAATTATCAATCAACACGAGACATAGCCCTCAATGCGATAGACCGGAGACAGAGAGAAGGGCGAAGTAAAGTGTATCAGGACTAGTAGCAGGCCTTGTCAACATACTTTCATATCAAGCATTTACGATGCTTCATAAAGACTAAACCAACAAGCCGGGTCTCTTGTCATCCAAGAGCCACCTATTTGCCGTTTCTGCACGTCTTCCTTTGCGCCCAACTTGTGAAGAGAAAGTAATGTCATGTTAGACATTTGTACCCCATAGAGTAAAAAGTCTGTATAACCAAATTCAAAGAACATTAATCATAGCCAGCCTTATCCTCTCTTCGTACTGGTTTTGCCCAGAGAGGAAGGCTCCCACCTTCGGATATGAGCCATGGAGACATCTTCATGTTGACCCTCGATAAGTCGTACGGTCCCGTGGGAGATTTGGATATCAAAAGTTCCCCAAACGCTCTTTCCAGCCGTTTATGATACGATTTCCGTGACGAAGACAGACCGGCACCCTATAGTTCCTCTTCTTCGTCCTGGGCTACCGGTTGTGCCTCTTTTTTCTTCTGTTCTGCCGTGGCTCTCCCCAATACGTCTCCGATAGCAGAGGGGAAGTTAGCAGATCGATCTTGTGCCTCTTCTTCGGAATTTCCCCGCTGCTTTTTCAATGGACTACCAACTGTCGGGCTCTCACTAAATGCTTTTGACAGCAAATTCGATACGCTGTCGTTGACCGGTCTTTCGCTCTGCTTCGCTTCTGTTGATGTTGAAGATTCCCCAGCCATAGGGCCAGCACTGGGTGATTTTCGATAACCTGAGCTGGAGCCGCTATCAGGTTCTGCTGAATGTTGTCGCTTTAGCTGTAAATCATTAGGTTAGCGAGGCTGCCCAAATAGTGGTGAAAGATTGAAATGTAGATTTGCGACAGATAAGGACCACGCGACTGCCATCAATATATGTCCCTGCAAAGCTCAGGTAAAACCAGTGGTACCAATTTGCCAATCCAAAACATGTAGGGTAATCGCAGTAACTTACTCGAATTCTGTCGATACCAGACTGCAGCTCTCCTGTGAGCTTGGCATCCTCGGGCGAAAGATGGGTTTTGACGACCTTATCATCATTATCTTCCATCTTAGACAGTGGATCGTCGTCATCATCGTCGTCATCATCGCTGTCTTGCTCCATATCGCCGCTACCACTGCCATTGCCCTTCTTTCGAGACTTTCTGCGTTTCGCAGCTTCGGCATCCTGATCTCGAAAGGCCGAAAAGCCAACAGTTCCGGTCGACTTGAGTGGGCCTAAACCTGAAAAATCCAGCTGAGTCGACCGTCGCTTGGCACTTGGGGTTTTCTGGTTGTCTTTGACTCCAGGGTACAAACCCATCTTTGTGAGCTGGCCTAAGGTACTGTCAGTTCGTCTCTGATTTCGTTCGAGGCAGTGTTCACTCACGTTGGCCACGGTAGAAGAAAGTAAAGACAGCGTATGGCTGATCTGGGCCATCAATGCCTGTTACCGTTTGTGTACTGATCGTCTTCGGATCGAGAGTCTTGGGCTTGGCAAAACTCGTCGTATGCTCTACATCGGCGTCAATGGCACCGTTGCTTCCTGCCTTGTTCCCGTCACTCTCATCATCGTCATCGTGTGCGTCAAACTGAGGCGAGTACTCCCCCTTCTTAATTTCACCTGATGCTATCACGCGAAACATGGCCACCTTTATTTGCCCAGTGGCCTCGGGAGGTTCGTCATCGTCAGACAGAGAGGAGTCGTCGTCGTCAGACATGCTAGGACTCGAGGGAGGATGGTCATCTCCGCCATAAGCCAACGTATCTCTAGTACGATGAGTTCTTTCCTCGCCTGTATCTTGACCGGTCTGAGCTGTAGATTTTTGGCGACGGTGGCGCCGTTCGAATTTCTGCCTTCGTTTCTCTACTTTCTCGGCAGCGTCATGACCCTGGAGATCCAAGCCGTTGAGCCATCTTTCCAGGCCGACCTCTCGGAAGAGGAACTCCCTCTCAGCCAGACCACCACCCTCGCTGTCAGGCACCTGGACCCATCGACTATTAACCCATGTTTCTTCGCCGGGACGTAAAAGCGTAGCAACCTCCTCCTTGGCTCGGCCGTCAAAGTAGATGTATGCAGCGATGGTCTCGTTCTCGGAGTGGGTCATGGGAATATACGGAGTGACGGCGTTGGCATGCTTGGAAGGGTCTGAATTTGTTGAGGGTAGGGGCCCTGCATAGAGAGGCTTTGGGGACGGATCCTCATCGGTCGCCTTGGGCTGGGTGTACGGGATGGGATGGCCAGGGGTCAGCAGGGTGATGGAGATAGCAAATTTGGCGGCCTCGTGCTTTGAAGTGTCGGGGTTCAGCTGAGGCTGGGGAACGGGTATGTAAGTACTGATGCGAGAGAGACGTGACTGTTTCTGCATGCCATACTCGGCAAGCGGAGCGGAATTAGCATGAATGCTGACCGCGATGCCCTTGAAGCAGGGCATCGTGAAGAATTGCACAGTGCTGGTCGAGGGGCACAGCCTGGGGTTGCACAAGAGGGCGGTCGGGGCGGTCGGAATATCGGGGTCAATGATGCTCAAAGAAGAGGTGTTGGTAGCTTGTGAGTGCTGTTTGCGGTCGCTTAGAGCTGGGGAGTTGGCGAGGGCTCGACACGGGGTGTGTAAGGGTCGGTGAAGGTGCACTTTTGTCGGCGCTGCAGGCACTTGTGGCTGTTGGAGTAGCTCGAGAGGCGGGCAGGTTCTGCGCGTAGCTCTCGGCCTAACTACCAGAGTATGCACAGAACAGGCGGCTACAATGCTTGCATCTGCACTCTGCACAGGAGCGCACCAGAGAGAGGGAGGAAGAAAAAAAAGTAACCAAACAATAAGGGTGCTGATAGATAGGTCGAGTCCTGGTCCGGATGTTGAATGAATGGCGGGGGTGACATCGACACGATTGGCTAAGCGCGACATGGTGGAGTCAACTAAGTACTTTACCACCACCACCTCCTCTCAAGCCTCCTAGGTTAGGAGGAAGGAGGTCCTTTGAACGGTCGAGAGGTAGCTGCAGCTGCCAGCTCCTACCTTTGTCTGGGTTGCCTTGTGATTAGTACTGTGGACCAGGCGCTGCGCAGGCTGTCTGCCGTCTTCGCCAACCCGATACTCCAACCCCTGTTATTCTTGTCCATCAAAGAAACAGAAATAACCATCGAACACCAACATCAATCGGGAAAACAATTCATGTCTCGCTTGGCTTGCCCCGTATTAGAAATGAACATCAGTAATGCATCCTCACGTCAATAGATGCAGACCAAAAATTACTATGGCAATGCAATATGCGAACTAAGTACCTTACATAAGCTGGCTACCTACCTGACCTTTACATCCTCCCTAAGGTGAAATATATTGCTTTTGTAAGCCCATAAGAAAACTTCAAGCAAACAAGCACTTGCGCATTGTTTGACTGCATTAAATATATATCCGTGTCCTGTTGCGTGATGTGCATTTTATACTCAGATCTGGTCCCCTTACAGCACTAATTAGGAACCAGCTATGTACCTTGGAGGCCATTTTCAAGCCCAGTACCCTGTTGTGGCATAATGCAGACTCTTAACTTCTTCGCATGAATGAATATTGGCCTGCACAGATGCTTTACTATACGGTCTTTTACAAACGTTCTTGCAGTAGTCTCTACTTCAAAAACCTTACTACACGTTGTTGGATCAAGCCGATATTTAAAGGAACCTTTAGAATATCCGTCATCAGCTTGATCAGACATCAGATAGTTCTAGCAAGCTATCAGATGCGTCGATGCATTGGTTGAAACAAGGTACAATTCGTAGATACTCGTTCCAATCCGAGCATTATAGAGGAATTTATGAGGTACTCAGTCCATTATCAATAGTGAAGGGGAAAACGTTCGAGTCAGACCCATCTTCAAGACCTTCCACCACGGGATGACCTCCGTCGCAAGCTTGTGCCCTTGCTGCCATCGAAACTTGTGCCCGTGCCAGACTCCTCTTTCCAGGGATCTTCAGCATCTTCCTCGTCATCCGTATCCCCTCCGGGATGGCGTGGCACATTAACCAGCGTCTCTTGTTCCGTGCTCTCTGCTTTGATATCAATATCATCATCTTCCTGCTTTACCGCCGGATCGATGTCGTGTTTGACTTCTTGCGAGACCGACTCTCCGTCATCATCCTCCTCCTCCTCATCATCATCATACTGGATTCTGTGCGCCGAGTCCCTACGTTTGACCCCAGCTAGCCGATTGCCACCAACGTCGCCGCGATTGAGCGGGCGCCCGGCCTGACTGGGCCCCATGAACAGATATCCCAGAATCATCCAAGCAACACCCATCGACATCATCTCGGCAAGCCAAAAGACGGTCGTGCAGACCAGGAACGAAAGTATACGATGGTTGTACATAAGCCAGCGGATGCCCGTGAGTCGGGCAACCAATGTAATCGTACTCGAATACACCTGTAATGTCTGTCCAGCCTGGATGTCCAACAAGACGGAAAGAGGCAGTGCATCATTGAACTCGACGAGCTCGCCCATGGGGATCGTGAGAATCGACTTCTGCGATACCGGGAAGAAGATGTGGTACAGCAAGAACATGGCGCGCGAGGCTGTTGACACAAGCGGGTCTGTGTAGGGGATCAGTACGGGGCGGCGAGACGAGAACACGACATTATCCGCCATCACATGCTCGTACGGGTCTGCGGGAACGCTGAACGAGAAGGCAGGATTGTCAGGCAGGGATTTCATAGCGAACAGCGCAACCATGAAGTTCCCTCGCTCCAGGTTCGCTGGCGAGCGCGGCAACGTGAGTTCGACTGTCACATCGTATGCCTGCTCACGGATGAGATTTTTCGACAGCGAGGTGACGCCATAAGGATTCAGTCCAGCATTGTACTGTAGATGCACCGGGATGGATACGACCTTCTCGGGGACGTAGTTATAGTAGAAAACTGGATAAGCAAGGGCAGCGATGCATAATAGGACTAGTGACGTAGCGAAGAACAAGAACGTCCCCAGATACGCCCTCTTTGCGGTAGATGAGGTGGCAGCCCGGTAGGGCGCTTTGACGTAGTTCATGATCTCGGGGCCACGCACAATGTGAAGTTCGAGAGGGCCGATGGCTGAGGTTTAAGACGAAGACAAGCCCAGCGCCCAGTACTGTGGCTGGAGCTTTTGGTGCTTGAGAAGGGAATTGTGGCGGAGGCGGAGATGGTAGGTGAGGCTCCCGTCAGCCAGTTCAGTCCCTACCTAGGTAGCTGTCTAGTCAGGCTGCATAATGCAGCCAATCAAGATTAGGTTTAAAGCAGGGGGGGCGACCTTTAATATAAGCTCTGTATTTGCAAGACCTTTATCCCTCAAATTCATTTCTAATAAACAAAAGATCGTAGCACAAACCGTATGGATCTATTCCTGCTAACCGGTGTTTTCCAAACTGATCGTCAAGGCCCGATAGAGACTTCGGTCGGCAGTGGAAGCTTCCCCAAAGCAACCAAGGCTGGGGCCCACGAGGCCTCTGAGCGACCGGGGCACTGGAACCTCGACTGTCCACTGTTGCCGTTGCAACTCGGCGAGTAGGCGCACGATTATTCAACAGGAATACCTAGCCTTACATCAGGGGGCAATGCTCTGCTGTCACTGATTAATAAGTTCGCTCTGCCAGCGGGTAAGTATCACGAGACCCTAGCTGTCTGCTCGTCCGGTGTACACTTGGGTGAAGAACCATCGCGGCCAAGAGGGCTTATCTGGGTACCTGCTTGTTCGTCACTACGCCGCTGCTTCTGTTAGCTCTTGGCCGGCCTCCGTAGACAATGAGCAAGATACGTGGTGCGCTACAGGCTTTGAATATACTTTGGATCGAAACCCGGGTGCAGTAAGAGTATATTGCCTTCCGGGCTTTTATTGAGTGTCCCAGTAATGCGATGCGTCCATGCTGTCTGGGCTCACCTATGGAACCAATCTATCATGGCAAATGCACGTCTGTTTCCACTCCCTGTTGATCCTAGAACCCCTGAGCTTGAGGTACACACTTGTAGTAGGCAGTTTCGAACAGATTGAAAGGCTTTAAATTCGAGCGTTCGACCTGATTATGAGAATCCTATAACCAGTCGTAGGTAGTGTAAGCAGCCAGATTGGGCTCTTGTCGATATCCAGCTCCCTCGAGAACGACGGGACCTTCCTTGTGGCACTCCACTGGCAAAGGCTTTCGGTTTCAATCAGGCTCATCTTTAGGGATATGAGAGGAACCAAAGCTCGCAGAAAGTAATCTTATCTCTAATTGTCAATAATTTAACGCGACGCGTAAGATCGGGACTCAGGTAATCCAGGATATCATAAGGGAACCGATAACACTCTGCGAACTGCGCCATTGTTCCACTATCGGACACTAGAAGCTCATCGTGGTTAAAGTAGACTGACTCAATCATCACCTCAAGAATCTGGGGTACTTGGTAAAGGGCCATGGGACAGTATGTGATCGAAAGCGCTTGTAGTTTAGCAAGCCACGTTCTCATCTTCGGGAATACTCTTTACTCGACGAGGTGTTGTAGAATAGAATAAGCGTTGCAGTCTCGGGCCATAAGCTGAACTGTAGAAGGATTTACCATGGATAACGCTACCTGTCCGCGGCTGTCTGCCTCATCAAGTAGAACACACGCTTTTACATACCGGTAAGATTCGCCCCAAGTGGATAGACCATTAACACATGATGTGACTTTCCATACTTTCTGGAATACTCCATAATACATTATGCCATACTCCCGTGCGTACCTGACGTAGGCTTGAACTCGGTTCCTTCCCCACTAATCCAGCCATAACTTAGATACCGACCAACCTATCAGACTCTGAGACATAAACGCCAAAAACAGGGAACCAGAGAGCAGTTGCCAATTAGGGTTTGCCACTTTTATAATTAATGCCATGCTCGACATGCACACTGGCGGGTCCATTCGTACATCTTGAACCTCAAGCCTAGAGCTCGACTGCCCGCAGCAAGATTGCCGATCACAACTAGCTCCAAGTCAGATGAGACATGTTTCAGCTATTGTCAGTAGTACGACAAGCTTAAGAGCGACAAGTCCTTCCATAGGCTCAGCAAGAGCTAAACTCATACGCCCACAGATACGGTGGTGAGCCAAAGAAGCTGTGTAGGGTGGCATCACCGCACTTTCTGTGCCGCGGCTCGGATGTAGCTTTGGATGCTCTCGGAGTCGCACTGCGCATGTGCAAGAACCATGTTCTTCAACCCATATACCTCGTCCTTGAGTTGGCTCACTTGCGTGTTCAGCATCTTGTATGCTTGAGCTAGCTCTGCCTCGCGCCGTTGCAATTTTTCCACGTTCTGCTTACCCTTGTTCCGGCAACGGATCGCGGCAAGGCGATTTCGTTCCCGCTGCGTTGAAGGCTTCTTTGCCCCAGTGGGACTCCTGGGTTCGCTCTTGGGTGATGATTCGGTTTTGATATTCACGTCGATGAGGGGTTCGTGCTTAGTTTCGTGCTCCTGACGCAATTCCCCTACACCAAGCATAATCTCCTGTTTAATTTGTCCATCATCGTCACAGTGCTCCTGAGTGCCATCGTCATCCCATGGAGGAGAGGGCAAGGCTACTGGAGACTCATGACCCTGCGTCATAGTATCGAATCTGTTCGAACGATTTCCATCAATTCCGATTGAAAACTGGAGATCGGATGATGTCGTAGGCTGAGGTTGGTAGACCTGGGCGCTCGTTTGTGTCCAAGAAGCTTCAGGTGATAGTAAGGAAGGTTGGCTCTGGATAGTTGGTTAATTCAACTTGGATCACGTTATGGGCCGAGAGCAGAACAATACAATAAGAAGGACGCCGTGAGTAGACATACCATGTCGAGGAATGTATAGAATCCGGCATCGTCAGTAGTTAATTCTTGAGGTTCCTTCGTGGCCTGCGCCCGGGCTGCAGGTGTTGATATATCAAATTGCATTGAGTCGACAGGGCTCAGGAGCTCATTACTGAGGTCCAAAGGATCGCAATCGCAAAGCGAAGACTCCGTCGTGACAGTGGTCGAAGGCAAGGAGTAGTGACTTGTGTGGACTGTGTCGACGTCTTGATAGTGGCCAGGGACTTCGTAGGTGCGGTCTCTGTTGTGCATTGTGCCACTTGAGATGTCCATGTGCCCGAGGTGGCATGTTCTAGAGATGACCGATCTTATAATAACTTTCCCTGCAGGTGGCGTCTGTGGCGAAATCAAGCATCGATCTGTTTGTCAATTGGGGCGGGAGGTGCTAGTTGAAAGATGCTGTACCTACCTTAAGTATTTACCTGCCTAGTATACACACGTGCTATTCGGTGTAGCTCCAGGGTACGTAAGTACATTGGAGTACATAGGATAGGTATAAGTAGGATCTGGTGAACCTCTCTGCTTGTCTGCAACTCTGCCTGCCTCCACCTGCTCTGAAGCCCGTACTGCCTGATACTATATTGCCTTTGTAGGTTGAGCCATCGGTTGTACATGCGGTTGGCAGTGGCGAGGGGAAGAAGCTGCCCGAGCAGTGACGTATCCCCGCATCCTGTGTTTGATACCTCCTATAGGTATACATGTGAATATGCATGTAGAATCAAAACATTAGGTACATAGCAGGTGGTGTATGCACCTACATAGAGGCACATACCGGAGGAGCTTACCTGCCTCCTAGGCACGCGCTCTGGACGCGGGGTGTGGGACATTTCCAACTTCCTGAGAGGGGCATTCATTCCTGGTAACCTGCGATCGTTGGCGCTTGGACATAAAGTTCAAACTACACCACGCCCCTTCACCTCAGTCAACGAGTCGCTGCTGGCCAGCCATTACCCCGGATTTAGCAGCAAATAACCAATCGCGAAAATGTCTCTGAATGTCGAGCTTATACCGGTACCTGCCGGTAGCCTCTCAATACGTGACTTGATACGGAGAACCCAAGCACTCATTAGGGCGGGGCTCCATCGCGAGGTTCATGCCTCAGACAGAGTCTTTACAAGTCGTCCGACCATCATTGGCTTGCGACATGAAGACCAACGGGTTCGCTAATTGGCGCGTCGGTGAGAATACCGTTCACCTTTGTTGATTGGATGAGATCCTCCGCACGAGTACGTACATCTGATACATCTTAGCAACCTAGAAAGTAGGCATCAGCCGCCCCGACCAGGAGGCACTTCCAAAGCCACCAAGGTATCAAACTGATTTCCTCCCCCACCCTTTCTCTGATATGACCAGCCATACCAGTATCCTATTTAGGAAGATGCTGTTGCCAGTTGTTCCATAGTAGCACGGGCATATTCAGGCATGATCGTACTTCAACGAACAATGAATCTCAGCATAGTAGTATCATCGAGGACCAGTCTTTCGCGGTCACTCCGTTAGTGGGGTAGCAGTAGTAATTTGATCAGTATCACAAGAAACATAACCGGTCTAATATGATGGATGCTTGAGGGTTTGTATTAGCGCTGAGCTTGTTTTAGTATTATCGCGATGAAGTTTACAACGTCGATTCACACCTCGTCAACGACAACAGTATCAAACCAGCCCGGATAACAACGTTTACGGTCCTTTCCTAGTGGTGATTCATAATACTGATTTTTTCCCTTTTCGGGCTACTTGCCAACTTCATGAATTTTCGTTATGCTCATTGATCAACTTCATCATTTGAAGGGCCTCGGTTACCGAGAGTATGTCAACCTTGTGCGTCGCCATGAACATCAGGCCTTGGCGACGACTTGAGAAGATGCAACAAGGTCGACTGAGCCGCTCGTTTCCATAGATGCACAAAAGCAGGTAAAGACGCCGATCCGGATCGGAAGTGTCTGTCAGCACAGCGTTCGCGACGCAAAACAAGGGGTTATGGTTTAGGTCAAACTCAAGGCCTCTACGCTGCGAACGCGTTAGTATGCACTGACCGGCCACACGAGGTTTGGCAAACAGTTTATGATAAATTTGATTTTGTTGACACCCTAAAGAACTACAGCTTCCTATGAACGCCTACCCTACCCCACGTGTCCCTGCCGTCAATGCATACCTACGTGACATGTAATACAATCTCAGCTCTCGTAGAATTCGTAACTCGCCACCAAGGTATCTCCCCCAAAGGCCGAGACCTGGCAGCCCCCTTCGTCGAAATATGAACATAGAAAAGGAGCAGATCCGACCATGCTCACTGATAATATTAGTATTGTGCGCCTGCTTCGTATGCTTCATATGTGCAAATAATTGCAACGGCGTATCGACATCGATTAGAACAAATCTGGCAAACGTATGTGCCCACCTCCACCATAGACGCCGGCGCTCAAAGATAGCTGTAGGATCTTTTTCTAGAACAAGCGACCGTTTCCCATCAAACGAGTCTATCCACTTCAGCAAGGCTGGAGGTAATTGCTAGGGACCAGCCCGCCTCGTCCGACACCGTTTCCAGAGTGAATCTCGGCCTCCCACCAGCCGTCGTCCTGGTGTCGCAGCACGGCGAGCACGTCGCCCTTGGCGAAGCCGAGCTCCTCCGGGATGGCGGCCTGATACATATAGAGCGCGCGTGCTGCAGGAACCTATTAGCTTCTATTCCATCTTGTCTTCTCAAACCGATCAAGGAGACTTACCGTAATGTAGGATAGCGCGGCCGTCTCGCGTGTACTGTCGGTTCGGGTCCGCAACGCTCTTGCTGCGCTGTCGCGACCCCTCCGCCATCGGGTCCCGCCCATCGTAGAAGCTCATGGCGCCGCGGTGGCTAGCGCTGGTTCCAGGACGGGCGCTCCCGCTGCTGCCGCCGCGCCCGCGCTGGGATCCACCATATACTGAGCCCTCGCCCCCTGCCGGCGCAAGTTGCACGGCCATCGGGCCTCTACTAGCCGGCCGGTCGTACTCGCTTCGGTAAGGAGAGGGCGATGGTGCCCGAGCACTGCTTGGTGACTCGTGCCTATAGTACCCTGAGTCGGAGCCACGCAGCGGTGCCGTAGTTGAGGGCGAGTTGCGTTGGTGGCTGCCGCTGTAGGGGTTCGGTGAAGCTGATCGGTGAGTCTGGGGGGAGGGGCGTTGATGGCTACCGCTGTAAGGGTTCGGCGATGCCGAACGGTGGGCTTGCCGCGTATCAGGGTGCATACCGGGTCTTGGGGAAGCGCTTCGTGGTGGTGCAGGGGAAGCAGCGCGAGGCATGTCGCCGCCTCTGGTGGATGGGCGAGACGAAGAAGCGCCGAATGCTTCAGACTTGGGGCGATTGAACATGTTCCTTGTCTGCTCCTGGTATTTCTGCGAAGCCTGTTTCATCGCCTTCGATGTGACTGCTGGCGCGGGAACACCGAGTCTCTGGACCTGCTGGTCATAAGATGGCGGTGGAGTACCGCGCATGCCGGCAGCAGCATCACTACCGCCTCGAGGAGCAGGTACGGAACGTGAGAACGCCTGAGATCGATCTTGGGACCGGTCTGGAGCTGGTGTGGCGATACCATGGTAGCGATCAGCAGATACACGCCCGGACGCTTGCTTGTTCAGCCCAACTCCTTTGAGTTCCGCCAATGCAAGGGCTATAGGGTCCAAGTCTTCTTTTGGGGTGGCCGCCGCAGCGTCAACGGATTGATTACGTCTATCAGTGTTCGCAACTGAGAAGACATTCTGTCCAACATTGAGGGCTAAAGTGGCGTTAGCGTCAATGGGATCGGGGCTGGCTGTCCTGTCTTGAAGCACGCTCTGCCCTTCAGGTTGATGGACTTGGGGACGACGAGAACCTGCCGAGCCTTGAGATGCTGGGCCCCAAGTATTTCTATTCGAAGCTTGCATGTCCTTAGTGCTCTTTCTCCGGAACGGGCTGTGATTCTGGAAGAAACCGCTCTTCTTCTTAAGAACTCGCTTTTCTGGTTGAGCGATTGGAGGCGGCTCTTGCTTGGCTGGCGATATGTGGCCGCTTGGAGGCTCCTCAAACGACGTCGGGTTTGAATAATCACTATTATCATCCCGACTCGATGGCCGATTCGACGACAGATTCGAACTGGTAGCCGAGTTCATACCGCTCATACCATCCGTACGGCAGAGCATCGTCATTCCATCCATTGGATAAGGGTCATGCGGCACGGCCGAGAACTGAGAAGCATCATACTGTTGCTGCTGTGTGGGCTGCGGTTGGCGACGGTCTTGAGACGGAGTTCCAGCACCCGGAATCATGTGCGGATTCAGGGTTGGTTCCCTACTGGAGGAGGTCGGTGTTTCTTGATGTCCTAGGTCTCTGGCCAGGTTGGAGTTCGGGTCGTGGTGAGATTCGTAGGTAGATGGCTGTGGCGAAGCTGCGCGGAACGCAGGATTGATACTTCGGGGAAACTGGGCCACCGAATAAGCATCCTCGTCCGACACATCGGAATGGTGGTCCTCTACATCTCCTCGGCAGAAGTTGATGTACTTGGGAGGGTCTGGAATCTCTTGACCAGTGCCCTTTTCGCTGATAAAGTGGACGATATCGTCCTCAACGTCCATTTTCTCGAGCGAGAGACGAATCTTCTCACAAGAGGCGTCGTCACTGACGCACACCGTCGACGCAATGTTGGCAAAGGTCCATAGACTGCTCTTGGAGAAATCCAGCCTCTCCTCTTCTAGGTCCTGAAATTTGTCGGCCGCTGCCTTCCATTCTCTGTTCCACCTCGCGGTAGTATCCTCGAGGGCCTTGACGGCATTCTCGTATTCTGTGTTGGATGTCGCCAGTGAAATCTGCGTCTTCTCCAGCTTTGCCTTGTTCTTGCGCTCTTCCTGGCCCATAACCATATGGCCTTGTGCCAGGTAACCCTTGATCTTCAGGCATTCCTGTTCGTAACGATCCCGGGTCTAGTATAGCCTCTTGTCAGTATGTTGGATGCATGTCCAGGTTCCCTGCCCTTGCTGACCTTGTTGACCATTTGGGTCTGCTGTATTTTCACTTTCAAGAGCTTCTCGACTGTGTTCTGTATAATCTTCCGTCTCTCCTTCATCCCTCCAGCAAAGGCGGCCAGGGGCTCTTCTAATTCCGTCTTCATTTGAGCAGCAATGCTACCATGTTGCTTTGCCATCGACTCGGTTTCTCCTCGGACAGTATCCAACGATGTTTTGAGCGTGCCCATTTCGTGGGACCCTAAAGATTTTCGACATAACGACATCAATTTGCGGGCGTAATCATCCTCAATGGAGGCGCGTGCTGTCGAAGGATGAGCGAATCGCCATCACTGGCACGGAAACTGATCCACCTACCACTATAGAAAGACCTTAACTCGTCGCTGGTCTGCTTCGCAGATGCCATGCGATCGAGCAAAGGCCCTACACCAGCGTCATCTTTACCCCAGAAGTTGTTGGCAACTGTTTACTCTGTCAGTAGTGGAATATGTTGATTCGGAAGATAGACTCGACGTACACGACAGTTGCACTGTCGGACCATCCGTCGCAGCAGGCATCCTGCCGTATCAGAACAGGTAATCGACTGCTCTATCCGAGAATGGGCGAGGATTGGGCGCCGATGTCAACTTTGAAGGAGGTGCTATTGCGTCCGATTGATCGCTCGCTCGTTCGTTCGTGAACTGCAAGATGATGTCTTGGGCGCAATTGAAGCGTCTGTATGGATATGGGATTGGAGAGGGTTTCTCTCTCTACTACACTTAATCAGAGACCTCACAACGTCTGTACTCCTCGGGAATGTGAATTGCGTAAATTGGGAAGGTAACGGTAAGGAGTTCGTGGGCAGGGGTGACTTGGAGATAGAATGATATGTTTACTGGAGATGCTGCCTGGTTGCTATAGTGATCTCAAAGCTATGGCCAACCACCGTCATGAAGCTGGGGTAAGACATGGTGCACTGGCCGGTTTAGCCGCAGTAACTAGGAACTTGCAAGCTGCCAAGTTGCAAGTTGCAAGTTCCAAGTCCAGCGCCTAGCCCAGCCCCACCCACACTGCGCGCCGCCTCCCGGAGTCCCGAAGCAGCGCGCAGCTGCAGGGCAGTCTAGTACGCTATATTGCAACACCTTGGGAACGACCAAAGCACAATGTACAGTACATACATACATATGTCCAAGTACCTGACCCTGATCGCATGAAGCTGATATCTTTCTAAAAGAAGATGCGCTCATGCCAATGCGTGGTTACTAAACCAATTGACAGCCAAAAGCCAAAAGTAGTGCGATACATACCTCCCTCCATGGAGTCCACTCTGTTCACCATCTGCGGGGATCTCTCATTTCTGCGGGGAGGAGACCCGGCAGTTCGATGCTGTCGCCAGGTGGGTGTTGCCTCTGTGAGCGTGTGGGATGTATCTACGATGATAGGTGATAAGTATGCGAATCTGGATATTCTTATCAACCGAGGATGAATCTCTCCCATCAAACCCACAATTTACTCTATGTTTCCTCCGGCTGACTGGGACCACATCGTGATATCAACCTGGTCGATCTACTTTTCAGCTTCTAGACCCATTGTGAGCTTGAGCTGCAACACGAACAGCAATCATGGACAGTTTTGAATACAGTTCAAGCCCTGCGCGGGTCATATTCGGAAGCGGCACCATAAAAAAGATACCAGAAGAGCTCGCCCGGGCCAAAGTATCGAAGCCATTCCTTCTCAGTACACCCCAGCAAGTAGATCATATCAACTTACTCAGGGGAGTCCTTGGGGATGCAGTAGCGGGCACATTCACCGAGGCCACAATGCACACTCCTGTCGAGGTGACCGGAAGGGCCCTCGCACAGCTCAAGTCAGCAGCAGCCGACTGCGTCGTATCGATCGGAGGTGGCAGCACTGTCGGTCTCGGGAAAGCTCTTAGTATACGAACCGGACTTTTCCACTTGACAGTGCCAACGACATATGCGGGTAGTGAAGTCACTCCAATCTTGGGAGAAACCGACGGGGGGAAGAAGACGACTAGGTCAGATCCCAAGATCTTACCGAGTACTGTTGTATACGACGTCGATCTCACCATGAGTCTCCCTGTGACCATGAGCGCTACCAGTGGTGTCAATGCCATTGCGCACGCTGTCGAGGCATTGTATGCGCGGAACACCAACCCTATCATTAACCTCCTGGCCCAGGAGGGAGTAAAGGCGCTCGCTGCATCGCTGCCGACGCTCGTCTCCGATCCATCGTCTCGGGAAGCCCGCACATCTGCACAATACGGCGCGTGGCTCTGCGGAACCTGCCTGGGAAGTGTGGGCATGTCCATCCACCACAAGCTGTGTCATACCTTGGGAGGCAGTTTCAACCTCCCGCATGCCGAGACCCATACCATTGTTCTGCCCCATGCTCTCTCGTACAACGCCCCCAAAGTCAATGAGGCCATGGCAAAACTAGCCGAGGCGCTGCCCGACAGCCAGGGAGACGCGACCAGAGGGCTCAACGTTTTGCTGCAGAAGTTGAAAGTCGAAAGGGGCTTAAAGGCTCTGGGGATGAAGGAGGAAGACATTGATAAAGCCGCGGATATAGCTGTGAGCAATCCCTACTGGAATCCGCGCCCCATTGAACGAGGACCGATCCGGGAGCTCATCCGGCGTGCATGGGCTGGCGAAGAAGCCAGGGCTGACTTGTAACGGCTGGCCTACAATGTACTGGAGACTCCACATATAAGACAATTTACTTGGGCTTTGACCTTGTGCTATGTATTCCGCAGACATATCATGTAGCTCTTGCGAAATACATCATGAACAAGTTAGGAAAACCATTGTCCAAGGCTCATTATGTGGCCACAGAGGGAAAGTGGCTTTCTGTTCCACCAAAACGGAGAGTAAAATCACGAGGAGGGGCGAAATATGTTGTACAATACAGAAGCCTATCAAGATGTCACGGTTGATTGTAAATGTATCAGTTGTGATTCAAAGTGAGGCACTGCTTCAAACATTCGATTCAGTAGCAGGTTTCTCGGGCCAAGACTCGCAACTTGACTTGGAAAAAGTCTAGCGGCCGGCAACAGTTTGACATTCTGCGGCCGTGATCGGTGCTCCATCGGGAAAGAAGTAACACCCACACCTAATAGTGCTACTTCTTAGATAAAACCCACCACAAAGATGTCACGTACCAGATAGAAGTGCGGAGACAGCTGCGGGTGACTTGTCTGGGAACACCCGACTCCAGATCATGTTCAGCATGCGTATTCTGGTATAAATCAGGTGACTTCTCACTAGGTACCTCTATGAAGTGACTGTCCATCTGCATCTGGGCCTCGACTACCTATCCAAGTCAACACGCCACCAAAAGGCTTGAAAGGCAGAAATCTATCAAGAAAGATAGGAAAAGAACAACATATATCAGCATCACCATGAGCGCGACACCCACATCCACCGGGGACCCCGAACCCCGGCCCCAGGCCCTCCACCTCGTCGGCATCGGCGTCACCCACTCCATCGGCCGCCCCATGCACGACGCCGTCGCGCGGTCCCTCGGCCTCCCCTGGACCTTCCACAACACCGAGTGCCCCTCCCTCGACGCCCTCGCGGCCCTCGCGCGGCGCCCCGCCACGGCGGGCCTCGTCGTCACCATGCCGTACAAGGGCGCCGGCGCCATGCGCCGCGCCGTCGTCGACCGGCTCGACGCGTGGGCGGCCGCCGCGGGCGCCTGCAACCTCGTGTACCGCGACGCCCGGGACCCGGCGGTGCTGGTGGGGTCAAACACGGACTGGGCCGGCGTGCGGGGCGCCCTGCGGGAGAAGGGCGACGAGGCGAGGCGGCCGCGGGAGGAGGGGGAAGGGGGGGAGAGGAATCCGCCGGCCCTGGTCGTGGGGGCGGGGGGCGCGAGCCGGGCGGCGGTGTATGCGCTGAGCGTGCACCTGCACACGCGGGTGATCTACGTGGTGAACCGGGATGAGGGCGAGGTCGCGGCGCTGAGGCAAGATGTGCAGAAGGTACCGGCGTCGCCGGCGCCCGTCATCGTGCACGTCCGGAGCCTGGAGCAGGCGCGGCCACTGGATACGCCCTACTACGTCGTGGGCACGGTGCCCGACTGCGAACCGCAGACGGAGCCGGAGAGGACCATGGCGGAGATTTTGCGGGAGTTCCTGGCACGGCCAGAGAAGGGCACGCTCGTGGACCTGTGCTACAAGCCGCGACGGACGCGGATGATCAAGTTGGCGGAGAGCCTGGGGTGGCCGACGGTCGACGGGACGCACGTGATCGGACATCAGTTCGAGCAGCAGTGGGCGTTGTGGGTGGGCGAGGAGGCGGCCGCGAAGATGGACAAGGAGGCGGCGTGGCGGGTGTTGATGCAGAAGGCGGAAGAAAGCGAGGACATCAATTTCTAGACGTACGAGGCTGGTATACATTGGTAGCTGCTCCCTGATCGCCAGATGAACTGCGTGTCAAAGTGAAGCCAATAGCTATGGTTTTTGGTATCCAAAGAGTCCATTCGGAAGATATGCCTTGAGCATTTCGTCATACCAAAAGTGCAATGTGTTTTCTGTTCTGGACTGCTGTGACTAGCCAGGTATCGTAATAGAAGTGAAGATAGAATAAGCCGTGTTGCCAAAACCAATAGTAACATGGAACGTGTTCACTTCATCTCTGTTCGTGGTGCATTTATGAGGGTAGTTGGCAAATTATCAGTCGTCTG
Organism: Xylariaceae sp. FL0016; assembly: GCA_022578815.1. Lineage (NCBI taxonomy): Eukaryota > Fungi > Ascomycota > Sordariomycetes > Xylariales > Xylariaceae > Xylariaceae sp. FL0016. The sequence goes on along the minus strand of MU388729.1, from coordinate 1,134,276 downwards.
CCGCGATCTGGCACGATTCCCTCGTCTACATACATCACTTCAAATTCAGCCGTTCCTGACATTTCTTCCACGACTCGATGCCCCGACGCGCATGCTCACTCGGCACATGCGCCCCCTCCTCTGCCATCGTCCGCGAGAACAGCTCCATCGAGACATATCCCTTGTAGCCCAACCCATCAACAATCGCCTTGGCCACCTTCTCTGCCGGTAGATACGCGCCTCGATCCTCCTCGTACATGAAAGTCCGCGCATTCCGCGACCAGCTCATCCGCGCCGGCTGCGCGGCATCGTAAAAGGGGTGCCCTTCTACCAGGGGCGACGCCAGACGCTCCGCATCCACGACCTGGATGTAGAAGACCTTCTTCACATCGACCTCCTTGACCATGCGATCCAACGATGCTGCCAGATCCGCGTCGGCGTTGGGCGTCCTGCCGTCCGTCGATGCAGGGTCTCCCCACACGCGACCGGCGATGTTGAACGTGTCGAGACACAAGCCGAAATTCGGCCGGTCGACGCGGCGCACCACGTCCCAGGCGCCCTCCCACGTGTCGACGCGGGTGCTCCAGCACAGGTTCTCGTACGCGAAGCGCACCGGCGGGCTCTCCCGCAGGCCCAGGTCCGCCAGCTCGCGCAGGTCCGAGGCGATGAGGTCGAGGTCGTCCGACACCTGGTCCGGCGGCAAGAAGTTCGCCGGGACCTGGATGGTGTCGGTGCCGAGGACCTTCACGAGAAAGAACCAGAGCTTGATCCGGCCGAGCATGCGCGCGTGCTGCGCGCGGTCCACGAGCCCGTCGTAGAAGGCGAACGGCTGCAGGCTGATGATGGTCAGGCCGAGCGACTGGCACAGCGACTGGACGTGCGCCGCGGCGTCGACCAGGTCGGCGGTGGAGGGGGAAGCGTCCGGGTCCTTAGACAGACCCTTGGCGGCGTGCTCGAGGTCCTCGTAGAAGATCTCGATGCCCTTGAAGCCCTTCTCGGCGGCCTGCTTGAGCTTGTCGTCGAGGTCGTGGAGCCAGGCTCTGCCGAGGGAAGCCGACAAGATGGCCGGCTCATACGTCGCCATCGCGAGCGGAGTATGTCCTTGCTTGGTGGGGGGTGGGGGGAAGTGCTGTTTGGAGTTGTGAGGAGAGAAAAGGCCTTTGACCAGTGTTACGTGTGTGTTTGCAGGTGATTGTGTGCTGTGTGCCTTTACAGTCATTAAGCACCGCAGTTGTTTGTCTTGGTTACCTCAGGTAGCTTGTCTAAGGGAAGCTATCGGCTTCCCCAGAGCGGGAGCTTGGCAATTTAGTGTCGCTGACCCCGTAACGAGGCGATCTTCACCGCGGGTCTCCAGACACCCACCGGATGAAGATATTTCCATCTCCCCAAACAGACTGGATTGTCGCATGCAGTGGACAGTCATCAGGTAGTGTTTGCGATGGATAGAACTGGTTCCCTTTCAATGCCATCCCCGCCAGAAATAGCTCATTTCTCAGCAGAGAGGCCGCACATGACATAGGGATGCTGGTCAGGCAAAAACAACGACCACTCATCCGACATTAGAGAATCGAGGGCCTCAAGACCACAGCTTCCGCGAACTTTTACAACGCTGTCCGCATGGGAGTATCATGCCAGTATTGATTTCGCCATACCCGACCTGAATGAAGACTTGATACCGTCATGGAAAGCTTGAGGTGATCAAGCCAGACGGCCTTCGAGGCCTTTGTGACGGTGATGTTGTAGCTGACGGCGCGATTCAACATCATAGGTAGGTATTGTTCTTGAATGAAGGAGAACAAGAGCCTGTTGCAAGCCAGGGACGGTGCATCGCGAGCTGCACATCGGGCGAAAACTTACAACTTCAGAGTTGAGTACTCGAGATGTCGGAGTTGGTGCACGGTTATACTGGTTATACTGCAGCTCGGTCTGGCTCGACGTGCTGAAGTGGCAGCAGCCTCGACCCCAGCCTCGAGTTACCCAAACCTTTCTTACAGAACATGCGTTCCCCGTGTTCGTCTTCGTGGGTGAAGCCGTTGTCATGAGACGCTGTCCAATCGGGTCTTTCCGCGCCTCACCGTTGACCCAGTGAACTGGAATGAGCCAAGTTGAACTTGGCCGGGCCACATCCTGGTCAGAGCCTGGCCAAGGCCTAGTCGGCGGTGTCACGATGTGACCTTGCAAGGTAAAATGCTGCGTGTCTGTACGAGATCCTTCGGCACTTTCGTAGCATTTGAGCGCCTGCATTGTCGCACGATGCTTACCTATGTACATAGCTCCCCAGCGTGGCAGGCTTGTCTGCATTGCTTGCGCGAGTCAGAGTATGTATACCTATATCGCATCTTTTACTTCGATGGGTTGTTACTTGGTAATGTGTCTTCGCTCGCAGTGTTATAGCAGAAGCAGTAATATGACGTTTAGGAATGGCAACGGGGACGCGTACACTTGCAGGGCGACGAAAGGAGGGCATTCTTTTGGATCCTTTCCCCGGTGCGCCTGTAACGATGTATGCCCGCCACCCGGCCGATAGGGGGATTCCACGAGTTCGGGAGCCTGGAGTGCTTCTACGTTCCTTGACCGCCCCCTGTACTCTCTTTTTTGATTACGGCCAGCTGCCCCATAGTCGTGCCCAAGTTGGATGGGAATAGCCTGATCAAAACGCGTTCCTGTGCTAGCCCCCCCCCGACTTGTCACTGAATCAGATCCCTCCCTAAGACTGGGTTCGGGGGATAAACGTAGTCTTATTCATGCTATGCTCTAGCTACATACGAATTATCGCTCGATCTTGCCTGGCGCAGGAAATGAGTCGCACTAGTTATGACCCTCTTTACCTCGGTTTTAAGAAACTGCCAATTGTAGGTACGGTAATTACGTCCAGCTGAGTATCGGTATCCCAGTTCCCCGTTCGCGATGTAGGTAGAGCGGTCTGTTAGTTGTAGTAGGTAGGTTCAGTGTTTTCGGAAGGGGTGGGCTCCCGTTCCGATGAGATAATGCGACCTGCCTTGAGAACTTTGATCTGTCTAGACAATATCTGCAGCTACTCAATCTTGACATTCTATTCCATTTGGATGGTTTTGCATGCACTGTAGGTGTTCCTGTGGATTTGGCCTGCTGCTCGACTGGCGGCACTCGAACCTCCATCCCACGGCCACCCAACGATCATGCCATTTATCTATCCCATCGAAAATGTCGACCAGCGATCCGTACTCGTATGCGCAGCCCTGTTCGGTACGCTGACCATATTCATGGTCGGTCTGCGCATCCTATCTCGACGTATCGCGGACAGGTCGCTCGAATCTAGCGACTGGCTCATCATATCAGCTTGTGTGAGTACGCCACTTTCAGCTCGATCACTGGAGATGAAAGTACAGAATCATGAATGGGGTATGGCTAACATCAGAGCCTGGACAGGCCGTGAATACTTTCTTTCAAGGCATCGTAATATCAAGTGCGTATCTATACAAGTTTTGCAGATGATCGTGAATACTAATAATGATAGCCGTTCTGGCTGGTGGACTGGGCTTCCATGTCGAAGAGATTGGACACAGATTCGGGAGGGATGGCCCTGTGGTGTTTCTCAAAGTAAGCCCAGCTGTGACGACTATCGACTGAAGGGTTCGCTCGCTGATATATTGGTTTTCAACTCGTTAGCACCTAATTCCCATCCAGATCCTATGGGCCTTAAGCCTCGCTTTGGCTCAGATATCAATCTTGGTACTTTGCTCGAAAGTTTTTGAAGTTCAGCGCTTTATGACTATGGCGAAAGTCACTGGTGTTTTCATATGCCTGTGGTAAGTGATAGTCCTCAGGCTGCCCGACTTCGATAGAGTACTGACAACTTGGTTTAGGGCACTTGCTTCTGTCCTCAGCGCGTTCTTGATTTGCCGGCCTTTCACATACATTTGGGATCATACCAAGGAAACTGGCACCTGTGGCAACCCGGGTATATCATGGGATGTTACCGGAACGCTCAACGTCATGACAGACCTTGTAGTACTTTTGCTTCCGATGCCTTACTTATATGCCCTCGAGTTGGAGCTACACAATAGACTGGCTTTGATGGGCACCTTTGGGATTGGTCTCCTGTGAGTGCTCCCTTTCTTCTCGGTCGGATAGCTACTACAGAATCGAGCTGACAATCCCTGGTCATAGCACGTGTATTATCAGCATCTTTAAAGTCGCCACGATCCAAAATGTTGACTTCGAGGACGTCACCGCCACGATACCGCGCACGATTCTTTTCGCCTCCTTGGAGCCAAACGTCGCGATCTCACTGGCATGTGTGCCGCTCCTGCGCCCACTTATCCGAGGTCGTGCAGCTCAGAGGAGGAGCATAGAAAAAGCTGCTTATGTAGCCCGAAGGCAGCGAGATACGCGTGTGTTCGACCAGCTCCGCGACGACTCATCAACGAAGCATTTGAGACCCGATATCCAGCAGTATCATGTCAAGGTCGAATCGAGAGACTGTGTTGGTGGTCCGAGGGGAATCGCAGATGTAGGACTGGAAGAGGAAGACTTCGAGATGAGCAATATCACGGTGCAAAAAGTCTGGATGGTACAGAGAGGAAAGGAAGATGAAGTAGAATGAGATGTAGAGGAACAGCTCTACAATGATAATCGACATGTTATACGGTTACTCGCTTGTCCCGGTAGCTACAAGAACATTGTGCCATTCCGCCCTCCAATCCTGGCAGCTTGGCGAACCTTGGAATCCTTCAGCGCAGGGCGAATCGCAGAGGAGAAAGCATTCCCGCAGCCGGCCCGCCCTTTGAAATCTAACGTACCTGTCAAGGTTACCGGGTTTGTCAAGATCCATGACCATGAGGACATTCTGGTAGTCGCGATCCGAGGTATGAGGAGGTTGTGGCGATAGACCCGGATTCTGAACTCTGCGTCGGACTGCCGCTACGTCTCCGGCTCAGGCCAAGACACGAATCGATGCTAATGCCTCGGCCAGACCAGATAACCGCGAATGGTTATAATTCTGTCTGTTCTGGGGCAGCCTCATCTTACCATGTTCTCTGGAGCGATCTTTCCGGGCGTTTTCAAGTTGACATTCCACCAAGACCATGCGAGCCTCCATGTCTCTTCACCGTCCCAGGACGATATTCGTCTCGGACATATGAGGTATAGGTATCTCCAATTGCGGATGCTGGAAATCTGTACAGCACGACCAGGCTCGCGCACGAACCAATAAATTCAGAATGTCTCTCTATAATGCTCTCTGAAGTCAATTTATTCGGTGATATACTGTCTGATGGATGAGGTCTTTCTCTTTGAATTACTTGAAGAGGTTCGTCGGGAGACCTGGGGGCACATCGCTTAATTTGCATCGGCATCGTGGGCGAGAGAAATTACTTCGAATTGATTGCTCTTGATTACTCCTGATATACGACGTTCAGTGTCCCTTCTTTCACCTCAGACCTTCAAGTTTACATGAGTATCCCAGTGTTGCTCTTGTTCAACATGCAGCAATAATACTACCCTACGTTAGGTATCGCGAGCGCGATTTTGAAAGGTACCTTAGGTGATTTAAGTAACTAACAAAGCGCCGCAGACAAGGGCCATCCCTCCAAGTCCCCGTGCCTTGACGCGTTGCTAGAAAGAAAAAGAAAAAAGTCGTTCGACGTCTTTCCGCAAAGACGGTTCGCGCTAGAATGGACTTTTCGTCTTTACAGCGGATTCTGCTCTGGGATAGGGCATAGTACAGCGGGGAGGTGTAGTTTCTCGGCTGCTGCTCCGAATGGTAGTGGATCGTTCATCTCATCTGAAGCTGTCCAGGCTCAAAGCCAAGAGATCAGTTCAGGCGCACCGCCTCAACCCGCCTGCGCCTGCGCTCTACCAATTACCGAGACCAATCCCCCCACAACCGCCCTTTTCCAGCTCGTATTCAGACGATGGAACCATGTTTTCCAGTTCATGCTTCGATCGACACTGGCACCAGGCCCCTCGTGATTGCGGGAACACCCCTATTTTCACACGAATAGCATTCTGCGTTATCGCTGTCGCCGAAGATTTTAGGGTCAAGTGGATGTGATACCGTATTGTAGCACTACTATACTACTGTACTGCTCATAGGCGCTATGATGTATAGAGACATTTAAAGACTCGATGCCCGCTGTTGGAGAGTGTACGTGATATGGAGATTCTGCTTCATCGGTCCAACCCTCACATTCGCTAACTGCTTGTAAAAGTATACATTCGCTCAACCACACACTCGTTCCAAATGCCGTTCGACACTCGCTCATCATGGAGCGCTCTTGCGCTCGTGCCGCTCGCTTCTGCTGCTGTCTTTGACATGCCTATTACCTTTAGGAATACATATGTTCGTGCTCCCTTCTCGGGCGCCACCAATACTTCCATCGGCCAAACTAACCGCCCATAATAGGCACTCGTTGAGGTCGGGGCCGGCACACCTTCAGAATCGCATTTCTTGGAATTCGACACAGGCAGCTCTACGCCATGGATGGTTGACAGCGTGTGCGCCGAAAACTGCACCAACCACAGCGGGTCAGTCTAGAAACTCCCATTTTCTGTAGCTAGAGCAGCCATGTTAACAAGAATGAGCAGATGGTCACGGAACGGGTATGATAGCAATGCTTCATCCTCATCATTCGAACTAGGCACCTATGCCGAGATCAGATATCTTGGAGGTGTAACGAGTGGTCGCGGTGTGTCGGATACCTTCACCGTCGGCAATACCAGCTTCCAGCAATTCTTCATGGCCGCGGACGAGAGCAACTGGTCGTGGATGCCAGCCGACGGCTTCCTCGGCCTGGCCTTTTCCTCCATCGCCGATGCCGGCACGCAGACCATGGTGGAGACGATGATGCAGGCGGACTTGCTCGATGAGCCTCGCTTCAGCATCTACTACGGAAAGGAGCTGAACGACACCGGAAACGTCCCCGGCGACGGTGTCCTGACGATCGGGGGATCGAAAGAGGAGAAGTACGTCGACGGAGACATGACCTGGCTCTCTTTGCAGAAACGCAACGGCGCATATCAAGTATGGCGTTCTACGATGCGGTCGATGACCGGGAGCAAGCAGGGCGTCAACGACACCCCGGTAGACACGCCTCTTCACTTCAGCACCGCATGGGGTGTCTTCGACACCGGCGCTGGCGGCATCACCGTGCCACCGCTTGACGTCGAGTCCATCTACAGGTCCATCGGGTGGAACTACACCGCGATCCTCAAGGGCGACCACATCCCGCTGTGCACCGAGTTCAACAACACGTGGTCCGTGTCGTTCACCTTTGGCGACAACGACACCAACACCAGCACCATCACCATCACCGGCGACCAGCTGGCAAGGCCTGGGTTTGCGTATCGCGAGGACGCGTGCAACCCCCCATTCGACAGCGGCGATACCAATGGCTTCTTCCTTTTCGGCACAACTTTGCTGCAGCAGTTTTACACGGTCTGGGACTTTGGTGCCCAATACGTCAACGACTATCAACCGCAGTTAGGTTTCGGAAACCTGAAGGACGAGTACAGGCCTTGAAAGGGACAAAGACCGTCTAAGAACGGTAGATCAGCCTATTTGAAGCCCTACGATCCGGAATCATCTGGCGTGGGAAAACCGTGCTCAACTAACAGTAGCCGGTTGTAAAGAAGAAAAAAAATGCCCTCGTAACCCTTTATGAAAGACGTTGGGTTCGGTAAACAAGTAAACCGAAGCAGGCTGGTGTCCTTGACCGGAAACGCTGTCTCGGCCCGAGGCGTTGTCTCGGCTCAAGGAGCCCATCGAAGAAATTGCTCGAAGGATAGAAAATCGTCCGCTTAGCGCATTCAATCAGATAGATAATACCATAGCCAAGTCCAAAGGCCCCTAGGTTGGAATTTGAGTCCGCAATCGTTTCCATGTATTTGCATAAGGACTGTGAGGCTTCGGCCTACTGGGCCACCACACCTGTAGCAATACGTTCTCGACGTTGAAGTATTACGGAATCGATTTAACACCGGTTTTGAAGTACGGTAGTTCAAATGCCGCTGTGCACAGCGACTCGACTGCAGCGGGTTTGAAGTCACGGGTCACGTACGTGTCGCAAGTTTCGCGAGCGGATTATTGAGAAAATCTGGCATTGCCATGGTATACCTACAGCTAGATTCACCATAGGGCCGCGGTCAAGCTCGTTATACCTCAGGCAAATTGTAGTGTCGTTCTAATAAGTGGTATAGCTGTTGTTTGAAGTATATGAATGCAATTCATGCTGCATGGGGGGAAAAGGTTGAAAATACACGTTCACAAGGTACCTACCTCCTCACGGATAAAATTGGCAATTCCGCAGTAGCTGCGCCGGCGAAGCATACCATCAGTCCGCTGCCAGCGGTGGACACAATGTTCTCGGGATGGCTCCGAATGTCTGTTGATGATCGAATTGTTGGTGTTGGGTGCAGAAGAGCAAGGCCAGCTAACCTGAAAGTCTATGACAGGAAAGTCAATTATGTCATTGGCATACTTCAGTTTAGAAGACGTCCGTGGCCATAGAAACGACTCATTCGGAGTCGAGCACCTTGGGGTGTATCCAAGGCTGCGTCGGATAGACGGAGTAGACGTGGATGATGTATTAGACATTTCCTCTCTGGTCATCAACATTCATTCGTGCTCTACTGCGGCGCACGTAGGCAGGCACGTAAATATAGAAACTCCTACGTGCGTATCTACTAGGTAGGTATTAATGTATGGCGTATGGTATACGTCAAGACAATGGTTGAGCCAATGACAACGGATTATGAATTGGAGGCAGGATCTGTCACAACTTGATGAGATGGGGGCGGAAGCTACTGTAGGACAGAACACATAGGGGCTGGACGGCGCCTCATCAGGTATGAACATCCAGTAAGGAAGTTTTCAGTAGAAGGCGTGGTCTCGTTAGAGTTGAACCGGCGTGGAGGTCACTAATTACAAGTCTATTTCCTATCTAGGACATTGAAAAGTTGCCTATCAAGCAGCGCCTTTGAAAGACACTTAAGTACATTTTGATGTCGGTCAATCCACTGATATGCAATACTGATAAGCAAATGCTTATGTATATACGGGGTATGCGGCATTAGGCGAACTACCACGATGCCACTGTGGTAGTGGTCTGGATATGTTATCGGGGTTATCGGGATGTTGGAGTAGTCTCTAATTGTAAATGCACAGGATTTTTCACGCAGGAGGAGCCTCAGGGGTTTCCAACCAACTCCGGAAGATCCACTCCGGAGTTTTAAATGGCAGAAACTGACGTCACACGCTTAGTCGCGTTGCCAATGAAGACAGGCTAGATTGCGGTGCTGGGCTCTGTCTGGGCACTGCTGGGCACTGCTGGGCAATGCTAGGCAGTTCGTTTTCTTGCACCACAGCCCGTTTTCAGTGACGTCGGCCACGGCATTGACATTGACATCGACGACGACACCTCCATCCCAGCAAGCCCGTCAGGATACGCGCTGTCTTACTCAATTCCCATCGTTCGTTTCCATTTTCATTTCGCGTCGCCTCTCGTTGCCATTACATGTCTTAGGGTCGTATAATGTCAACAAGTGACGCCTGCGTGCACTGAGATATATACATACAAAAAACGAATTCGTCCTAGAGTGCGCCACACCCGGCGTCTTTGGTCAACATGCCAGGTATCACGGATTCAGACCAGCATGCCTCTCAATCGGGCCCCTCAGGCCGGCTTAAGGCCCGCACGCAACCAACTGCGTCCGACAACGAACTACCCATAGATACGCAACCTGCAGCTGACGATGACACTCCTCTTCCACCGCCTCCGCCTGTGGGCCTCGCTGAGGATCGCCGAACCCAGAGTGCTCCAGATTCAATTGACACTGCAATGAACGCGAAGGGTAAAGGCGTGGCATCTCCTCCACAGTCGCCTCGCTTTGATACTTTGCCACCGCGCATGAGCCTCCAGATGGACGATGGTGAACATACCCGAGAGAAGGGCAGACACAGCGAAGAGTTTGACAGACGTTATGATGGACCTTACGGTCGACCAAGTCTGGCCATGGCCCGGCGGCCTAGCATGCCTACTGTGCTCGAATATCCAGACGCCAACTCATCGCCTCTCGAAGCCCTCGAGATGACCGCACGCCAGGCAGGTGTGCCATTCGAGCCCGTCCCTCCACCCTTGAACTACACATTACGAACGCGCAAGTTGGCCATCTTCTACTTCTGGACGATCACAGTCTTTGACTCCGTTGTGTGTCCTATTGTACTGTACTTTGGGCTGTGGTATGGCGTTGGACCGGGAAACCCGTCTAACCAAAAATTAAGCGCCAATACAGTCTTCAGTATCGTGACAGCGGCTATTGGGGGTGCAGCTATATTCGAGTATTTTATTAGGGCTTGGAGGCTATGGAAGAAAGACAGTACCTGTCGAGTAAGTGGGCCAAGCGACTTCTTAGAGCGGATAGTTATCGAGTACTCGGAGTGTGGTTGCTAATTCTTTGTTGCAGGTTATCGGCGCCCAGGACGCGAGGTGGCTGTTCGACTGGTTCCACTGGTTTTACACGCTGGCGTGGCTCGTTGTCATGGTCGAATTGATCATGTAAGCTCTAGGCCAACACAACAGTCTGTTTGTTGTTTACACTAACTTTGTGATAGCGGCTCCATCCAAGAAGACCCTTACATCTTGCTGCTCTCCATGCCTTTACCAACCATGCTCTATGTGTTCGGTACCCTGCTTCTGGTTATGGATATTTGCCGATACTTCCGAGTGCCTGCGCCGTTGCGAATATCATCGATCCCACGTGGCTCCCAGTTGCGTCCCGGTATTTACCCTCTGATTGAGGACATTTGTGCTGTCGACGGAAGCGGCGGGACTGCTTTCCGTATTGCTCTTGATAAACGATACGAGGCAAGCCATGTTTTCAGAACTATGTTAAGAAAATTAGGCATTTTCTGGGCAGTTGGTGCTGAAGGGTGTGCGGTTATGTTGACCATCTTGATATTTGTCCTCGCTAACAAGGACATCGCCTACGCCATTGGTTGGGGCGTTCCCTTTGTCTGGGCAGGCTTCTGGTCATTAGCCACGATCTGGTTTGTTCAGCGTGAACTAGAGAAGGAACGAGTACTGTGGAAAGGCGAGGTAGAAAAGAGTCAAGTGTAGAGTACGGTGTTTTCTGGATGATTACAGCATATTTGACTCGTTATGTACAAAGACATTGGACAGAGACAAGAACATCACGGCACGGGTTTTTGTAATATTCTTTGCTAACTAGATATCCCAGGGGCTCGTGACAAGCCCATGTTATCTTCATTTATTGCAATATGATACAGGTTCGCCGCAACATAATGGCTAGAGCATTGAATGTATGCGAGCAGGCGTCCTCGTCATTCGTGCAAGCTATGCACTTACTACTTTTCACTCCCATCAGAATCTCCAAACTCGACCTTATCCCCACGCCTATGCTGGCTCCTTGGTCACTACCACGATGCTGTACAGTCATTCTAACCAGGTGGTCTCCTTGGCCTTAGGACTGTCCCTATATCAAATCCACTGGGTCGATGTCGGCTCTGGATTCCCTGAATGAAGCTACTGCGCAACACCTACGGATGCCCGAATGGGGTGGGGAATTGTATGAGACTTGGTCATATACGTCTCCATGAACGAGCCTGAGGCCGGCTCGCTAGATTGCGGTATGTTCTTACTTCCACCGTCCATACTGGACCACCTAGGAAAATGTCAAACTGAACAGGGCCCAGGTAGCTTTTGGTTCGAGTGTGTAGAACGTGTCTGAATAGTCCTCGCCAAAGAGTAAGGGCAGCTGCAAGTCAACATAGACATGTATCTTGGTGGCGCTTGAGATTATATCCGGAAACCCTGTAGTCGACAGCTCACCTTGGCTCAAATGCATCGCAACGTCCCACTCCTTCACCAGCTGAACAAGGGAAATCAGTTCCCCAAAATCATCGTTTCTTTGACAGCCGACGAGACAATTCGGTGGACTAATACTGTCACATGGCGTGTCTTCCGGGGTGAGAAAATGAGCGTGGATCGGACCTCAACCGCTTCTTGTGGAAAGTTGTATCTGGTCCCGTCTCGAACGCGCTTGGGGCTTCTCAATCCACCCAACCACAATAGTGCCTCCGTTTTTCGGACTCTAACTGCAGCGAGGAACACGATACACCAAACTGTATACCAAAGTCTGGATGAGTTGATTGGGCGTTGGCAGAAATAAGCCTCATCAAGGATAGGAGCCACCGCGCTATGCTCCCTCAAGGTATGAGATGGAGAACGAGGCCGGAATCGACCCTCGATCGAGTCTTCCAAGGCTTTTGGCGCATAGTCTATCTAATCTGCAAGGAGGGTATGACGCTTCAGATACAGCGTTCATGCATCGCGACATCCACATGATCGGATCCGAGGCCCACAGAATGTCCACGGCATATCCTCTCTAGTAAGGTGACATGGACGTTGCTTTACGTGATGCGCGACGGTCCTTGGCTCACTTGACCGACGGAATAATTCGCGATGATTCGAGAGCGACGAGGCAATATAGGAGTTCGATATTACCAGGAATCTCGAAATGCTCCACCGGTCTTTGATTGATAAGATTTGATAATCGCACAAGGATCTATCACCTGCTTCGTGCTGTCTAAAGCGGTGGGGTCGCCCAGCTCAGCGCCGGGGTTCTTGTGGATCTGAAACGGTCCATGGTCTTTGGTCTTCGGATCAACACCGGGTTCCCTTGGGTAATGGGCCGAACAACGGGCACGAGCACGATTTCCGTGCCTATACGTCGCGTAGCTGATGGAAATTTCTCTGTCCATCGGCCGAAGTAGAAACTTGGAAAGGCTTGCCGACGGCGCTTGCAATCTCGTGTTCCTTCTAGCCTACCCCATGGATGTTATTGATGATAGCAAGGTCGATATGGTGGCCCACTGTCGTGGATACCAATTTCGACAAAAAGCGCTCACGATATCAAGATCTGGCCGGCTTCGAAGAAGGGTCTAGGAGTGTATGAAGAGATAACATGGTCTAGATATAAACGGCCCAGCCCTCGCGGCTCACCATGTTCCGCGGCGATTGTAGGACCTACCGGTACCAGCTCTGCTCTTCCACCGCTTCTTCACTTCGTCCACTCGTTCTTTATTATAATTGAAGAAAGATGCATTCCTTCGGAATCATAGCGGCTCTTGTGGGCGCTGCGTCCGCCGCTAGGCCCTTCCTGAATGAGCCTGATACGGGCCTTGAGACATTTCTCTATGGAACGAACTGGACCGAGGGAACGCAGCCGCTCCTGAAGGATATGAGAGGCATCCCGGATTTCGACTTTGCGGCCCGCCAAAAGCTGGATGATGAGAATTATTCCTATTACAGGACTGCTGCCGGTGGAGAGTGGAGTGAGCTTCCCTTCAGCTTCATGACCGAGTGATCTCCATGAACTGACAGTACGTAGGCTATCGGAACAACCTCGAGATCTGGTCGAGTGTCAAGTTCAGACCGCGGCAACTCACCGATGTGACTAGAGTGAATGAGACTCTTGGGTACGTCGAGGCACTTCTCACTTGCCTGGTGCTCCTGCTTACACCCCGCGTAGGACAACCGTATTGGGTTATAATTTCAGCGCACCCGTGTTCATCGCACCGGCTGCGCGTGCTGCGTACGGAGATCCTGATCGTGCCGAACTCAATTTCATGCAGGCAGCTGCCTCGGAGAACATTTTGTATACCGTGAGTGCCTATTACGAGATGGACTGACGAATCTTGGCTTACATGTAACTATTCAGCCAGCACTCTACGCCTCCAAGACCATCGAGGAGCTCGCTGCAGTCAAGAGCAACACCACACTCAATGGACCGCAGGTAGTATTTCAACAGGTTCGTCATGTCCTGGTTCCACTTCACTACAAGAACATGTTTAATAGTCCGCTCAGATTTACACCAACGCCAATCTCTCCGTGACTTGGGACAACATTCGACGGGCCGAGTCTGCGGGTGCCAAGGCCATCATCTGGACCATTGACGCCCCAAGCGGCTCTACTCGCCATCGCGCAGCCAGATACGACACCACAAACGCGTACACATCATCATCCCCTACATACTGAATCCCACGGCTAACACTCTACACAGCAACTCCGTGACCTCGTCCTTGACCTGGGATATCTATGAGCAAATGAAGAACCACACCTCCCTCCCCATCATCCCCAAGGGCATCTCCACCGTCGAGGACGCGCTGGCCGCCCTGGACAAGGGCGTCCCCGCCATCTACATCTCCAACCACGGCGGCCGGCAGCTGGACCACTCGCCGTCCCCGCTGGAGATCGCGTACGAGATCCGGCGCAACGCGCCCCAGGTCTTCGAGCGGATGGAGGTGCTGGCGGACAGCGGCGTGCGCTACGGCAGCGACGTGCTCAAGCTGCTGGCGCTGGGCGTCAAGGCCGTGGGCCTGGGCCGCCCCTTCATGTACGCCAACTGCTACGGCCTCGACGGCGTCGCCAAGGCCATTCAGATCCTGAAGACGGAGATCGTGCAGGATGCGGCCCAGATCGGCATACACGATGTCCAGAACGTGCCGGCTAGCTTCGTAAGTTTTGATCGTGGGTTCCTTGATGAAGTGTGATGATCTTGCTGACCAGGTGCGTCTAGTTGAATACCAGAGCGCTGGAGGAGACGGTATACCTCATGGAGTGAACGTAGTCGGGATAATCAATAAATTCTGTTAAATCATTTCGGTATCGGTTGTGATGACTTCTCGTGCGGCGCGTCACCTTTCTCACAGCCAATGCTGGTACTGCTTCTATCATCGCTATCGCGCTCAAACGGTCAACGTATTCACGGCCCGAATCTCTGTGTCCCTCGAAGGACTCGTATCGGAACTCGATGGTCACGGTAGTTCGTCAAACTCCTCTTTAAACTTCCTGGACATCTCGTTTATCGACTTTTCGAATCTCCCCACCAGCCTTTGGGTTTCTCTGGCGAAATCGACGTCGTCCTTGTAACACTCGAAGAACGTGTCGGCGTACATTTCGAAATCGGTTTCCCACTGCCTGTCGAGCGCATCGTCCGCCGCCTTGGGAAAGAACTTGCCCTTGAACACCTGCAGCTTGACAAAGATGTTGCGGATCGTGACGAGCTCGATGGGCTTGACGTTGGAGAAGTTGCCGGCGCGCAGGCCCTGGAAGTGCTCCTGCACCATGCGGATGTACCTGTTGACGAGCGCGAGCGCGCCGTGGCGGAGAGATTCGGCGTCGGGTGTCGCGGCGGCGCCCTCGGCCGGCGTGCTGGTCGGGGTGTCGCGCTTGTACGCCCTCTTCATCGCCTGGGAGATGTCGTGAGGTCTGAATTTCCCCTCGGCCGCGCGGACGAGCCGGTGCATGTCGGCGATCTTGGTGCGCGTCTCTCCCTTGTGCGGGAGCGCCGTGTCGTTGGAGTCTGCGGCCAAGTCTATCCCATTGATCTGGATGGTTGGTATAGACCCCGGGGTCAGAGCTCGGTTATTCTCTAGGTTCTTTGGCGACCAAGGGACCTCTTGATCGGGATCTGAGGGGGCAGTCAGCAAAGCAGTCCAGTGGCATTGAGTACCTAGGAAGAGGCAAGATTACTTACAGAGAACATTCCAAACATTGTTGCAGTAGTCCCTGAGGAGGTCATCGAGATTCCTTACCGGCTGAGAAGCCTCTGTGGTCACTGAGTCCAATGTGATTATGAAAAGCTGCCACCAACTCTGGAACCAAAACTGTTGCCCCTGAAAATCATCCTTCTCCGCCTTCATCTTTATGTGATTGAAGTCATCAAAGAAGCAGAACGGCGTTCTTTTTCTATTGTTCGTAGCCATCGTGGCTTCGCGCGCGTCTTTGCAGAAAGGTGAAGCGTGGTTCAGATGGACAGCCATAGAGACAAATCGCTACCTCACGTATGCTGCAATCGGGGACAGAACAGGGTCGAAGCTGTCGAGTTATCGGTGTACCTAAGAGTTCGGACAAGTGGAGGCTTCGATGTTGAGAGCCAATCTAAGGTAGAGAGTGTTGAGCGTAGGCAGAATTAAGAAAGAGTCAAAAGAAAGAGCCAAGAGACGAGCACGTAAGCGTCCCTGAGAGAAGTCTGGAGTTGAGGTTATGAACTAGTCAACGATTAGAACCACCAAGAAGTTGTCAGAGAGCTCTGGGATAACTGACTTAAAGTATTGCCCTCAAGCAACCAGGTAGGGGGCTCTTTAACTCACTCATGGCTAGGATGGATCCTTTCCCCGATAACAGCCAATGACACTGAGTTTTCGAGAGATTTTATTTCGCAGAAATGGTAACTTAACTTAGAGTTCGCGTGCCTCACCTTATTGTGTGGAACTCGCGGAACAACCCAAGTTCCTCTCGTGCCCCTGAGCCATTACATCGGCGGCACGAACAAATTGCCACTACTTTGACCCTCGAAGTAGTCCTCCATACCCCCTGCATAAACAACAGCTTTATCTTTGAAGAATGAAGCTTCTTCTGCAAGACCAAGATCCTCCACAAGCTCCTTTTCGGTGTAGGTACCTCCGTGGTTAATGATGGTGGCAAGCAAGCCTTGGTAAGTCTCTACTTTGGAGAGGCGGCAGAAGTTCGTGAAAGCTAGGGTCAATCGTACCCACCGAAGTATATGACCCACGTCGAGGCAGCCTGCCATTTGCCGCCATTCAAACGTCTGAGTATTCCCTCCAGACTTCCCTGCTGGCAGGAATCGCTTGAAGCCAAGAGCGCCTCTTTCATAGCAGACTCGATCCGAAGGAACCAGTGACCGGTTACCTTGCATGGCGAGAGCCAGATTCTCAATAGTATTGAAACTCCAGATCCGACGAATCTGCGCTCGCTGTACAACACTCAAGCCGGGCATAGCGATAGGTACGAACTCGGACATCTCTTGGTAACTGGCTTCGGTTTCGGCATCGCGCAGTTCTGCACCGAGTAGCAATAACTCGATTGAGGCGAGGTTCGAGCACTCGGTGAGCAGATAGCAGTCTATTCAACGGTTAGCCAATCATGCTGGAACTCCATATGCATGAGCAAGTGTTATGGAAGTCACCAGATACGGGAGGCAAATGGACCATGCTTACATTTATTCCGCTGTCGACTCGGATGCTGTAGCTTCATAATAACTGTCTCAGTGAGCCAGTACAGCGTAGCGAACTTCTTGAGCGTCAACAGACTGAAGGCCTCGTCGCCCCGTCCAACATGAACATGGACTGATGTGGTTTCGTTGAGATGTACCCGAGTGGTCCTGAGCATGCTGATGACGTCGGTAATTTTCTCATCGTACTCGTCCTCGCTCATGATTGCAGATGACAATTCGCATCCGAGCCACTGGTATCTCAAAGACCAACCTATCTTAGAGCTGTACTGGACTGTTGAGTCGTGGCCGAGGCGCCAAGCATCGTAGAACGGGACGTTGCCGTGAGGCGGTTGGTATTCATCATCATCCATGTGATGCACCTCCAGATCATCGACCTCTCGAAGGACATCCACTGTAGTGTAGCAAGGTCAGCAAAACATCTCGATGTACTTGGCCACGGTATAGGATGGAAACGTACGGAGCTGGTTGTCTATCTCTCGTATGGGGCCGTCGGGAGGTGACTCGGAGTTCCTAAAGAGCAGCTGTTCCACGTTGGGCGTCGGATCGGCTACATTGTGGTCGACAAAGGGCACAAGGAACTCGAGTTCGATGCCGACGGTCAGAGGACCGCTACTATCGTCCTTAGCATCGACAATCTCGTCCAACTTGTGAGGGACGTAGTCATCAGTAGCTACCTCTGTGACTATATCCATGGCTGTTTCCGTTGCTGCTGGCGCCTTGGAAGGTCGCAAGAATGTACGTGGGAGGCAAAGAAGGGAGGGAGGACCTAACCCCTGAGATACAGACAGTCTCTGTTCTGGGGCTTAACGGTAGAGAGAGGATACAGGTGGAAACAGATGCACCATGGGCTTTATCGCTTTTCTGGGTCAAATGGAAGTTGGACTTTTCTCAGCTCTCTCGCTTTGGTATCTGCACCTAAATGGATGCTGGAAGATGTTTTCTTCTCGCTGGAAGAAAACATGCTTGAAGAATGGCAAACTGGTAATTGCAACCAAAGTCATAAGGGGACACCGATTGCTGTTCTAGACTTGAGTTACATATTCGACTTGTGGTGCGCCCGCCTCATGCGAGCAACTCTATTCTAGGCATTACTGTTGCATACTTTGCAAAACTTCCATAGACTACGTGGCTTATCAGGTTGGCACCATAGGAGGTAACTAAGGTGACTAACTACCTGTAGATGTCCACAACTTGCCTTCTCAAATGTGTGGACTTCGACAGACTACTTAGGTATCTATTTCGGTTTTTAGGCCGATACCATAACATTTCGCGTCACCACACAAGAGTTTCTGTATGAGCGTTAGACATCTACCCAAACTACCGATACAATCACGTGTCTCGTAGAAGATTTATGCAGCCAAAAGTCTCCATCTCGGCCCTGCTGATTGCTGTCCTGCTAACTAAGGCACTTGGGGAAGCGGCGGCCAAGCAACGGCATATCCATATGGCATCCATTTGACCATGCTCTCAACTCTTGCTACATCCCCTTCGGTGATCTTGAAAAGTTGCAATACCATGTACGAACCCGGTGTCGATTCGGTTGGAGGCAAGTTCTTGCCTACCGCCGGGTTATCTATCATCAGTGCCGTGATAACGACTGCTTTCTGACTGTCCACGACAAAGTTACGCCGATCGCGGATCGTTGTCGTCGTGTTAAAGAGCCCATTCGGATGCGCTCCATGTCCTTCGAGCTGAGCCGCACACGTCATGTTGCTCTGCGCTCCGTTGTCGCGCCGTGTGCAGTTCCTCGACGTATACGTATCTGTCGTCGAATGATTCTCCCACCCATTCAGATACCACTGTATGTACACCATCAGGTTGAACGAGTAGTTGTCGTCGGGACTGTCCTCCGTAAAAATGGGATCGAGCTTGCCAAGGGAGCTGCCGTTCCACTCGACCGGCAGTGGTGGTCGCATCAAAGTCACCGTGCCGCCCCTTTCTCCCTCAGACTCTGCGCGCACATTGATGGCTTCGATCTCGGTGATCTTCCCCTCGGCGACTTTTATGCGCAGCGACATCGCCCCTGGCGTCGTTTGTTCCTTCGTCAAGCCCCAGTACGCCGCCGTCTGCCCATCGGTGTCTGCGAAACTCGCAGCGTAGTCGTCCTTCCCTGGTACGGCGACCTCGCTGAGCGTCTCCCACAGACCGTCACCTATCGCCAGGAACTGTCCGTTTTCCGAGTATTGGACACCCTTCGAGAGCGGCAGTGTCGATGCGTCGTGTGCCTTCATTGCCTCTACGACTTTCTCCGTCACATTCTCGAGACACGCGCGATCACATGGGTCCGCCACGGTTGCCTCCGTGCCTGCACCCGTAAGGTCTACCGCATCTCCAGTGTGGAAGGCATACCGTTGACCATACGGTACTTCGGTCAGCGTCATTTCAATTCTGTATAACTTGTCGCCTCGAAGCTTGAAAGCCTCTGCCACAAGGAGAGTACGTGGCACATCGAAGTAAGGCGGAATGGGAGAGCTTGTTCCGTTCACCTCTGGCAGTTCCCTTACTGTTCCGTTGTGGTCCAACGTCGTAATCACCAACAGCGCCTGCCTCTCCTCGTCTATGACTGCGTAATGACGCTCTCTTATCTTCGTGACGAAACCGAGAAACCCAGTCTGGAACTGGGCCTCGCACCCTAGACTGGCAAACGTGGTGTCATTCGAGTGACCATATGCACCTCCATCGTGCATATTCGTCGTCTGTAATCCGTCCTCAAGCCGATTGCAATCCTTGTCGAAAAAGCTGTAGTTTCCCTTGGGGTCATTACGCTCCATACCACTGTAATATCGGTTTGTCTGCTCGATGAGCTTTGCACGGGAGACTCGCTGCTCCGTCGGCACCGACTCCAGCCACGCGGCCTCGGGGGCCGTCATGTTCTCGTAGCGCGCCGCACCCTCTGCGTCACGGGTGACTTGGGTCTCGATCTCGGAGACCTTGCCGTCAGACCCGACCTTCAGTCGCACTATGTAGATGACCGGCGTGCCATTCTCCCTCATTGTGGTGATCGCACCCACTTGACTTGCGGATGGGTCGGAGAAGACGTGACGATAGACACCTGGCGATCCTGCGATCATCCACTCGCCCTGCCCAAGGCCCAGGACTTGATCGTTCTCCGTGTATCTCACATTCGACGCCGTGGGGAAGCTTTTCGTGTCGTGGGCTGCGAGCGCGGTAAGATAATTGTCCATCACTTTCTCCAAGCAGGCGCGATCGCAGGTCGCATTTTGCGCCCGGATGCGACTGCACATGGTCAGGATCAGAAGCGACCCTGCCAATGCATTGCGTAAAACAGAAAACATGACGCAAGGCGTTCAGATGAGCTTCATGCTAGTTGTAGCTGTGCCCAGTTTCCTGGGGGACCGCTCCCCGCATGAAGGGGCTCCATGTGATATATACCGGTGGACGCAGAGTCGGGAGGCGACTTTCATATGATCCAATGCAACGCCCAAAAGCCGATCCCGGCAAAATCGACATCGTGATCTCGGCACTCATCATGGGCCTTGGTAGCCACCCTAGCGATGACCCCCAGCACTCCATGTCCGAAATGTGAAATCAGCTAGAAAGCCACACACGATGCAAAGGCATGATGATTAAGGTAAAGCTGCTTTTTGGACATGGAAACATCAAGCCGAATGACGCCGGGCAGCTTGCAAATCTTTTTCTCACACTGGGCGCTGACGATATGGGATTTGTTGTGGCGACTGCACCGAACGACTTTTAACCGCAAAGACGCCTGTTTAGCCGTTAGTGACAAGCTCGTCAATGTCGACTTGGATCAACGCCTCCCACCTATATCCATATACAGTGTAGTATCGCTTGAGAACCTTTGAAAAATTCAACGTGACAGGAAAATATGTATATATGGTGCGAGATAAGCTTCAGCATTGTTCCGCCTCAGTTACAAGACAGGCTTGAGCACAGTGAAGGAGGGAAAGATAGGGACTAAAGCTTTGCACACCGAGCTAGCATATTAAGTCCATATCTTTATACGCACAGTGCTAGTAGACAATTTGAATGATGAGGAGTTTGGCCACAATCGAAACGTAATGGTCTGTATGGGTGTTGTCGTATCAAATGCGCTTCAATAAACGCCTGTGACAGCAGGGGTCTCTATGACCTGTTGATGTTGGGAGCTAGTCCGTCATATGGAATTCGTTATTTCTCCGGCTTCTAACAATTGATATTTGTTTTGTAATATGATGTCGTGACTGCTTCGTAGACTTGATCACGTAAAATAGGCCGGATCAAGTAGATGGAGCGCTATCAATCGGTGCGTTATGTCCAATTTCCAGCAAAACCAGATCCTCTTCAGCAGGTTGAGTCACTCAGTCCATCGATGACGCATGATCGCGACAGCGTCCTTCGAGCGCTGATGAGTGAGCTATCCCTCGTATTCGCGCTTGTATAGATCATTTGCAGTATTCAACGAGTTCTTGTTTGGCTTTTGAAAGACGGCATTTGTTATGACCACTATCATCCCTGAAATTCGCAACCCAGGCACTGAAATACCGGATCCGAACTGTTGGGTATTGTAGTTTTTACCTTTCGAGCACGCACCGTCCACCATGTCAGGTTTTCTTGCTACATCGAACCGTAAAGTCCTGAAGATACACAGCAACCAGTTTCATCTATCATATACCGTCTAGGGGCACGGATGCCACTCCCAAATGACCACGGTCTGGAAGAGACCACATAGGGACTCGAGACCCGCGGGGTCGTCGACGGTCCTCCCGACGAAGGCAGCCTCCATGAAAAACATCACCAAGCCTACGCGCATCACCTGGTCTATGTCTTATAGTTCAGATTGGTGTGACTCCTCATTCATGTATTTATCATGCACTAATGCGCCTTCACCACACCCGCCTGATCAGCCTGAGCAGCGATTCTCTTCTTGTAGGCTTGTACGTCTCCAGGGAACTTCCACACAGTACCATTCTCGCAAACCCAAAGACTCGTGCAGACCGTCTGCAGCATAGTAACATCGTGACTGACCATGAGCACGCCACCTTGGAACTCATTGAGCGCCTCACTCAACGCATCCATGGCCTCGATATCCAAGTGATTGGACGGCTCGTCAAGTACTAGGATATGCGGCTGCGTGAGCGCCAGGCATGCGAATGCCACACGCGACTTTTGACCTCCAGACAGCACTTCCATCTTTTGCAGACCGGTTGTTCCCGTTATACCAAAGGAGCCGAGCTGCCGCCGATATTCCTCGTCCGAGCGTCCCGGATAGTGCTTCGACATAAAGGACACGGCGCTCATGGTCAAGTCGAGAGCGTCAACATGATGCTGTGCAAAGAAGCCGATCCTCAGTCGCGAGTGCTGGGATATGAGACCCTGCGTAGCCGACAGTTTACCAATGAGCAATTTCAAGATTGTAGTTTTACCTGCACCGTTGGGTCCGACGATACCGATCCGCGAGTCCAGCTGTACATCCAAATCGACATTCTTCAGAAGGATCTTGTCCATGCTGTAGCCGAATGTGACACCCGACATTTGCACGATGGGCGGCGATAACTTCTCAACCTCAGGGAAGCGGAACTTGACGCTGTATTCCGCCTCGGGCGGCTCAAGCACGGGCATGCGCTCCAACTTCTTGATGCGGGACTGTGCCTCGGCAGCTTTGCCAGCATTATAACGGAATTTGTCAATGAACGATTGTAAGTGAGCGCGCTCGGCCACATTCTTTTCGTATTCTCTTCGGGCAATCTTCTTGCGCTCTTCGCGGGTGGCATAGAACGAGTCGAAGTTTGCACCTCGGTAGTAGTCGAGACGCTCGGAATGCTGGTGGATGATATCTGTGGCAATCTCGTTGAGGAATGCTCTGTCGTGACTGACCACGAGGACGGTGCTTGGGTAACCCTGTAGATAGTTGGAAAGAAAAGTAATAGAGGGGACGTCCAACATGTTGGACGGTTCGTCCAGAAGCAGTAGATCAGGTTCACAGAAAAGGGCTCTGGCTAGGGCGAGTCGCATACGCCAACCACCAGAGAAGGTTTTGGTAGCAAACTGTTGTCGTTCTGTCGAGAACCCCAAACCAGCAAGAATACTTGCCGCCCTCGATTCTGCCTTGTCCGACTCCATCTCCGCTAATTTGGCCTGGACCTCACCGAGCTTCGTGTCGAGTGCTTCCCTGTCATGGTCGAGTTTAGCAGCATCGGCGGACGTATCGGCCAAGGAGACACGTTGTGCTTCAATATCAGCGAGGCGAGCAGTGAGTTCCTTAGCTCTCTGTTAGTATAGTCTAAGATACCACTGCAAAAGTGACCTACTGTCTGTTCCTTGAGTAAGACCTTCCGCCACACATCGGCGTCCAAGACGGCTTGCAATGCGGATGTATCGTCTCCCGTGATCTACATCTAGTCAGCTCCAATCGCAACATTCACACGATTGTTAAAAACATACCTCCTGTTCGACATGCAAAATCGAGATGTGAGTTGGAATCGACAGCTCACGCCTTGAGAGTGCGCGCAACAGCGTGGATTTACCCACACCGTTGTGACCAACCAGACCATAACGATGCCCGTAGGCAAGCGTAAAATCGGTGTTGGTAAGAATCCTGGTACCGCCGATACTGACATCGCAGTTGTCGAGCTTGATATCTTTGGTCTTTCCAGCACCGCTGTTGCCCAGTTGCAGTGGGTTGACGGCCATGTAGAAGTCTTCGTAGCTCTGGGCGTCCTGGGACTCATTGAGCAGACGGGAAGCCTCATACTCGACCGTCTTGAACTGCTTCTTGCTCTGCTTGGCGGCAATCTTGCGCTCAGCCTTCTCAAGCTTCTTGCGGTCAACCTTGGACTCGACTTTGCGCGCATTGGCGGACTCAAGATCCACGGATCCGGTAGCCACGGCAAGGGTGGACGACATGTTTTGCCGTGAACCGACCTGGATGGCCTGGTCCAGACGCTTGACGGCGGAGGGGCCCCGGCGCTCACCGTTGGTGCTATTTGCTTCCTCGTACTTGTCAACCCATTTTGAAACCAGGCTACGGATCTTCTCTTGGTTGGAGGCAGCCTCTATCTCTCCCGAGGCAGATAATAGTAGCTCGGTGATAGCAGCGGCTGCCTCGGCCAAGGGCGAAAGACCGGATGACTCCTCCTCGCCGGACCAAGCGGTGGAGGCATGTCTGAGGTAGCCGACCGAGTACTCGGAGACGACCGGATCAATATCCGGGATGACGGCTCTGATATCGGCTTCCATGACGATCAATAGGCGGTCAGGAGACGGAGTGGGAGCGGAGATTACGAGACAGGGGCGCTCGGCTGGCTTGATAGCAGATATTCAGGTTCTGACCAAGTAGCAGCAGCAGTAACGATGCGCCTCAAGGACGATCTGAGTTCTGGTGGATCTCTGTAAGACTGCGCATCCGCACCGGCAGTATGTAATGTCCCTTGAATATTACAAGGAGCTGCTTGCTTTCTAACAGGTTGCGGAAATGAGATGGCGATTTCCACGTCTACAGAACTTGCCTCTCGTTTGCGCCTGTCAAAGTCACAAATGCTGTTGTACAAAATAGCGGGTCCGTGGTCAGACCGGAGAATTGCCGAACCAGCCGTCGATAGGTTGGCTTGATCCATGGCCTGGTTGGTTGTGGCGTACGATCCGCTGGCACGCACACTGAAAGGGGCAAGCATTCACGATATCAGCCTAACGAAGCATCTCACACCCTAAGCTAAGGAAGCCATCCTCCAGCCATCCAAGCCATATCTCAGATCTGGACCCCTAGACCCTTCAATAGATTTATTTGGTAGGGGCCTGTGAGGAGATGTGAGCCTCACAGTCAGATTCTGCTCGCATTGGTCGAGCTACGACGGTGTGAATCACCAAATCTCCTCTTCCAACAATATCATTAGTCGATCGACTTGGGCAGTAGCGCGTCCATCTGCTTGACTTGCATGCACCATGCGATTGCGTGAGATGATGATCCCGAGCATCGAATATTTTCGCTTGGCCTCCTCGGTAAGGCTAGCCGAGTGGTAGAGTTGAGAGTCTCGGCACGACTCAGGTTTCACTACAAGCCCTATTCTCAGGAGACTTTTAAGATTGCGTTTGAGGTGTCAATGTCTGATTCGAGAGAGTTTCAATAGTCTTCGACAGGTCTTGCATTGGTGTTGGTCTCAGCAGTCGCCAAATCCACGCGCCGTAAACCGGATTTCTCAAATCTTCTGGGCCGCAAATGCGATGCGACTCCACCCGAGCTCCGGGCAAAGGTCTACGTCTGCGGCCAGTATGTACCTCGTACGCCGTCAGCGCACCGCAAGATCAGTCCATGATAGGCCTAGCGGAGCGATGGCGATGGCCGTCCATGAGCTGAGGGGAGGAAGAGGAGAATGTTGGTTGGTTGGTCGGTAAGGTAGTGTCTTGCGTGCTCAAGCGCGTAATAAGAATGACGCGACAGTTGACAAGTCCCCAATGGAAATCCCAATCCAATGGTTACTACCTACACACTGCATACCTCCCTAATACCTTCCAATATCCCCTCTACACAACCTGTACCAGTAGTCTGTAATGTACCAGCAGACCTTTGCATTAGGTAGTAGTAGGTTTTCCATGCAGCGTCATGCTTGTTTGCTCCCTGTTACATACTAGGCCGAATTTGACTTGTTACATCTTGCTCTCTTTTTTCTTGATTATTTTGAACCGCGGAGATTTTCTCCTCACGGCGCGCATCACTCCTCTGACAGACGCGTCTGCCACGCTTCTGATTCGCCGCCCGTCGCCTTGATGCGTTCGAACTGCAACCAATCGCGCCCACCACCGTCCCACCACAATTAACCGTTGTTGGCAGCTGGGATCAAGCACTTCTTTTTCCTTGTTCCTTGGAGACCGGTCTCCTCGTTACCGAAAGACCTCTGGCATATGTCTCGATGTTACCGATAGACACACGCAGCCTCCTACGCACAGCATCAACATACTTTTTTGGTGTGGTAGATCCCTTGAGGATGTGCAGCTCCATTGCACCGGCAATCCCATTCCCATAGAGCTGGATACTCTCGCTTTGCTACAAGTGCGCATGGCTTGCTCGCTTGCTGCACCTTTTCATGCATGGCTAGTTACATCACAAGCCTCAAGTGTCCTACGAGGTGGCGGATGCGGCCATCGCCTGGACCACAGCATTGCCGTTCGATCCAACATTAATTCACACGGCACCAACTCATATATAGTACATATGATATGGCTGTCTGGTTCTTTGGACAATCCAGTCTTGAATCCATATTTCAGTGCCTTGCTTGAGGCCGTCGCTTTCGTTTAATCAATTACCTGAATGACATCTACCCATCTGCAAAATGCACCTATGGCTAGCCCAACCAACGACCTGGATGTTTCTTAGGAATCAAAAAGTTCTTTGGAGGATTTGCATGTCGAACATTAGTTGGTACCAATATGCGTACCATAGCAGAGCGGCTAGCCACTGTGGGGGTTGCATCTCGCCGCTTGAGGGGAGACTCCACGTCACGGGGAACGTAGGATTGGTCGTTGGCCTCCGTGGATCGTGTATCTGCTTAGCCTTACCGCAAGTGAGGGAGGGGGAAATGTGTGTCTTTTGGAGTAAGCCGCGATAAATTCCCCTGGGTGCCTTCGTTAAATTCTGCCTTGATACTTGAATCACAAGTGGGATTTGCCTTGTCTGCCACCATATAGATAGCCCAAAGTTAAACTTGAGACCGTCTTGGAATCAACTGGATATCACATAGTACGGCATGAAACCCCGCTTGCCGATACTACGAAATATTTTTCTGCGGTTGGGATTGCGAGAACCGTACCTAGATTCCAGGGTCCATCGCACAGCGTCGCATGGCGGACCCGGGAGGAAGTGCAGGTTTCAAGAATGTGCATGGGGAGATTCGCAGCAATGATCTGACGCGAGCAGCAAATCGGCTTGGGTCTGGAGTGCGTCGGCGAGCCAAAGGAGCTGGCCAATGGTTGGACCTTACAAGCCGTCTGCCGTTGCAGTGCTATGCATGGAGCTGAACCACCAACGCAAGCGGAAGTATTCGGCCGTAAGCATATATGTATCTCCAACCGTAGGCAAGCTTGGAAAATGCCCAATCGATGCAACGATACAGAAGGCCAGAGCAGTCATTCTGGCCAGTGGTTGGCCGGATGTCTTCTTTGCCGTAAAGTGTGAACCCCACTGGAGATTTGGCTGTCGTGCCATTACACAATAGTTGCTGGGCTTTCCTTGTCTTAAAGCCTCCATGATATGCCTCACTCCTGAACTCGAGTCTCGCTTTACCAGGAGTCTCCTTCCAGATGAATTGACTGCTTCCTACAGTACATATCTGTGGGTAGAATGACCGCCTGTCACATTAGCTACAGCGATGGCTGCTACATGTGACGGTCGAGGCGTAAAGCAGACGAGTTCGTGAAGTTATCCCGAACAACCCTATGTGCAGGGGGCCCGCATAATGGCCAGGTTTTACAGGCTCGAGAGCATCGCCGCGCCGCGCAAATAATCACGGTACCTACTTCCTAGGACCTAGGTTCAAAACTCATCAGACTGCGGCAGACTTGAACCATGGAGAGCCCAGGTCAGATGGTGAATTGACCAACGGTTTCTCAGCGGTTTGACTCTTAGCTCGGCGAACTATTGTCGGAGAGTTGTTGCTCCACTTGGAGAATAACTGGTTTGTGTTCACCACTAGAGTTATAGTCTGCTCGCGAGTTGAGAATTACCGACAGGATGGAGCCTTATCTCATCCTCTCTCTCCATTCTTCGCGGCTCTGCACAGGCGTTGAACTGCCTCAGCATCTTCGTGCTTGTGGGCCTGGCAGATCCAACGTGCCTCTCCTATCGCGCAAAGACACAACGGCAGTTTGAATAGTTCGTAGCTTTCCAGAGTCTCATAATTATGGGATGGGATGGGACGGTATGAGATTCGAGATGAATGCTCACTAGACCTCTCATGTTTTAGCGCAAGACTCGGTCCTCACGAGTCGCGGTAGTTACGCCGTTGGGTCCAGGTCAGAGTCTGGTGAAGGAACTCGGCGAACGCTGCTCGATCGTTCCGACGCCTTGGCAAGTCGAAGGCGAAGCCGGTACGCTTGAACCGTTGACGCTCACAGCTTCCATCAAGCTACATAATACGTAATTTTTGAGCCGACCATCCCGTGTTTAGTGGTACACATGGGCAGCGACGGGTCTAACGAAGACTGTGTGCCGAGACGAAGCGAGGGCGTGCTTCTTCACGATGAAGTGTCGATAGCCAGTTCATTAGTCCCAAGCTGAACTACATACCGGAGATGCCTTCTCTGCTATGCACACTCATTATTTGCTGCCTGATGGATTGGTTCCACTGATTGAAAAGCCACGCCGAATTGTCAAGCGGAAGCAAAAGATCAGGTTAGGAGTAAGAAAACAATGGAGTGGTATGTGAGGGGCTTGAGGGGTACCATGCAGGACTGAGGAAAAACAATCCTATTTTAGGATGCTATTGGTATGCGGCACTAACGATGATGTCGCTCCTCGTCCGGTGCTGACGGCTCAGTGATGGCGTTTCCAGACACGCGTGAGAAGTCCCCACATCTCTAGCTGGATCTGAAACCGCTCGCCTGGCTTTACAACGCTGATCCTAGATCTCTCCTCCGGCGTGAACCAGAGATCCTTGGGATGGATCGATCGTGCGTGCCTGAGTTCGGCAAATGAAATGACGGGTCTCGAGCTCGTTGACCGGTGAGGTTCAGGAGCTTGGATGGTCTCAGATCTGCGAGAAACAGAAAGGTTACGTTGAAGATCTTCACGACGCTCGGCCACTCCCTGTTTCTCTCCGCCTTCTGATATGGGAGTCTGGAGATGAGGGATTGGTAGGTGGTTCTCAGGCCAGCCTTGTGCCTTGCAATACGAGTCACTGCTGCAGGGAGTATTGGTCGCTGGTCCGATGAGAGGTGTCAAGGTGTAATACGACCTACGACCCGCAAGGCCGACAACCCTGTCTTTACGTTTGGGATGCCATCCGTACTGTGTTAAGCACGTACTATCAGGTAGGCAATAGAACAAAAGAAAAGGCAAGAGGCGAAAGGTAGCCCGTAGGTATGCAGCTGGAGGTCTCGGTTCATGACAGCCGGGCAAACTGCGCACAGCGACCCAAAGTTCAAACAGACCGAAAAGGATAATGGATCCATCGTTGCAGCCCCCCTGGAATATGTATGTACCTACAGGGCCGCGGCTCATGAGAATTGACCACCGCAAAGTAGGTAGGTGCCTTTTTAGGTACATACGTAGTTCATAGCTTGGGGGAAAGATCCTGCCTGCTGGGATGTGGATGAGATCACGAAAAAGTTCTTGAAATACCTGTAATGTGGGTAGAGGGAACGTGTTGTACATACTAGTAAAGCAAGGTCCTGTGTAGGTACAACACAAGTGCTCGACGATCCAGGCCGCTGCCTATCTGGGCAAATTCTGGGCGAGGCGGCGGCAGAACGGAAGCCACAATATGATTGATCATTGCACAAGCAGGCAGCGGCAGGGCGAAAGAGCTGCAGGTAAACTGATGAATATTATGGCTTTGGCTTTGGCTCTGAGAGAAAGAAGCTCTAGGTCGCTACCGGTCACTATCGTACAGCGTTCGCCGGTTTCTTCAGCACAGCTCCTTTCTCGATCAGCCCCAGAGGCCAAGAACGTGAGGTAACGAGCCATCATTCGCGATAGCGCACAACGAGCCTCGGCCATTGGCTGATATATGATCTGGATACTGGGACAGCAGGTGAGGCGGCAAACATCCAGCAGCCGGTACAACTTTGGCAGCAAGCAGCGGGTAACACGACACTGCCTGGTGGTATGGCCAAGGGGGATCCAATCGTTGTCGCTCGTTCTGTAGCTCAGCAATATCCTTTGATATTCCTCCTCGGCGGGAACGGTGGACTGCACGAGCCTCAGGTAGTCGGCCCTGGATACTACTACCTTACCGTGTGACATGATCATCTTGGTCCTCTTACGCTACTGGCCCTCTGAAAAGCCGCAACACGAGATCTGGCAAACCGCAAAGGGGACAAGAGCGATGTTGCACGGATGGACCAAAGCTATCTACCTGGTACCAGCCAGAACTCGGCCCCCGAAGCAAGCGAGAAAAGCGTAGAGAAGGAGCCTAGGCTGATATGGAATATCTATCGATGGCTTATGATAGGCCACTGGCAAGTTCAAGCCCATGCTGCCCAGGTACATATTCCGTACAATACAGGGCAGGCCTCACAAAGTGCGGCTCACATAATGCAAGGGTCCAGAAAATTGTCTTCTCAACCGGGCCATGGTTGTTTGATTTCACCCTTTCCAATAGCGAAGGAACTCTTCCATTTGGAGTGGCCTCAACTGTGCCTTATGGAGGTCGCAGTTGTGCAGCTGTCGTATCCATACCCCCGGGATTCCATCTAGTGAAAATAGCTTATTTTGACAATGGAGTTGATTTGATGTAGGTGATCCATGCTTTCAATGCAACCAGCAACCGGCGACCACTGTGGGCTTCAGTGGGCAGCGAGCGGATAATGCCACTTCTTGAGGTCTCGCGTTTGCCCACCCACGCCCACACCCCCAAGCCCTCATGGCTCACGCCCACTTGCCTGGCTTGCCAAGTTGCCAGGATTACGGTTGACGGAATCCGGATGGATTTGGATTCATGGATCGATGCGACCTAGCGCCATCTCGCTCTGAGACCTCGTCGCCCTCTGTCATTGGCAGACGGGTGACTTCTGAATGACCATGCCTGCAGCACACGACACCAACTATTTGCATCCGATACCAAGGCTTCCCCGGAGAAGCGTCAGTAGCTCTCACCGTCTTGATCTTCCAAGCTGAGCTTTGGTGGTGATATCGTGGACACATCGGTCGAGACTCTTGCCTGATTTGTTCCTCCGGTAGGACCGCCGATCAAGAGAAAGAGCCGCGGAGGGTAAGCCTTTTGACGACAACAAAACCCTCCAATACTACGTGCCAGGTACCTCTTTCTCGCGACGTACAGATCGCGAAAAACAAAAAGGCATCTCTATCTTGACTAGGTATATCTTGACTAATTACCTTTTCTTTTGAGTTAATAGCCTTGGTCCTACAGGCTTGTGTCTCTTGCTTTGGCCGAACATTGGTGTCGATCGATGTTGATCATCGCTCTTACCATGTACCTGGCCATGTGGCTGTTTCCGTGGTGAGGAGGTGGCTTGCCGCCTGTTATTGCCTCTCGAATACCCCAATGATGGTATCTCAGAATCTGAAATACATTACTCGTTCTGTAATTTGTGTTATCCTGCTCCTTCCGCCGGTGGCATCCGGTCTTGTGAACAGGCGTACACTGACATGTTCCCGAAGAGACTCGTGGCCGTGTAGAACTATAATGGATGTTAAAGATGGCCTTGGAGCGAGTGGCAGACGCGCCAAGTTCGAGATGGGCTTCCCGTAGCGTGACCACGGCATTCTCCCTCTTTCATCTCTGCACAATTCAGTAAACCTCTGGCAGAGGCGTGATATTCAAGGAGGCAGACGATGGCTTCATCGCTCGTTTGGGCTGTCAGAGCTGAGCATTGACCTTACTTAGGGCAACATAATGTCCATCTCAAGACGCTGAAGGCATCAACGTACATGTACATATTTACCTCAGGCAGGCACATACATGCTGAACTTATAACCTTACCTAAGTACATACTTACCTAGGTCAGGTAGTGGCACTAACAAGCCGCGCGCGCTACAGGCATCTTTGGCGGGCTACCTACTACATGCTCCACCAACCACTGCCCCGTTGATACCAGTGTGCCCCAGACATTACAGCGCATTACTGGCAGGTTACAGGGGAAGCCACAGCCCGTTACCACACAGGGCGCGGTTGCTTGGCCAGGGCGCCATGACACCTCGGGCAGGGCCAACACGGGGCTCCGGGGTGGTCTCGCAGATGGCCGTAATTGCAGTTACTTGCAATCTCGCGCCTCAGTACTAGCAGGATGCAAGTACCGCGAGACCCAGGTTGTTGATGCCCACATCTGGCAGCCAGCTCCGTCAACATCCTGCCCAGCACCTGTCCTGTTGCTTTGCTCGTCTGCTCCACGCGCCGCGCTGCAATCTTTTTTATTTTGTTCCCCGATTTCCAAGCCAGATCCGGCTGTACAGACGCCACTAGAGCTACCGCAGGTAGGTAGTAGCAGCAGCCAGGTACTCGACGGGCCCGCCATACTGTAATTATACCCGGTACCGTGCCTTATGCCAGCGACAACGTACCTCAAGCACTGTTTGGGA
Organism: Xylariaceae sp. FL0016; assembly: GCA_022578815.1. Classification (NCBI taxonomy): domain Eukaryota; kingdom Fungi; phylum Ascomycota; class Sordariomycetes; order Xylariales; family Xylariaceae; species Xylariaceae sp. FL0016. Next base: position 1,102,049 of record MU388729.1, on the reverse strand, counting down.
CGTGGATCTCAACCTGCACCTTACGCCTGGGTACATACATAGGTGCATGACTTACATGGCTGCTGCAGGTACCTGCCAATGGCATTATTATTTTGATCATTGTTTGTTCCTCGCTGAAGCATTCGGGCATCCCAGTATCCAAGCATCCAACCCGCCCGAGCCCCAAAGGCCCCATCATCTCCATTCGGGATCTCCTCCTGGCCCGTCAGCTTTCTCTGGTCCTCTTCTGATCTCTGATCTCTGATCTATTTTCACCAATCCAGACCACATCTCGGGCGACTTTCTCTTCGACTCACGTCCTCACAGCGGGTGCTGGCGCTGGTCTATCCTACCTCCTCCCACGCTACATTACAGACCACGCCCGGAGACCGACCGCTGCTCCCAGCGAGCGAGCTAATTTAGTGAGGCCAGACGTACGAGGCCAACTCGTTGTCAACTTGTTTCTCTTCTGCAGTTATCAATTGCTTTGTTGTGATTTCCATCGCCGTGTACCGATACGAGAGCACTTGTCTGTCCTTCCCTCAACCATTCATTTTCAAACAGCCCATCCCACAAGTTTGACACACCCAATTGTCACGCCGGGCCGCTATACTCACGACCACCGACCATCTTTCCGCACCACGCTCTCTCCGCTTCTCCAAAAAAAATAATAATACACACGCCACACAACGAGAGAGAGATAGAGGGAGCGCAGATTTCCTGGCATTCCTCGAAACCGACCCGTCCCTCTAAGTAGAGATTGCAATGTCTTGAAAGCCACCACACAATGATCTTGAGAACATTAGAGAGAATCAATTTCACCTCCTACCTCCGATTTGAAGGCTCTTCCTCCCACTCCTAAGCCTAGGCTTCCGAGATGCAGTCCGTCCCTAGTGTAAGTTCCCGACGCATTTCTCACCCCGACTTCTTTCTGCCCCATGATACATACACACGGCATTGCACTCTGAACAAAGACGCCTTCGATTTGAAGTAGACATGGCCGACATCTTCACGATGAGGCTGGCTTGGTGTTTTGGTGAGCTATTGTTCGGGTCCCGGTCTCGCTTCGCTACATGATCTTTCCCGAACGTTCGGTGCAGTCCATTTGCTAAAATCATTCCAGTTAATTGGAACCGGCACTGCCGTCGCTGCGGCGGCATCAGGCCTCGTCTTTGGTCAACTGGCCGAAGGCCAAATTCCGCCTCCCACCCCCAAGTCATTCCAGCGCAGACCACTCCCTGAGCAAGACTATGTCAACTCAATAACGGCTTCACGACCTGGAACGACAAGTTCAGCCGTATCCGCGCCGTTCAACGACGAGACCGAACTGAATGCGGCTCAGAATCATCCTCCTTTGACGAATAGCACGAATCAGCAACGCATACCTCGACGAGCCTCGCATGTACAAATTACCCCACCAAAACCATCCTCTGCTCGCCATTCGTATGTGCGACAAGACGACTACATGCCAACAGCTCCGATCGCTGAAGGTTCCCGCGAATCTTTCTCCTCCAACGGTTCCTGGATGCGGAGGTTGTCCATTCGACCACGATCCCAGCATGGCAGTGTTATATCGAGTGCCGGGCCTAATTCTCCTTCGATATTTTCTTTTGGCTCTGGGGCACCGATTCTTGGTTCAGTAGGCGACGCGCCGCCTCAACTGCCTCCGAATAAGCTGGTTAAACGCGCATCAGCAGCCAATGCCGCAGATCCAAATTTCCTGCCACGTCGAGGGTCAAGATCACAGATGACATTGCGGAGACCAGCTACCAGCCATCAGCGATCAGCCACGCTGCAGCATAAGTTGAATGTTGAAACGCTTGCGCCTCTCCCGAAATTTTCATTCGATCACCAGAACCGGCCGAGATCTCGAACCGTGGGTTATCCTCAGCCACCACAGGCTGTGAGCGAAACCGCAGAGAGCTTGCCCGCTTGGAAATCATTCTGGCATTCCAGGATAACCCGCGGTGCCCCGAAGGCCTCTACCCTGCGAAGCAGCGACGGTTCTACTCAGCCTAATGCGAAGCGCATATGTGTGGAACAACAAGGCCAACGGAAGGTCTACCTCGTAACCTCAAATTCAATTACCACCAATGCCTCATTACAGGTACCAATGGAGGCGCCTTGCGTGACAGATAATCGTACAGAGTTAGAGGACAGCCCTCAAACCTCGGAAAAATCTCGAACCTCCCCAGAGCAGACGCCATCGAAACAGCCTAGACGGTCGATTTCAATGCACTTCAGCTCGCCAACTAATTGGATCTCGAGATCCGGGAGTGTACGACGCCGTAAGCGTGGCGACACTGCAGCAGTCGGTAACGAAAAGCGACATGTATCTGCACCACTCCCAAAGGATGCTAAATCGGACGCTCTTGCCAACCGCACTGGTCTAGCAGTAGACGATAAAGACCTGGATAGCGGGCACGCCGAGCCCGAACTCGCCGCCATCTTCCGCCCTCCCGAAGTGAAACGAAATCTTTCTTCACCTCTCCCACCTTTATCACGACTTTCCAGCTTTCATGTGGACCTGAACCGGCTGGGTTCCTCTTCTCCAACCACTGCTACTGCTCCCCGACCCGATGAGCCTTCATCGATATCGCCAGGGACGAGGGTTACTTCGAACAGCTCAAATACTCGTACATTGGAACGTGCTTCTACGGTTGGCAGTTCCGAGTATCACCGCGGCTTCACCTCTGGTGACGATGACGACACGGACTTTAAGACAGATACGCCCTTTGACTCCTTCCGAACAGCAGGATCAGGTCGCAAAGGGACTATTGACAGTCCTCTTGAGTCTATGTTTGACGAATCCCCGCCCAGCACCGCGGGCGCCAGTACTAAGCCAAAGCGTCTGTCCATTCAAGAGATTCTGGGACCTTCTTTTGATGGTGGCAATAAAATCATGGAGGAGGACGAGGGACTACCCACGCCCGTGCGAGTTACGTATGCAGAAATGGAAGCTCGTATGCGGGACGCAGGTATCGAGGACGACGTCGATTCGGTGCGCGGTCCTACATCCCCGGATTTGATCCTGGACAGGGGCTACGGCCGTTTATCCCTGGATGATGATGATGACTTAGACTGGTCTCGCGAGGATGAGTCTGGCATCTACAACCATCTCTCTCCACCGAGCTCCATGAACTCCAGACGAGGTAGCCCGAACCATCTTCGAACAGCGCTTGGCCATATTAGTGGCAATGGGAAGCCTGACGTTCGATTTGATACCGCAAGCGAACGACCACGAAGCACTGTGTTCGACTGGGCTGAGCCCACCATTCACGATAAAGGCGAAAGTGATGGTTACTCTTACCGACCAAAGACTGTTCATGGCAAACAGGAGCTGGATATGAGAGGTGGCCGATCCACCAATCGTAAAGGTCCCACGGCAGCACATGTGCGGAGTCAGAGTGTTCCAATTGTGCCGGACCCGATTGAGACTGCAAAGTCCACTCCCAAGTTCGGCACCTGGGGTTTGAGTCAGAAGAAAGCAAGCGAAGACTGGGACGATGATTTTGAATTCGAGGAAGAGGGCGAGTGGGAGTCTCTACCAGGGAAGAAAGACATCAACCGGCTTTCTATGCTCGTTCCTGCATCTATCCAGGCTACCCAGCCCACCGTTAAAGCTCATTCTGGCCAGATCCGAGAGCTGTCCCTCCTTGTAAACGATTTGAAGCGTCTACGCCGCCGAGGGCTCGAAATGGAAATGCTGAACGGCTCGTCAGAAAAATTATGGCGTGAAGCAGAGGGTATCATTGCCCTCGCCTCACCTGATGAAGACGACGAGGACAACTCTGCGAGAGACTCCAGCGATTTTGACTCGACGCAGGTCGACGCTAAATTTCTCGATCACGGCTTTGATGGAGCCTCTGTGGATGCGCTTGATTATCACAAGGCGGCTGAAGGTCAACGCAATGCTGTCGTCCGCGAACGACACTCTGGCCGACGTCGATCTGTGTTCTCGCCTGATGATGATATTTTTGGAAATTGGGATCAAGCGGACGAGGAGCTGGATTCGTCTCATCGCCCAAGAACACCGGATAACCGATTGGGGTACGAGTATAGGTCGAGCAGCGTCGCGAAGTCAGTTATGGAAGCCATGCAACTCCGGCGTAGGTCGAATATGGATGACGAAGGGCATGCAGACGGGAAGCTCAACTTTGACACCAATAGTCTGAAAGAGTTGGTGAAGCGGGCGAGCGACTTACGAGATGGTCTGTCCGATCTCATCCGCAGGGCAGAAAATATTACGAGCAGTCCAGCACGGACTCCCAAGTACACTAGAGCTGATGGCAGTCCTGCTTTCACCCGCGTCTTCGATGACCCAAGTCCGAGCCCTACGCGTCGAATGCCTCACAGTCGCAGCAGCAATTCAATCACTGTTTCGCCTTCTAATGGACTAGGGCAACGCTTGCAGATGATGACCGTCAATTAAATCAGGTGGTCTCGAGGTACATATGCGCTATGTCACATGTGCCATGCGCTCCGGGCGCCGTCACTCGGCTAGACTTGAAAGCAAGGCGTGGAAACATCGACGCATCCGTATCGAATAGGCCGGATTTTCCAGGCCATCCCTTGAGTCATGCACCGACTGACCGACAAGAACGCCTTATATGGGTATGGATATCAGGGTATGCCCTTATCATATGGCGAAATTATAGCCTCACGTCTTGTGGTCTATGTTAGTCTCGAAGAGTCCTAGATATGCCATGATGACGATGGCATGAAATCCGAGCAGAACCGGCATATTCCGGCCTGCATCTTCTTTGTCATCTAATGACCCAACCCTCCGCGCCTGTTGCGAGGGTTACGATACTGCGCCTTATAGAATCACGGAGTATAATGAATACGATTAATGACAAAAATCCCAGCATCATCGAATGGCTGCCGCTGCCTCTCTTGTTCGAACATCCAAAAGACTGCGTGGGGGAAACTGAGAATACGAATACAGATGGTGTCTGCGCAAAAAAGGAATTCGGACCTCTGACGGATGGAGCAGAAGCCCGGTTCGCCGTAGCGGGTGCAAATCGAGTCTGGGTCGCAGAATCCTCTGTCGTGTAGAGAGGCGGGAGAAGTAATGATTATTTACACGTTTCGTTGTGCTTTCTGCTGCCAGTTTGGCTTTGTGCTGCGTTTGTTTCTCTTCTCTCGTACAAGGCGGGCAGCATGGCAATGGCGAAATGCGAACTGATTGATGTTGGTTGAATTATGTCTTGTTTGTTGGTATTTTCCAGGACAGGGCAAGGAAAAGGTCTGGAACTATGGGGTTTATGGATTGACTGCTTGTTCCTTGTTTACATTTGCATCGCGAACGATCTCGCTTCGCATCGATTATTGCATTTTTTGTACAGGTAGAGACATAAGTCCGGAAGCATGATGGACGATTTCCCAGGCTTACCAGGAGGCCGGAAGAGTGGTAGAGGAATGCGGTAAGAACGCAGAGAAAGTAGGCATGTGATCAAGTACGAATATTGAGACGCGAGAGAAGTTCTTAAGGCGTCGAAGCATACATTTTCTAAGTGATGCATTGTGATTAGTGGCTGAGTTGTCGACGCATACAGTACAACGCCACACTATACTAGTAGAGCTTCTGCCTATACAGTCCCTGCGATCTTGGTGCGAGTCAAGATAGCAAATCTGATTTACGTATGTTTTCATGGCCATCGTAGTCGTGGCGTGCCAGTGGTTTTCGTTATTAGATGATGGCGATGTCCCCTCTCAGCATAGGCTACTCCTTTTAGATGAAGCCATCACGTATGGCTAATATAGTCTGGGAAAATGACAGGTTGGCATAATCAACCTGATGCCGAGACCAAGGAAGACTGTGTTTGTGGTTCTCATGCAATAGCCGATTCCATTTAGACAACACTTCTGATAAAATTGGCAGTTCTTAAGATTAGTATGTTCCCCAGCTACTTAGGTATGCAGATGAGGAAGATATTGGAGTAAATAGATTCTCGGGTTGCGCTTACTCGGGTTTTTCGCCATACTACATTTAATATTTTCACACTTACGTATCGTACCAAGGACAGTGAGTTATCTATACAGAATGATATGCACCCGAGTCCCCCTTCGCCATCACGGTTCCAGGGCATGGTCAGATCTCCGAACATGTCAAGCCCTCAGATGGCTACAAACCCATTGTAAGTGAGGCGGCCCGTGACACATACAGAAATTCGGGAATTTAACAGCTTGTGTCTGAAGCTAGGCCTACTTTAGCAAGTCAACAAGATCTGTCATATCGTTGATAGGTAGGTAGTGTTTATATCTACTAGAAGATTGTCTAGGACCGTGTCAGGAGCCAGGCGAATCATCCGTTGATAGTGGGCATTACGATGAGATTGAGAGGCTTGATGGCTGCCTGGACAGACTTGCAGGTACTGGCAGTTAGATCCAGGCCATGTGAAGTCTGCAATACGGTTGCCTGGTGTTGACACGAGAGGTTCACTTTGTACGCGACATATGGATCGTCCAATGAGAAGAAGAGCAGAGAGAGATTTTGTACTAGGCTGTATTTCTGTCTATAAAGAAGAACTGACGGCGCGTTGAAAATACTACTTCAACGCCAGGGCAATGGGGTGTTGTGCTATACGGCTCGTTGTTACTATTGCCAGGCTTGAAGATGTTCATTCAAAGAGTCAAGACAGTTGCTGTCAGGCCGGATTGTCCAACTTCGGACCGTCAGTATTTCGGGGAGCTCCCGGGAGATGAGGAATGTGGTCTGTGCTCGGCTCGGTACGGTAGCAGTGCAGCACGGAACAGCACCTGCCCACTTTTCCCTGCCAGCGCGGTAGAGGGGCAACTGCGAGCCCCGTCGCCCCGCTGCAAAGCCAATTACGGACCCTGTAAACATTGGCAGGCCTTTCCCATTTGGACGTTGGCTCCTGGCCCGCGCTGGACAGGTGGACGGCTGGCCTGTGCCTGGGAATTGTCCTGGACCACCCCCAAAACAATTTGACCCCATTCATTTTCTAAAGCGCACACACACACCGCTTCCTCTCCTTCTCTCTGCTTTCCCCTTCAACCATCTACATCCCCGTCCGCCGTCCTCCAGCTGTTGTTCTCCATTCTTCCTCGCTCGTCCTCGTCCTCAGTAAAGTGTTTGATACACCATCATAATCACCAACCGCCAACATGCGTGAGATTGTGAGTGCCTCCTCCAAGACATTACACCCCTCTGTTTACTTGGGGTCCGTCCCCTGCACGCGTCCCCGAATCTGCCCAATGCCCCCTGATTCTGCCCCTCCACATCCAGCACGCCCAAGCAGTCGACGGGCATCAAGAATACCGTCCTATACAGAACCTCTGCTGACCATGACCTTTTCTACGATATAGGTTCACCTTCAGACCGGCCAATGCGTAAGTAATTATCCCCTCGAGAGCGCCGAACGCGGTGCTGGGAACATTGCGGAGCTCACAAATATTCACAGGGTAACCAAATTGGTGCTGCCTTCTGGTGGGTGCTCGACGCATAAACATCCTTCATACACGGCAAGCAGAGATTGACAGAAGTGTTTCAGGCAACAAATCTCTAGCGAGCACGGCCTCGACAGCAATGGCGTGTACGTACCTCCCGTGTCCAGCATGATCTGCTACACGAACCCCAGATCAGATACTGACCACCAGACAGCTACAATGGCACCTCGGAGCTCCAGCTCGAGCGCATGAGCGTCTACTTTAACGAGGTATGCGATTCGCGACTCGACCACTCCGAACTTTCTTTCCTAAAATGATATTTGCAGGCTTCCGGCAACAAGTATGTGCCTCGCGCCGTCCTCGTCGATCTCGAGCCCGGTACCATGGACGCCGTCCGTGCCGGTCCCTTTGGTCAACTGTTCCGTCCCGACAACTTTGTCTTTGGTCAGTCCGGTGCTGGCAACAACTGGGCCAAGGGTCACTACACTGAGGGTGCCGAGCTGGTTGACCAGGTTCTCGACGTCGTGCGTCGTGAGGCCGAGGGCTGCGACTGCCTCCAGGGTTTCCAAATCACTCACTCTCTGGGTGGCGGTACCGGTGCCGGTATGGGTACGCTGCTGATCTCCAAGATCCGTGAGGAGTTCCCCGACCGAATGATGGCCACCTTCTCCGTCGTTCCCTCCCCCAAGGTCTCCGACACCGTTGTCGAGCCTTACAACGCCACTCTCTCGGTCCACCAGCTGGTCGAGAACTCCGACGAGACTTTCTGCATTGACAACGAGGCTCTGTACGATATCTGCATGCGTACCCTGAAGCTGTCTAACCCCTCGTATGGTGACCTCAACCACCTTGTTTCGGCTGTCATGTCTGGTGTCACTACCTGCTTGCGTTTCCCCGGCCAGCTCAACTCTGATCTGCGCAAGCTTGCCGTCAACATGGTTCCCTTCCCTCGTCTGCACTTCTTCATGGTTGGATTCGCTCCTCTAACCAGCAGAGGTGCTCACTCTTTCCGCGCTGTCAGCGTTCCCGAACTGACCCAGCAAATGTTCGACCCCAAGAACATGATGGCGGCCTCCGACTTCCGCAATGGCCGTTACCTGACCTGCTCTGCCCTTTTCCGCGGCAAGGTCTCCATGAAGGAGGTCGAGGATCAGATGCGAAATGTCCAGAACAAGAACTCTTCGTACTTTGTTGAGTGGATCCCCAACAATGTCCAGACCGCCCTTTGCTCTATCCCGCCCCGTGGCCTCAAGATGTCGTCTACTTTCGTCGGTAACTCGACTGCTATCCAGGAGCTGTTTAAGCGTGTTGGCGAGCAGTTCACTGCCATGTTCCGACGCAAGGCTTTCTTGCATTGGTACACTGGTGAGGGTATGGACGAGATGGAGTTTACTGAGGCCGAGTCCAACATGAACGACTTGGTTAGCGAATACCAGCAGTACCAGGATGCTGGTGTTGATGAGGAGGAAGAGGAATACGAGGAGGAGGTCCCTCTTGAGGAGGAGTAAATGTGTCTTCTGATACCCCATTTGGAAGAGTGGTCTACTCCCAAAAACTTGTTGGTGTTGTGGCGGACCGGGCTTTCAGCAATGTCGTACGCTTGGCGTACTCGTCCCATTCTTGATTCCTCTTCATCACTCAGGCCTTCAAGAAGGATTGTTACGTAATAAACTAGTCAACGTTGGTTGATTGAACGGCCTGGTGGCCTGTTAGATATACCTCTTCCGTGTCTGTCCGGAGAAAAAGGAGAGACATGATTTGCCTAGTAGTGACAAGAAAAAGAATTGACATTCTTGCACCCATACTGTACAATCAACCATGCATTAGTATTATCTTGGGGGTTTTCTTGTACTGGATCCAATCTGTGTAGTGTCATGCTGTCATATCCAAATCCTCGGATTCCTTATCAAGTATACGTGAAGGCCGCGGCGCCAACGAGCAATATATCTCCCCTAGTAGTATAGCGACTACGACGGTCGCTCTACCGACATAGCGAGGCCTGGCTTTTTGGTGACGGTGCTTTGTTCCCGAAGTCGGGATCTTGTTGCTACTATAGATAAGGAATGAGTTATTCACTTCCCGTTTCCACTTCAGATGCTGAAACCAGCCAAACGACATGAGGCTCTCTGCTTGAGGCTACAAATCTTGAGTTCGATTTGTCAGATCTGCAGACAATCTGAACCCCAGTGGAACGACTGCGATACCTGGGCCTCGATGTAGTGTTTAAATACGACCGTGCCCTGACTATACATATATTTGGCGGGAAAATCCAGTACTAACTGCCGAGAGAAGACTTGCTCAGGTGTGGGAGTGTCCGTTGGCAAACGCAAGCTTTACGTTTGAAGTTGAGTCATGGCTGCGAGGTGATATGATAGGACTTGGGTAACTGACCTACTTGCATCAAGCTGTGTCGACCTAATATTCCATACACGCCAATTGCAGGGCATGACAGCTTGATGCCCCCAAACGACTATCTTTAACAATAATCAGTGTAGTCCACAGCAATAAAGTGCGCGGCCTCATGGTCAATATCTTATTTTACTTTCCACCATCGTTCATTAGATTCTTGACAATATTGTAGGCCTGAGCGACATTGGTAAGACTGGCAACAAGCAATACGGCATGGCACGCATGGGTATGGGTGTTTCTTGAGAGAACACGTTCTCTGGCTTCGAGAATAATTCCCAGTCTACCCATCGTTGATAAATCATTCATTCGTTCATGTTGTTACAAAGTCTCACCAATCCGGGGCACTCCCACAACCACCCGCCATGACCTCAACCGGCCTCCTCATCGGCAACTCCGCCATCGGCCTCACCCCAGGCTTCTTCGCCCTCCGCCCCTTGAAGCCGATCTTCTTGTCCAGCTCCTCAAACTGTCCATTCCCACCATCCTCCTTCGTGACCTTCCACCTGCTCGTGCCCAGCGCCGCGTCCAGCTCCTCGACGGGCGGCAGTTTGACGTACACGGACCCGTCGCCGCGCTCCTCGACCTCGAACGTCGCGATGCTGAGCTCGCTGTCGTTCTTGCAGGACCCGTCGCCGAGGTCGAAGTTCCGCTTGTGGTAGGGGCACGACACCCAGGGGGCCTTGCCGTCGCCGCAGGGTTCCTTGGCCGAGGTCTCCGAGGGCGTGTCCTGCCCGACCAGGCCGTCCGAGAGCGCAAAGGTGCGCTTGTGCGGACACATCTGCTGCGTGGCGTAGTATCGCCCGTGGACGCGCCACAGCGCCAGTTGCGTGTCGCCCCGCTTGATGTTCGCGCTGATGCCGTTGGGCGTGCTGTCCGCGCCGAGGAAGTAGCTGGCGTCGATGACGGGCTGCCATGTCGTGCTTGACCAGCGGTCCTTGAGGCCCTTGAAGTCGTCAGTCGCCGCGTCCTTGGGCCAGTACACCGGCCGCGACTGATCGCGGTCGTTCTCTGTCTCCACGATCTCGGCCGTGTCCGAGGTGTTTGCGAACTGCTTGAACTTGCCGGCGATGATCGGGTTCTTGATCGCCTCGGCCCATTCGTCAAAGAAGGAGTCGACCAGCTCCTGCATCTGGGCTTCGAGCGAGGCGCATATCCCAAGCTTGTCTTGTAGGATAACTTCTTGTAAATACTTCAGGCCGCCCGGCAGGTTTTCGATCCATCGCGCTGTCCGCTGCAGCTTGTCGGCTGTGCGAATATAGAACATGAGATAACGGTCTAGTATGGGAATGATCTCGGTAGGAGGCACATCTTTGGCGAGAAGTTCGGAGTGTTTCGGCTTTGCACCGCCATTTCCAGCGACAAAGATGTTGAACCCTTTTTCCGTCGCAATCAGACCGAAACTGCGCTTATGAGTCAGTACTAAATTCCCTTCGTCACGATTGTATACGACTCACTCCTTGTTCTGTGCCTCGGCACATTCGCGAACGCAACCACTGACACCTCCCTTGATCTTGTGAGGGCTGCGTATGCTCTTGTAGCGCTCCTCGATCCGGACAGCCATGCCGACACTGTCTCCAACACCGAAACGACACCAGGTAGTACCTACGCAACTCTTCACCGTACGTAAGGACTTCGCATATGCATGTCCACTCTCCATTCCAGCCTCGATGAGTCTAGTCCAGATATCGATCAAGTCCTGCTTCTTTGCGCCAAACATGTCGATTCGCTGGCCACCGGTGATCTTGGTGTACAGGTTATACTTCTTGGCGATCTCGCCTATGACGATCAAATGCTCCGGCTTGATCTCGCCGGCCGAAACGCGAGGGACGACGGAAAAGGTGCCGTTCCGCTGGATGTTGCCCAAGAATCTGTCATTGGTATCCTGTAGACCATGGGTAGATTTGTCCATAACGTGTCTGTTCCACAGGGACGCGAATATACTGGCGACCGCCGGCTTGCATGCTTCGCAGCCATCGGAGTCCTTGTCGTTTCCGGCTTCCTTCATGACGTCCTGCAGAGTCTTCAGCCTCTTCACCATGACGATGTTGTAGAGGTCTGCACGAGAGTAACTGAAGTGGGCGCATAGGTAATTTGTGACTTCAGCACCCATTTCCGTCATCGTCTTGGTGAAGATGCTCGTCACGAGGGGCATGCAGCCACCGCAGCCCGTGCCGGCCTTGGTACATGCCTTTACCTCACCAACCGTCTTGCATGTTCCGTCTTTGACGGTTTTGACTACGTCGCCTTTCGTGACATTGTGACAAGAACATATCTGGGTATCATCGTCCAGGTCGTCGGCGCCATCGTCACCGTCCTTCTTCGCGCCCAGGATGAGCTGCGCGGGCGGCATCTCCAGCTCTTTCTGGTTCTTGACCAAAGGCACTAGTTTGATGTAATCGCTGGTGTCACCGATCATCATCCCGCCCAGGAGGTACTTCCCATCCGTGGTAAACAAGTACTTTTTGTATACCTGTGCGAACGGGTCCTTGTATGTAAGGGCCTTGACGGGCGGAGGAGGCAGACCGTTGACGGCGGTCTTGACCGCACTCTGGTCCTCGGCTTTCTTCCTTGCCGCCTTGGCCGGCAGCGAACTGGGCCCGTCCCGATCCGCGAAGAAGTCGCCGAAACTGGCCACATCGACTCCGAGCAGCTTCAGCTTCGCGCTCAGGTCCGGCCGCTTGAAAACGCGCGGCTGGTGGAGCTTGGCTTGTGTGAGGTTGAAGGACAGAACGTCGGCCATCTCGATGCCGGGGGCGATCAGCCCGAACGTCTGGTTCTCCCAGCTCGCGCACTCGCCGATGGCGTATACGTCGGGCGCGCTGGTGCTCAAGTCATTCTGGACCAGGATGCCGCCGCCTCGATCGGCGCACTTCAGGCCCGCGTCTCTCGCCAGGCTATCTCGCGCCCGTATGCCAATGGCGAAGCAGAGCGTGGAGCAGTCCATCTCCTCGCCGTCCTCGAAGACAACGCCCACTACGTTGTTCCCCTCGTCGGTCTTTATCCGGCCCACCCGTTTGCTGAGCAGGATCTCGGCCCCCAGTTGCCGGACTTTCTCGACGACGAGGCCACCGGCATCGGCGTCCAGCTGTCTGCTGAGGACCCAGCGATTCCGCTCGATCAACCGAACCTTGTCGTAGCATTTCAGGTCCATCATAGCATTCGCGGCTTCCAGTCCTAACAAACCGCCGCCGACGACCGCACCGACGGTTCCTCGGTGGGCCTCGCCAAATGCGATCAGCTTCTGGAGGTCATCGATGGTACGATAGACGAACACGCCGTTGGCATCGTATCCCGGCGTGTGTCGCGGCAGGACGGCGTCGGAGCCCGTGGCCAGCACAAGGACGTCGTACGCGACGACGTCGCCATTGGCGCAGCTCACGGTTTTCTTCGCCGCGTCGATCCCCGTGACCAGGGTGTTGAGATGGCAGCTCAGTTGGTGGTCCGGGGCATATCCCGTGTACTATTTTACCTCCATCAGCATCTCCAAAAAAAAAAAAGAACCATTACTCGTTTCGCGGGTTCAGAGCTACTCACCCACTCTTTCGGGTTCAAATACAAGTTCTCGACTTTCCGGTGCTCGAAGAAGCTGGTGAGGCCGACGCGGTTGTACGCGAGATGCGGCTCGTCGCCGATGACCACGATGTCGTACTGACGCGTCCTGGCATCGAGCTTCAGGACTTTCTCTCTAAGGTCGAATTAGATGCTGAGAGCGGGCCCCAGGGGACGGCGAAGGGAACAATGGCTTACATGAAGGCGATCCCGACCATGCCCAGGCCGACGACAACCAGCTTGGTTCTATTACCAACTGCCATGATCACGTGTAGATGGAGCCGTGGTGTCGTTCAGCTATATGCTCACTGACATCCATCAATTATCCCACTGGAGTACTTGGGTAGGGCGACGCATGAACGACTCGACGCCAACAAGGGGTGAATGAGGTAGGCAAGATTCAGAAGAGGAGAAACGGGGACGAATAGAAGATATCAGGGACGGCGAGAGAGAAGAATGGGAACATGGTCGCCTCTCCATGCGTCGGATTAGACAGATTACGTGCATCTCCGGAGTTGCAGGATCCTGTAGCATCTAGGTACCGATAGATACCACCTCAAGCGCGAGGAAGCGCGGATGTAACTAGTCAAGAACTACTGATCGTTCATTGGCCGTCGAGAGAGATGCAAGCCCGATATTGGAGACTCGTTCGACATGCTGGAACCACCTGGCCTCGCGTCTACAGTAGGTATACTGCAGCCTGTGCCCCCTAGCAACTTGAGATCGATAGAGCATCTCCGGGCCAGACAATGCGATTTCGCCTGGGTTTTGGTCATGGACTCGATGGCCTGACGCCGTGGGATAGTCTATCGGCGATCGTGGGGTCCTTGGCTTTGATAAGGGACCGAGTTGATAACGACAGCCAGCAAATCAGAGATGAGGTTCTAGAGCGCTACGGATGTGCCGCGGAGATACCATCGACGTCAAGCTTCGGCTCAGGGGGGGGTCGGTCCTTGGACCTCAGATCGCGACATAATAAATGTGATATACCTGACCTAACCAAAAACCAGCATCATGCCGTTTTTTGTTTGAATCTTTGCAATGATCTCACGCATCTCCGGGTTCTCGTCTTTAACGCCAGCCACCGCTGGTATCTGCTCTCGAGCTTTCTACCGTTGAATACTACCCCACACTTTTCATTTCGCGCCTCTCATATATGGGGAATCGAGTCGATGGTGTGCATAGGACCTTAGTCAGGACTCATACTCCATGCATCGCAGCACTCTTCAGGATCCCCATTATGCCGCTGCGTGCACGAGATCCATTCACCTTGAGTGGACGAGAGCAGTTACCCTTCTTCATCACCGAACGCTTACCATGATGACACGCAAGTCTTGTTCATAGGGTGGTATTTTGGGCCGATGGCGATATCATTATTGGATGATTGATGATAGTACAGTCGACGGAACTTCATCGTCAAATTGGGCAGGAAAATGCCCCCTCCTCAAAGCCTCGATTCAACCTCGGTGCCTTTACTAATGCGAGCACTGATCATCAACATATTAGCTGCTGGAACGAATGTGCCCTTTGGACGATGAACTTCCCAGTCAAACGGCTCAAGAATTCGTTGCGCTGGGCAGAGTGGACGAATAAGCGCCTGACAAGGCATTGCGCTGTGCCTTAAGGCAACAGTCAATTCGCATCCCTCCGGCATGACCGCCATAAGTCAA
This sequence comes from Xylariaceae sp. FL0016, assembly GCA_022578815.1. Taxonomy (NCBI): domain Eukaryota; kingdom Fungi; phylum Ascomycota; class Sordariomycetes; order Xylariales; family Xylariaceae; species Xylariaceae sp. FL0016. Next base: position 1,087,029 of record MU388729.1, on the reverse strand, counting down.
TGCATGGTTCGCTCAACAAGACATGGCCCGGTTGGTGATTAGCTGATACTTCACGCTCTGGCGCAAAGATCAGTTTGCTCATTCCGAATAGCCGCTGACAACAGGCTCCAAGCCTCTTCGTTGATACTTGCGCGAAATGATAGGCGAATCCATGCCACGTACCTTGAGAAGCTTGAAGGGCCACTGCCGCCTGTCTGTAGCCTACTAATGAGATACGTCACGAGGGTTTGGAAAAAAGCTGGGAATCTATCACACCCAGGAATGCAAGACCAACCACAGAGTGTGCCGTTTGAATGGACCTGGGTTCGTTCCTTTGCCACATTCTGGGAGAATGATGTAGGCGTAATGAGTGACCAAAACACCTAGCTCAAACTAATTAAGTCGCACGGCAATCGAGTGCAACGATGCCTTCTAACAAAGGGCAAGACGAAGGCGATACCATTTCTTACCGATGATTATAACCTTAGCCAGCATTAGAGCACAAGTCGTTGTACACATGCAGCAGCCGGGTAGGTACCGCTCGGTTGTATTGGAAGCCTAGAGAGCAGGAAATAAGTTATCATTACCGTACCAAATACCCCCTCTGCAAGCAATCGAATGAGAAGCGGCTTCCGTGATGATTGAAGCATCATATAGCTCCGGTTACGCAAACCGTGCGGCCAAAACGGAATGAAGTCCCTTGTAAACGCCGGAACGCATGGAGCACCCGTGCTGAGGCCGCCGTGTGTCTTCCCTCCCTCCCAAGGCCCGAGAAAGACGGGCCTGTCTTGTGTCCATCAGAGCTACTGTAAGACTCGCGCACTCCGAGGAGCTAGGTGGTCCGAGTTTCTGCGGCACAACAACCAATTTGGAAGATGCGAGAAAGAGTGCATCACTTAAGCTCGTATACGGAAAATGGTGTTTCGGCAGGTGTCTCGTAACAGCCATGTTGGAAGATGCAAGCATGGACCATCCTCATCATCACCACCTCCAACAATTTCTTTTATTTTCATTCTGCATGCTGTCAGTTTAATTAGACCAGTCCTGATTCCAGCTCTGGCAACAATATGCGGTGAAGGAAGTAGGAATGATGCAGCCCCTCCCGTGATTGGACCAGAGCGCTGGACCTTTGGGTAGCCGTGCCGCTAAGGATGAGAGCTGGAGTTGGACAGGAGTTCGTACCGCCCGATTGGGTCAGCCGGATAAGCTCAAAAGAGAGGTCATTCATCACAGAAGCAGATTTAGAAGATTAGACGATCCGATAAGGAAGAACCAAGATGCAAGGTGGTGGTTGAAACGGGCGCGCAGCGGTGTGTCTTGTCGCGGATGGAGCCATGTCCATGTTGATCTCCCTCTGCCCACCCCCCATGTAATGCCTAGAGTAGAATGGGCGGCCGGTGGCCCCATCCGGCTGCGACAAAGAAGGAAATTTTCTAGAAAAGATGCGACATCGCCCAGTTTCCAACCAGGGAAGGCAGCCATCGTTTCGCGAGGAGGCGCAGGCCCGTCGCGCGTGGCAGTTCCCGCGCTGCATTGCCAATCTCCAACGAAGCATTCTGGAAGCAAAGGAGGAAGCTTCGTCAAAGAGGTGAGTCAAGTCGTAATTGGATATGTAGATCTCAGTGGCACATGTGACCGTGATTCATAGGGCAGAGGAGGACTGTGGCGCCTGGCTGTGTTTGACAGGGCCATGTCTCGGCCTAAACCTATGCTGGCGATTCTGGGCTCATGCTATCGCACGAGAGCGAAGTTGGCGATGTATTGGTTCGATCAACAGGCAGCCCCTTTTCTCGTGGGAAGAGAGAGGCTACTGGTGTGTTCGGGAACAGGGCAGCCAGATAGGGAGATGAGAACATCTGTTCATTGGCAGCGAACAATGCGAGCCTCTCTTCGGGGCGTTCGCCTGGGAGGTTTGCATAGTGGTGCGTACTGTGGATTGGACGGGAGACGGCATCCGCCTGAGGCCAGGATGTCGAAACGTGGGGAAGCCAGGATATGTATGTATGTATTCCTTCGCATGCTATGTATGTATGGACTTTCTTGCACTTTTGTCGAACAGGAGATGAGTCCGGGTGCTCCTTTGCGAGGTGGAAGCAATGCGACTAACGCTTGGCAGACGCCGCCAGCATGTGGTTGTCGTGCAACTCAATTCGCACGTGCATCTCAAGTTGGATCAAGTACTTACTTACCTTCCACTTATCGGGCAAGCCGCTCCGCGAAGGAGCGATCCTTTGAACATGTCGTGGTAGCTGGCTGATATCTTAAGGCTGACGGATACTGCCCAAGAGCTGAGAGCTGAAGCAGCTGCTGCAGACCTTAGGTACTTTTACGCCTTATTTTTAGCAGGGTAATGCCATTGTGTTGGCATCGGTCCATGGAAACGATGGCCGATGCTACTCTCTATGCGATCATTGTAATTCAAAAAGGGCTCGGAGTAGCCGAAGTTCCATTCTGGAACAGCTTATCTGCTCATGATAGTCAACCTGCAAGAGTCAGCGACGGGACGACGAGCATTCGACATCTGTATAGGTGCATTAGGTGGTGGCTGTCGGTGAGCGTTGACGATGGTGAATGGGAGCATCACCTAAGGCTATGACTTCACGTGCATGGTAGTCGGCGAAATTCAAGCCCAACCATCCCAATAGCCAGTGTCTAAAAGAATGGCCCCGTGCCTCGTCGACACCGACGGAGAATTCGGTTTCGATGGCTCTGGATGGACGGGTTGTCGCGACGGTCTAGACGAGTCGAAAACGAATGACTGCCGCGGCTCAATCACCCATCTTGTAGTAGGCAGAACAACTCCAAGCTAACAAACAAGTCAAGAAAAGCCAGTTTGTACATCCCTGCTATGGTAGATAGAACTCAAACCGTTGAGCTGCTTTTCAATCATCGGTTTCGATGAAGCATTTCATGCGCCTATGGAGTACATGTACTTGGGAAGGGTCCTGATCACAAGCCAATCTTCAGTTAGGTAGCTACCTCCTACTGGCATATCCGTGATCCTGTTCCTCACCTTGTCGATACTTCACCGAGATCACCATCAGTCCTGGTAACGTCCTACCGATACCGGCCGATATGTTCCATGCGGCTCATGATTCCTGTAGAGCAGGTTAGCCTTCCTGGACTGACTTGGGGACGAACAGATTTCTCGGCATGAGTGCATTAGCTGGCCATTCTTGCTTGCCGTGGCACATTTGGCACATGGGGGATGCGGCCGTGCGGTACCTTCTTGCAGAGTTGCGGGCACGCACGGAAGCGTTCCGGACGCCATCCCATTGGACTCTTCCAGATGCCGCAGCGTTGTTTGCAGGCGCCGACAGCAGCGTACATGAATGTTCAAGGATAGCTTGACGTCGAGAGGGCTTGTCTACCTCTGGCTACATGTTTACGCGAATCAGTTGCTTGAGGGGGGAAAGTGATTGTCCGCACTATCGATCTTGTTGAGAATTCTGCGTAGGTGTTTGGCTACGCCAGTGTGATGCCTGGAGCCTTGTATCGAGATACATACCTACCATGTAGGAGAGCCTTTTCATGAAAGAGGAAAGTCAAGTAGCAGTGTATACACAGGCCTTGGCGACGGGTGGCATAGCAGCTTACATAGGTAGCTGTTCCCCACCGCGAAATTACATATACCAAATAATAATAAGTCAAGAAATACACTATAGTGTGTTCGACGTTCATCAAACAATTGGCCTGCACCTTGGGTCAGGAGCAGCCATTGCCTGTTCTCTCCTGGGAAAGGATTGCGAACCCGAACCCCAAACCTGAGGTGCATGCGGGCGTGTTTGGCTACCTGTAGGTGACGCACAAGACCAGCAGTGCTTGCGCCCTGTAATGCGTACCAAACCTCCGATTCAATTCGCATGCGTATGTGTAGCTGGGTAGCTTATGGTTTACATGCAAGAGCTGGTGCCATCTCGGTTCTGCAAGAGTAGTCTATGTCTGAATGAAATGCGCATATGATTGATAGTACTTGCATGGCTGGCGAGTGTGAGGTTGAATGGCAGGTAAGAGGTAGGTATGCCGTCTGGCTGAGCTGGAAGCCTGATATTGAGTGTATTCATTATTAGGTACCTCCTGGGCAGATAAAATGTATCAGTATTGCAGCACATGCTTGAAATATGTACCTATCGAGTGATAAGACACATTGATCGTTCAAGCAGTTCTTCTTCTCGGCTCTGATTCGAGGTTCGCGCAGGCACGGGAGGCTCGCTTGGACAACAGGCGTCTTTATGATGGGCGCAAAGCCGGGACACCCACTCTCAATGCCCCTGATGATATCCCACATCTTACCCCAATGAAGACGAGCCCCTCTTCCGCTCAGTCTGCAGTCCCACGTAATCGAGGACGAGGCCCACGAGACAGGATCTTGGTTGTGCCAGTGCAGAAGTTAGCGCTCAATCCCGGACGACTAGGCCGGACGAGCGACTGTTCGCGGCATAGTATCTCTGATGCACGACTCAGGCTGGAGATGCAGTGGCTCACGTGTTTCGCCGGTCTGGTCGTTCCGTCGCAGATGTTCCGATATACTGCATATTGGAATAGTAAATATCACTAGCCCCTGAGAGGCATGCGAACCCGACTGCGCTGGGGATGGGTGCAGAAGGTAATGCCTCACCTCACAGTAGGGTAGTAACACCTCTGGGATAAGCGGAGCACATCTATACCTACTACCTAGGTTATACCTGGTATGTAGAGACATGTTAGCGGTAAGAATTACCACTAACGCAAAGCAGCCAAAATGTCGCTACCTACATATCCCCTCTAGGGAGTAAGCTTGGGGTCGCATTGCGTGGCTTGCGCTGCGTGCGACAGGTCACAGGAAGGGCCCTGAAATGCCACGAGGTGTGCAAGTCGCAGTCAGGGTCGATCAAACTAACAAGTACCTACCTGTCTAATTACCTACATACTTCTGTATCTATCTACGATACCTCAGCTGGGACATACTGAACTCACTCTCTTCTGGGCATTGTTCCAGCATTGATACAGATAAGGTATTCAACAGCTCAAGGTGAACAGGTCAGTGCAACTAGGCGTATGGATAACACGGGATAAGCCGTCTGCCCCTGTTAGCAGATTTGCCATACCTCCTAAGAAGTAATAAGTATGTAGTAGCTTGAGTATGTGCTTAGGTAGGTATGCGCTTGGCCTGAATATACCTCAACTACTAATACTCTATGCACCTATCTGGAGGTACCTACTTCCTACTACGAGTAGCATCATCCCCACCACCATCATTCAGGACGGTTCACTCGGACGGCGACATTTCAAGACGGCAACAAGTACGCACAAACGCAAAGCCAGGCCGACTGACCTACTATTTTCTACCCTGGGTCGCGTTGTCATTCGGGAATGGCAAGAAACCTGCCAGATCTGCTAGACCTACCTGCCCGCCTGCCTGCCTTACCTCCTTGCCCTGCACGCCTGCACGCCTGCACACCTGCTCAGCGGCGCCGATCCTTTATCAGGAGGGACCCATAATATCCTCTCCTACGACTCTCCGTCTTGGAAGTTTGCACCCTGGACTGCCAGAGGCAATCCAAGTCCCATCAAGTCCCGGTTCACTGGCCGTTCGAGCCATTGATTGACTGCTTCCTGCATCAGCATCATATCCATCTTTCTCCCAAGCCATCCTCCTCTCTACGAACCCTTTCTCGTGCTGTTCTCTGTCTCTGGGTTCTGTTGTAGATATATTGTACCTTGTTCGATACATGCATACCCTCATCTACTCCCCTTCCGCCTCCTTCATCCCTCCTTTTCCTTAATCCAGTCGAGGCCCCAGTTTGTCACTTCCAGATCGACTGTCAAAGTGGATAATAGAGGGGGACCGCTCCTCTCTTTGCCTCTGACAACCTCCCAAGCCTCCGCCTGCCACAAATCCAAACCTGACCATCCCGACCTCTCTACCCGCATCGTCAACTTTCACGCCATAGTCCTGGATCAGCACTCCTCCTGAAAAAGTCCCGAGGAACCAACGACCCGCACCCATGGGCAACAGCCAAGGCAAGGTCGTTGACCTCAACGGCGAAGGTACATTCAGTCCCGACCGAGCAAACGACATTTCCTCCCTTCCCTCCGAATCTTCGCTTCGAGAGCTTTCGTTCCAATGTCGTCCCATTCTCCTACTCCTGTCCACACACGTTGCTGATACGCTGTCTCTTGATACCCGCAGTCAACCTAAACCATTTCCGATTATTACGAGTCGTCGGTCGAGGTGCCTTCGGCAAAGTTCGCATTGTCGAAAGAAAAGACACGGGACTGTCCTTTGCCCTGAAATACATTCGAAAAGATGAGGGTATGTTCGGACCAGCTCAAGTCAAGTCCATCCCAGAAGCCATGAACTGATAATGTGGCTATCTTGCAGTCGTACGATCCGAGAGCGTTCGCAATATTATACGAGAACGACGCATGCTCGAACACGTAAACCATCCATTCATTTGCAATTTGCGTTACAGTTTCCAGGATATTGAATACATGTAGGCCCGACCTGTCGATCCACACCGCACGGTCGTGATCCCGTTCTAATTAGAACACATTGATAGGTACTTAGTGGTTGATCTGATGAGCGGAGGCGATCTACGATTCCACATCTCGAGAAAGACATTTACAGAAGACGCCGTGCGCTTCTGGATTGCCGAGCTGGGATGCGCTCTGAAATATATACATGGGCAAGGCATCATACATCGCGATGTTAAGCCCGACAATGTCTTACTCGACGCTGATGGTCACGTCCATCTGACAGACTTCGTAAGCATCCAGCTTGTTGCCGAACATTCCCGGGGCTAACAACGAGCAGAATGTTGCATCCGATGTAATACCAGGCAAAGTCCTGACTAGCAAGTCAGGAACACTCGCATACCTTGCTCCCGAGGTCTATGGGGGTAAAGGCTACGATGTTCGAGCCGACTGGTGGTCATTGGGCGTGCTCTTCTATGAGTGTATTTACAATAAGGTAGGCTGCAAATTAGCTTGTGGTTCTCAAGGTCATCTTTACTAACGTCGGTGACAGCGGCCGTTTGAAGGCAACTCCGAATCTACGTTGACAAACGTAATCCTTGCAGCGAACCCAAAATTCCCCAGAACCCAGCCTCCCGTCTCGTTCCCCTGCGAAAATGCGATCAAGCATGCCTTAGAACCCGACCCGAACCAGCGCCTGGGAGCTACCTGGAACAGTTTTATTGATGAGCCATTTTTCCAAAGGATTGACTTCATTGCTTTAGAGAGGAAAGAAATTGAACCCGAATTTGTACCGTCAGCCGACAAGACAAATTTTGACGCGACATATGATCTTGAAGAGCTTTTACTGGAAGAAGCACCCCTAGAGGCCCGGGCACGCAGACAAAAGCCCCGAGAGAAACTGAAGGACGATGCCACCGAGAAGGAAATCCGAGAAGAGGAGCTCTATCGCACAATCGAGCGTGACTTCCGGCCGTTCGACTACACTTTGGCTGCATATAAGAAGTAGGTCCAGTTCTAGCACGCGCTCCTGAACACGACTAATTTGCCTGTAGGATCACCGAGGCCCAAGAAGGCCCATGCGATACAGACTCACCGATAGGGCAGGCGAGTGGCGAGCCTCGAGCAATAACTACAAACGATGTGGCGAGCGCTCCATCCGGGGCGGAGAAGAGGCGGCATGGAGGCATCTACCACCCTTCGAACGCAAGCTCTACTGCTAGTAATCACTCCACACACAGGGCAGCATACCAACCGGGTAGTACATCAGGCGGAAGTGGTGGAGGCCCATCCCGACGGCCGACGGCGCTTCCAGCCTACTACGAGACAGGCAGCAGAACCCAATCCCCCGGCTTAGCAATGAAGTCGCCAACAGGAGGCTATTCCGTAACACTCGGGGAGGGTGACAGTTGGACGAAATTGGCTCGACGTGATGCAACATTACCCACAGACGCGAATGCAATCAACGATGATAAGTCCGGAGGCTCTGGCAGTGGTAGCGTGTTTGGTCTCTTTGGCAGGAAAAAGCGAGGGTATAGTCCCAAGCCTAAAGAGAGGGGAGTTCTGGGTAAGGAGGGCGCGCGGCAAGTTATCGGTTAACGGGTCGGTTTTCATTGTTGAGCATTCTACGGCATATTAGGAGTTTTTTGAGTGATACCTTAGAGCTACTGGGTGGTGGTTCTTCAACTGGGGTTACACGGTAATATACCCACTCTCTCCATCGTCAAGGAGAACCACGTACAAACAAGGATTCGATCCAGAAATACTGATAAACTCTGGTCGACTCTTTCCGAAGCTGCTTGGCAGTACCTACCTATCTATCTAGGCAGTCATTCAACTTAGCGCTCGTATTGGAGCTTCGAGACCTCATGTTACAATCAAGTGAATTACATTGCGAACGTGTGAGGTACGGAAACGGAAGGGACTCGTTCCACAGCGCTTGAGCGAATGTCAACCTAATCCCAATACAGCCCCAAGCGGTAGTGAGGTTTGATTTTGGTCCTTGGACCGTAATTCATCGTGAGCTCAAGTGCGAGCGCTTCAGACCTATAACCAGCTTCTAATGAAGGAGTCCGCCAAGGCAAGGAAAGTCTTGGCTCGAAAATTGGAAGACTACTAGGTACGATGATTATTAAGCTCCAAGTCTGTTTGTCTGGAGAAGTCGACTGGAGCAAAGAGTCGGGTGTAAGAGGCTCGTCTAGGATCAGACACCTCAGGATTACGATCACTGGAGATATCTGGGTTTTTATGTGAGGAAGAGCACCTAGAGGAGGACGGAATAGTACCTTCAAGCGTCACGTGTTATGAGCTGGCGCCGAAAACGAGAACGTTTCTGGTCTCGGCTGAGTTGATACCTCGAGGAGGGTGCTAGGCAGGCTAGAGTCTCCGCGGGGACCAAAAGGTGCGTGAGGTACAGGATGCTTGGTCTAGTCGACCTGCCTGGGAGTCCTGACCGTTTCGGCCTACCTATAGGAGGTGATTACCCAGCAGTCGCGAGCAGACGGGGATAAAGTGGTGGTGGCTTACCAGTGGGCTGGGCGTAGAGATCCTCCCATATGTCTGATTTCTTCCACAGCCTTGCGAGGGGAAACCCCCTCCCTTGCAGCATTGGCCGAGCTGGTTTCCGGACTGGTCTCAAATCCCACGGCAATCCGCCCCTGGGGATGTAGGGTTCTGCGCTTCTAGATCGTTGCTGCGCACACTGGGCTTGTATCACCTGAGAAGCTTGAGGTTGTTGAATTACCCTTTGCAAATGTTTCACCAGTAAGCCAGTTCTCAGGCGTTTAGTTTTCAGATCTGGCCTATGTACTAGATAATCTGAGCATCGACCGCCTACAAGGGTCGGTGTATTCCACTGGAGAGACGATACTAGAGGAATATACCCAGACACACAATTTCTAGGATTGCTGAGGGACAGAGGGGCCGATTTTCCTCTTCCATATGTTTATGAGGTCGTAGATGAGCTCGTAAAGCTGGCAGCGGCCAATGATGATTTGACATCAACGAGATTATCAACACAATACCAGCACACAGTGCTTAGCTGGTATCCCAAAACCTCTTATACCTTTGTTACCAGTGATGATTACACGGGGATGATCAGCCGCGAAGTGTAACCAAGAATTTCACTAAGATCGTTGGCCTTCGGGCTTCTATTTTCGGACAGCTGAAAGACCATTTTCGCGACAAGGTCTTCTCCATCGTTGGATATGTTGTCCCCATACTCTTCAACCCGACACAGAGCGGGGAATACAAAGTGGTGATGATAAGTTAGATGGAGAACAGAAGGGATTTCCATCTAGAGTGCGGGGGTTATATAGAGGGAGGTAGCCTGAGATGGCGGGCTAACGGTCAGGAGGCAGTGGTCCATGTGATGGGGCAGCCAGGGGAAGAGGCGGAGGCTCCAGCATATGGCACTTTCATACGTTGAGGAATAATTATGACTGTCCATCTCCCCGGAAAACGATGTCTATCGTGACCCAGGAAGATCACAACCAGCAGGGGCTTGTTTTGTGAGGGCCAGTACTGAATATATAGAATGTTAGACATCATTCATGGGCGAAAGCATAGAGCAACGACAGGGGAGTGATAAGACACCTGAGTTCTACTACGGAGCAGTTTCTCTTAAACAAACATATACCTTTTTTACTCCCGGTAAGCTACACGAATACGCGTCTCCCCCGGTACTTAACACGGTCACATGTAACCTCACCAAAACTATAAGTCTACGATACCTCGAGCTTCAGTATGGTCGAAGATAACTTATACTCTCAGAGCCAGACCTTTGAAGCAATGCGCTATTTACTAGATTAATAGTTTCACATTCTGATAATGGCTCTTCAAATAAGTAAACAGCGGGAGATACTGTAATCACCAACAGATTGCGTGGTGCTGAATGCAAACTCACACACCGCTTTACTGTTCCTCTCCACCGAAAACCACACCGAAAAACGCACCGAAAACTTCAAATAAGCTCAATTGAGAAGCAATACGAGGGGATCACTGAGAACGACAAAAATACTGACCCTCAACCCATCGACACCATGTATGTCGTCTGGCATCAAGCAGAAGGCCGAGCCAGGGAGGTGAGACCAAACTCCCGCAGATAAGCGGTAGCGGTAATGGTTACGTCGCAGGATCAGGGATTGATCGCGCGGGAACCCCCAGGACTTCCTCGATTGGCATCAAAACTCCGCGTCGTAGCACGTCGCCGAAGCCCGCCAGGTACGGGAAGCCATCCACCGTCCTTGATGCCGAGGGCGACTACCACGATGGAACACGGCAGCGACACAAAGACAAAGGGGTTCAGCGACCCAGGCAGTGTCTTAGATTTGCAGGGGACCATTAGCAAATGCGTAGTACCGAAATGAGTGCCACTGCTGCTATAAGTAGCACCATCGGTCTGGACCTCATGAACGATGGAAAGGCCCTTAGATAGTCCTTGAAAGATACATCTGCAGCCTATCTCGACATCTATCGATTACTAGGAGGGTTCGAGCTCCATTTTAATTCCACTCGTCAGTCGAGTCAAGAGCAGAAGAGTAGGAAAAGGATTCTTGAACATTTACCTGGTTGGGCATCGGGTGGAGGCATTTTGCTCACAACGGTAGCTAGCAATTTGAATACGATTCTAGACGCCGTTCAACTACCTAACCAAGTCGTGTTATTTGCGATACACACAGATTTCTGCATCTTTCCCCCCAAACTTCGAAAAGCTCAGAGCAGCGCCTTCCGAGGTCCGGCATTCCACCAACATACTAGTTGGTCCTAAAACTCCTCCCTTGCATTGTTTCACTTGATATAGCTCCTCTCGCCTCGTGTCAAAGGGAACACTTGATTGCCCTGAATGTTTTAGTGGTCGCTCGAGAATACTAAATGCCCATGAACCCTCCTCATAAGATCTCCAAGCCCAGAAGTCAACTTCTTTATTCGAGTAGAAAAGCACTCACTGCTACAGTAGAACCGCCAGCTTCTGGCCACCATCACGACTTTGAACTCACCGTTCTATAACACATCCTTCTGACCAATTCACTGTGTATCTGTGACGGTAAAGTTGCTATATAACCGATTTTCAACCAAGCCTTGAGAAATCTTTCACAAGAGTTAACCACGGCTCCGAGCTAGGTAGAGCGGAGCAGCAACACGTATGCATTACAAATTACCAGAAGATAGACACTTAAATGTACACACGGGTGTTGTCGTCGCCATTGGTGCAGCTCACCCGTAATGCACTCTGGGCGTGTTCAAACAATCATAATACTCAACTAATATTGGTAGACTCAGAGTTGAGATCACTATCGAAGTATCATGGCATTCGCAATTCCTACTTACGCGAAGATACTCGTGTCTGAAAATAATGCTAGTTGTCTCTATACTAGTTTCATGAGCTCAGTCAGTCTTGTCCCAGTGTTCCCTCCAAGCAGGTAATGACAACTGCTTCTGGCTCGAGCTACACAGCTTGGACCCCCCTCATCTGATGTTTCCACACGATTGCAAATAGAAGGGCCAACAAGGTAATACAGCATTAGTAAACGAATGTACTCCATCCCTCCGTGGTAATCAGAAATTCCCCAGACCAGGAATACTCCAACAAGGCCACACCGATTCCCATGGGTGAGAGTGACCGTACCAATTGTAAATGATCATGCTTTTCTTTTTCTCGCAGTACCTCTGCTGAAACTCCATATCCTCTGGACGTGATGTGTAGATGGCGGCGTCGCTGATGGGGATACCGATGACAATCCACACCGAAACCGCCGATTAAAACAGTTGCTCATTTCTCGTAACCCAATCCCTGACCAGATTCAGATGTAGCATAAATTCCCATAGCGATTATGACTGTGATTGCGATAGACCTTGGTCTGCATGTACGTAGCGTGACGTACCATCATGCTGAGTTTGGACACTTGCCCCCATCTCCACCCAGGTACTTCGTCATCACAGCCTTAAAGTCCTGTTCATCAACAACGGCGCCACTACCTCCGCATTTTGCCTTCTTTTGAAGATCAGAGCAGAGACCATCCAAATCAAGATCACCGGATTGAACCCGAGGGCATCCTTGTAGTTTCTCCCTGTATAGCGGTTAGTTGTGTTTGAAAACCATGCTATAAAAGAAAATGGGCACTCATACCAAATGTTATTACACGTCAAGAGCTTGCCATTTGGAGCAGGGACAATTGTGTCTTCGGCTTCTTTTCTGGCGTCAATTTCGGCGCAGATGTCTTTCTTTGGCGGTTGAGTCGTCGTGGTCGCCATGTTATATGGTGTTGTAAAATCTACGTCAAAGGCATCGTTGAAGAAGCTATCATCAAACGTTGCATTTGCTAGGATGTTGTCTTGAGGCTCTCGGTAGCCACCGAACAATTGAGGGTCAAATTGACCACCGTTTTGTTGAGAGATCCAATCGAAGTTGGTAAAATCCATGTGACCAAGGTTGCCAAAGCCTGCCACCCAGTTAGATACTCAATGTAACCAGTCGCTGGTCTTAATAAAAAGGGAGAAGAAAGAGATTAAAAAGGATTCACTTACTAGACATTGCATTGGTAGTGAGGGCAGGCTGTTCCTCACCAATCGTTGTCAGGGTCTCCAGGGGCTTGAAGCCCATAGGGGACTGGGTTATTGGTTCAGGAGACGTGCCGCAAGAGGAACTGGGCCCGCCATTAGAGTTTGATGAGGATGAGGGTGAGCCCTGGTTAAATCCATGTGCGCTGCCTATGTTCGCAGAGTCCAAGCTTGTCCTTGACCCGTTGATACCGTAGTTTGTATCGTACGGCGGCGAGTTGAACACGCCAGTAAACTTCGATAAATTCTCTAGAGATTGTGCGTCCGAGCTCTCGCGACTCTTCGTAGTCTGGGGTGTCGCGCCGTCGTTTGAGTTCGACGGACTGGGCTGACCGTTGGGGCTACTGCCCGAGGATGGTGAGGGGTATGACGAAGGCTTCTGAGCACCGTTGGTGGCATTGGCTGGTGGTCCGGGAAGCATACCAAATTTGGGAAACTCAAATTGAAAATTAACATCGTTGATGTTTTGGATGGCAGCGCTCCCGAAGGTTTGACTACTCCGCCCAGTGGATGAGGATCCCGAGTATGAGCGTGAGCCGTTGTTCATTACGGAAAGCTTCTTTTTATATTGTTCCAATTGGACCGTCATTTTCTCAACCTGCGCACGCAATTGGGAGTTCTCGTTGTTTGTGGCGGCTGATGCCTTCTCGAGTTCCTCAACTTTTGTCTCGAGATCCTTGAGGTGCTTCTCTTTACGCTCTCTGAAAGCACGCTGGGCTGCGCGATTTTGAGCTTTCCTCTTCTGTGTGTGGCGTTAGGTGAGCAAAGCCTTTCAAGTTTGGGGTTGTGAACTAACCGAGCTGGGCTCATTGGTGAGTGGCTTGCGGCCAGGCTTCTTCGGGACCTTGCCTTCGCTTTCCCGTCTCTTCCCACCGCCTTCAACTTCATCCTCATCGTCTTCATCATCAGGGTGACTTCTCTTGTCTGTATTCTCGTTTTCGGGAGAGCTAGCCTTGGAACCATCTTTTGACTCTTCTTGAGTAGGGCTTATTCCTGGCAGATCTCCGATCATCCTTGCTTGACCATCATTACTAAAATCGAAGTCGAAGCTATTATCTGGTCCGAGATCATAGTCATAGTCCAAGAAGGGACTCTCTTGAGTAGCGTTGGGAGCATCCAACCCAGCAGCAGTCTGGTTCTGCGTGGGCGAGTTATTGAGAGCGTCAGGGGATAGGGACAGGCTGTTGTTCGAATCGTTGTTGGGCTGTTGATTGGAAGTCAAAGCACGGAACAACAGGTTCTGTTGCTGAGGAGTGAGAATGAAGTTGGGTAGGAGATTGGGGCGAGTCGAGGCCATCTTGCTAGATTGAAGGTGGTCGACTAGGGTATCTGGGACTTCGCAAAGTAGAAGAGTATCTTGTTGACTAGAAAAGCCAATGGCGCAGGCGACCTCTACAGAGAAGTCGCCGCTTCAAAGCTGGTGGGTATCCTCTTCGACCAGTGGCTATGATAGCGGGGTGTCTGCAATGACGACCGCTGATAAGACGAGTACTGGCGAAGTGAAAGTATGGCAACAGAAGCGATACTGTTGGTGAACTCGGAGCAGTTGGTAATCGAGATCTGTATCTATGGACGCAGAAGCTGTTTTGGGTAGGCGGGCGTGATAGTTGGGTGTGTGAAGAAGAGAGACCGGATAGTCGAAGCGGACCTTGCGGAATTGCTGCCTGAGGTTTTTCCTTGGGTGTGGGAGTTTCAATATCGAAATCTGGCAACACACCCCCGCTGTCTGTCTGCGTCTAGTGGCGGTTCTTTGGGGAACGTGTCGATGGAAAGAGGTATGCGGCGTTACGTCGTCCCAGCTGCTGCAAGATGGACGATTGAGCCCCGTCAAGACGATGGAAGGAAACGGAGAGAGGGGGCAGGAAGGCAGGCAAATTTCCGATTTGTAAGCGCAGTACAGCATCCAGGCGGAAGAAGAGGCGGTGCCGGGTGCATCAGGTTTAAGTGGCACGCCGGCACACTGGCGGACACATTGGCTCACTGTCTGCCTAGCCCACTGGCAGGGAACATGCCGATTGTGCTCGGACATAGCGGATTTGATGCCTGTGGCTGGTCATTTTCTTGCCCGTCTTATGCCTCCCTCCCCTCCCCCGCTATTCGCTCGCCTCAAGGCACAGACAAGGCCTCGTTGACAACAAAGCAGCATGTTCTTGGTAGCAGGCCCAAGGCGAATAGGTATTGGTCGTTGGGGGTCAGCAGAGTGCAGAGGGGTTTCCAACCTTGGATGTACACCCCTGTGTCATGTTGACTTCAGGGCTGACCTGTATGAAGTTTTGTTACTCTCATTGCTACCCACCTGGTAGTTAGCCCCTCTCCAACAGAGGTACCTCTGTAAGGGCCCTGATAGGAGGTATAGACACGGTGACATCCTTCGCCTCTCCAACCTCAGGTTTGTTGTTCTAGAGTGCGGGTAGGGCCATACAACCAGTCCATTCTGCAATTGCCAAATCGAGCTCCTGGCTATCTGTGGCTACCTCAGGCTACCTCACTACAATCAACAATCGTCTCTACCTTAGCTATCATTGTGTAGATGGATGTGACTGAAATTCTAAGCAGACATATAGAACACAGTAACTAAGCTAGAAGACCAAAGAGGAGCGACCAGGCAGGTTGCATGTGGTAAAATGTTCGACTCAGGTGCCTCAAGATCGGCAGCCAGCCGCCCCAAACCGTGCTATCTTCTTTTAAGGTGTCGTCTAATCCTTTGGAGTTGCCTCTTTAGCCTCCATCGACCAGTCCAGAACGACGATCACAAAGCTTAGAGGCACCGCTACATTGCGATAACCATCAGGAGATCGGAAGTATGCTAAAGACATATCTGAAATATCCCAGCATGTTGCACTGAATTAGTTTCCCGCGCCTATATCTTTCTGATGGCCGGTATCTTGCTTCTGCTCAATGGGGTTCTTCATAGAGTGACTACTACCTCTTATGACTCCTTCGCCGAAGATCACATGAAGAATGTCGTGTCGCCAAGACCTGCAAAGCCCAAAGGCTCAAGGTCCAGAGTATGAGGTGCCGCGTTAGGGCTTACGGTCAGCGAATGCTGGCGTGATCCACGAATGAATGACTCTCCAATAGACCGCTTATCACTCACGGCGCGCCCTATGTTCAACAGGCGGCCCTTGTGGATTGACCCGACGTCCGAACGGGGGTTGTCGAATCCCATTTTAAATGTCCCCGAGGTTCTCGATCTCCGACGGGTAAAAGTATGCCAGATACCATCACTCATTGAGCTGGAAGAGAGCTTTCAACTATAATCCGACAACCACGAGGGGCCCCTACCAATGTCCCATATCCATCCCACAGATGACGGACGATTGGCAGAGAGTCTCCTTCGCGATTGAAGATGCGTTTGAACTTGTGCTGACTTCAACAAAGCGGCTCTGCCGTGGCAATCTTGCAGAGGTAGGTGTATCCAATTCCAATGAATTCCTTATTCAAAGTATGCGCAAAAAGCCACAATCCTCATGTTAAGTAATGAGACCGATGAGTGCAATCATCCTCAGAACATCGTCAATTTCAGCGATGCATTCCAGGTCGAGACAATCTTTGTTGCCATCTGGTCGGATATTCGATAGGGGCTTCCCATCTGGTTATGTAAATTGGAGTGGAAGATTCATGTAGTTATACCTCTTTATGCATATATCAAGAGACTCTACATTATCTACCCAAAGTGGGAAGACCGCTCCCGCCAAAAAGGGGAGGAGGGGACCTCTTGGGGAGGTTACCCGATGCCGTGCCTTACCTACGTCAATTGCCTGATCGATATTATCAGCCTCGTTACCCATGACCCCAACTTGAACTCCGTCTCTAATCGCGCCGACAACGCCCTCATCGTAAACCAAGAAGACATCGATCATACTGTCCAAGACATCAACCATTTGCACAATTTACCTCAAACCACTATTTCTTTGAACCATCAAAACGTGCTTCGACTCGCATCTCCTTACCGCCAATGACTTCCTTGGTTTGACTTAGCACATTACGTACTTACAGATATACTGAGTGCTGCCGAAATGGATCTTGCGTATGATCACATCGCCGAGGAGGCTCTTTTGAAAGAAAATAATGCCAACAACAAGGACAAGGATGGACAGCCCCAACAGAGCAAGCCCGAACAACAATCGACGCTAAACGAGGACCTCCAAGATGCGTACCGGGCATTCTCGAGCAGCAGCTGGGGTACGTGGATTGGTGGCACGGTTGGGAAAATAGCTAAGCAGGTACGTATATCACCGAAGCCATCAGCATTCGAGATATTTTCTGTTTGTGCCGTGAAAACGCAGTCTTCATTCTAACGGGTCCTGCAATAGGGAGAAAACGTCTATAGAGAAGCGAGTCAAGAAGTCTCGTCCCTCGGCGTCGATGCCTCGCGTGGCCTTGCCAACTTACGTGCCCGCGCCATTTCATTGACAACACAAGCGCCGCCTGGCACAGCAGAGCAGCAGTCCGGCGATAGGAACGAGGCCGAAACCACCCCGACAGCCGAGAAAGCGAAGTCCACCGACGAGTCCCTCCAGGAGTCAGAGACGGTGCTGTCTCGCCTGCGATTAGAGGCTTCCAAACGTTTGAAGGATATACAGCGTGCCGAAGACGCTGCCGATGAGGCTCTCCTAAAGTTTGGAGGCAATGTTCGCGATTTCTTTCGTGACGCCATCGTCGTGTCGTCCTCAGACGCATCGTCCTCTGCTCAGAAGTTCGAGAGTAAAGATGATTCTGGCAAACGCGTAATTCACACATCACGCTACGACGCTCAGCTTCACGTCTTACACACCACGGAGAAGAGTTTTACCGAGGACCCTGCCACAGATGAGTTTGGGTCATGGGGCGAGGAGTTTGATGTCGAGAAGCAGACGGAAAAAATCAGTGCCGACCTCGCCAAGTACCCTGAGCTGAGGGCGAATATGGAGAAACTGGTGCCTGATACAGTACCATATACAGATTTTTGGAGACGATACTACTTCTTGCGACACAGCATCGATTCGGCTGATGCACGACGACGTGATCTTCTGAAAGGTTTGCAATGACTCTTTAACCCCTTGACTGGTTTATCATTCAATAATCTACATGTTTAGATGCTGACTCTTTCGTAGCGGCATCGGCAGAGGAAGATGTCGGTTGGGGTGAAGATTCAGATGATGAAACGGAGCCCAGCACCGGTAGACCCGCGATTCGTCCAGGATCGACCGAGTCTTCGACGACTATCCATCCCCCTGTCGACAAGTCTAAGCCCAAAGCATCTGAGCCGCGCAAGTCTAATGACGAAAAGTCCCAGCCTGACAGTGATACTAGCTACGACGTCGTAGGTGCTGCATCAGGTAATCCCAGCCAGGCACCGAGCAGCCCAAAGGAGGGGCGTAAGGTAGAAGATGACAGCGACGAAGAGTGGGAATAATGACCACCTTGGGTGAAAGTAGCTGAAGTGATTCTCCAGTAGCTATAGGGACGTACGATTCGTTTTTATTGGAGTTGTATCTCGGCGTTACTTGGGGTTTGGATCGGTATCGTGGACAATGATTCGTTGCTTCCGACTGTATATCCCTTGTTAGCAGACCTCAATGAGTATCGCGTTCTGCAAAGTCATGGGAGCGAGCCCAACCCTTGGGTTGCTTCATCTGTGTTGTTAACCTGGCATGCCCTCATCGCTTTCTCCTGACGACTTTCTCAAACCCATCTTCGTCTATTTCAGGCGCTGGCTTCTCTTTAACGACCGCCACGAGGCCAGGAGCATCCTCTCCCGTCCCGCCCATTTCAACGTCATCGTCACCGTCATCGTCCTCATCGTCGTCCTCCCAGTCTGTATCCTGATCGGCAGCGACCTTTTCTGCAACGACAATCTTTTTTCCCTTCGTATCCAACCACCGTGACCTCAGCTCCTCTATCAGGGAGAAGTCTCCCTCGACGCAAGCCGTGTGGCACTTGACGATACGCTCGGCAACTTGGCGCTCGCTCTCGTCGTCTACATGCGCTTCAAACTCGTCCCACATTACTTGGACGAGCGTTTCTTCGACATCCTCGAGCGTAGGGTCGTCGGGGATCTTCTTGCCCTGGGCTTGTAATTTGGCGATGGACGGAAATGAGGGGTACATGTCGGAGACAACGCCGGCGAGCCAGTCGCGCTTATCGGCACTGTCGGGGCCGCCCCAGTTGTTCTGCACCGCGATCGTGAGGGAGAGCCATAGGTGTAGGGAGATGGCGACGCCTTGTTCGAAGTTGGATTGTCTTGTTTCTGGCGATGGTGGGGTAGTTAGAAGTGGACTTGGCGAATTGACTGATGTATGAGAATGGCTGGACTTGGAATGAACATACCAGGCGATGGCCCAGATTGCGCGGTCGACGCCATGCTGGAATCTGGAGTTGGAGCTGGTCGAGCCGTCGGTTTGGTGATCTTCCGTGACCATGCGCTGCGCAATCTTTTTTTTTTTTTTTGGCGATGGAGGGGCAGATCTATGTTTCCTGCAAATATTCGATAATTTCTACATTGAAGTGATTCTGCCGCCGTTTACCGCATACCTGGGTGCCCCTCTATTACGGGGTACTTAGGTAGTTAATGGGGGTAGTGATTATTAGCCCATCTCAATTCCAAAACATGGCCTTAAAGATGGACCTCCCGCTCAGCTTGATCGTGGACGGGATGAGGATCAAAGACCTCGGACGACTACGACGTTACAAACATGCTTACATATAACTGCAGGGACTCGGACTTGCATGCGTAGGTGGCCAGGAAGATAACCATGTGCGAGAGATTGACCATGTTTTGCTCCGTCGACAAATCTTACATCCAGGTCGCGATAGCTAATAACGTCGGGTAGACGGTCCTCACGCGACAGCATGATCCACCCTCTTGGCCGCGGTGATGACGTCCTTGTCGATGCACCTCACCATGAACTCGGATTCCCGAACATGTCGATCGTTTCCCCCTGCAAGAGCCGCAGCTGCCTGTGCATAATCAGACCCAGAATCTCGGTATCGAACGCGTACGCCTCCCTCGACTCGCCTGTGGAGATTTACTTGCGCGGGATGAGCCTCACTTTTATGCTTGCGATTGTGGTATCGGAGACGTACTCGTTCTTTTTCGTGTAGTCCTCCGGCCTCATGACCCTCCCCGTTAAACATGAAATGGTACAACTTGATGCCCGAGGTAACGCTCGCCATCTCACACGAGTTCACGGGCACCTTCACGATGCTTTTCCTGTTCGCCCTCGTCCTTACGTACTTCCGTGATCCAATCCCGGCTGTTATCCAGTACTGGCGGCAGGTCCAGCGACTACAGAGTAATGCCCGCCAGCTGCAGCTCAAGATAGTTTGCAATTATTGATATTTTTGCCGTACATCTGCTTTGGAACCTTCGTATCGTCCTCGGATCCGAAGCCGAGTTGACCTGAAACGTTGTAACCCGTAGCATGGGCGCAGCCAACCTTGTCGATCATGATGGTATGATTTGTGCCACAAGTCACGTAGACAAGATTTTCCACATCTGGGATGGCAGTGGGACGCAAGCAGATGCGTGGCTTGTTGCGCTCATCGCAACGAATGAGGGTCGAATCTTGACACTGCTCCGGAGTGAAGTCGATGCCGAGCTGCCCATCGTCGATTCGCCCCCACACAAAACACTGACCGTTGGCAGCAAGGGCAGCAGAGTGATGAGGCTTCCAGATGCGATATACTTGGCTTTGTTCCGACAAACCCTTACTTGGCGCGGGATGAGAGTGTCCGAATCGTTGACCAGAAGACGACGGCCGAACTGGTACTGGTCGTTCCGACCCCAGGCCCAAATATTGCCAGCATTATCAAGAGCCAGGGCGTGGATGACAACATAAGTGATCTGCGTGATGTTCTGAAGAGGGATGCGAACAGGCCATTCTTGTATCTGAACGATTTTGACGCTATCGTCACGCCTAAACGCTGCATCGCCTTGTGGATACTGTCATTTGTTAAGATCGGGTCGCGGAGCCTGCCGAAATAGAAACTCACAAGGAATGTTCCCCATACATAGACGAGACCGGTATCCGTTAGAGCAAAGCTGCAACTGTCGCCGGCAGCGACCTGAATAAACCGAGTGTCGGCAGGAAAACAATCGCTAGGAATCTCCGTGGGCGCTGACTTCAACGGACTCAACTCTCCTTCTTCGTCCTTTGCGTCGATGTTACGAACGTTTCCATCGTATTGAGTATTCCGTCCGAGAGCACAGTTGTCGTTGACGCCCCAAGTAATGATCTTGTTGTCCGCGTTTATTGCAACAGTATGCATACCACCGCAGGCGAGTTGCACTATATGGAAGGCAAATGGATCGTCCACGGCAAGCTTTGGAATCTTGGCTGGTCTTATAGCTTCTTGGACCAAAGGGCCAAGACCGAATTCACCATTGTCGCCCGTGCCACAGATGAAAACAGCTTCTCAGTATGGGCCGTGTTGACGATGGGAAGACGAGATTTGGGGGATTGTTCATCTTTGCGCGGGGATACTGATGTAGTCGAGACTGTCTTTTTTCCTTTTCGCCTGGTCGTTATTTGCTAACTCCGGGACATGCTTCCGTTTGCTGGACTGAAGAGGCTCTAAGTCATGTAAGTACCTATTAGCATTAGTTACAGGTCCAATCTAATGGGTTATTGTCGGGCAGGAACCCGAAACCTTGAGGTATCGAAGCTTACCGCCTTGAAGGGCATCGACTTTGCGCGACGATGCATCTTTTGTTGCCGTCCTGGATTCCCTTTTCTTGGTTGCAGGAGGCGCAGATGCCTTCGTCTGCCTCCGGGGAGCTATCGGAAACAGGAATGAGTGGTTCGCAGGAGGAAATGGAATGAACGTTAGTCGCAAGAAGGGTACTAAGTAAGTGATTTCGCTGCAAAAAGACGCGAGGTACACATGCGTCTGGCGAGCTCTACACTTCTTCAAGGGTCAATACTTCACCGCCCGGCAAGATAACCCACGCCAGCCCGCTGGAGAACCACGTTACCGTCACATCCCTGACCTGGTTTGCCTCCGCGGGCTAGAACCTGTCGGGACCCTGACCATGACATCACTTCCTTCACTCGTAGCCGTAACTGGACGGACCTAGCTGGATTAGAGCAAAACCTAATACCTAAAGAGGTCAGGGCAGATCCATTGGGAATGCCGCTCCGAGGGTCTTCCCCTTGCCCTGACCCCATACTACCTTGACTGCCCTGGACTGCCCAAATACTGCCCAAACATGACCTGCCCATGCTTACTTACACTCTCCTTTGTTTGCGTACCTACTCAACTGTGCGAGACAGCAGTGCCTCGAGCCGTCTTCCTTGGTCCTGGTGTGCCGACTGAGCTGCTTATGATCATCACTTTGTTGTTTACTTCTTTTCGTTTGTCCTCGTAGCAGCCTCGAACCCTAAGGCTATAGAGCTTTTTTGTAGCCATGAATACCGCTACTGTGTCCATGGCGGTCACGCCAACAGTCCTCTCGACGTTTCTGTCTCACGTATGTATAGATTTTCCCGTATTATAGTGAACAAGGTTTACGTATGAGCTGCTTCTGAGTAAGGCTACGACGTGATTCCTTTTCTATGTCGGACTTTTGAGAGTTCTATAGCCTTCCTCACTTATCTCGTAGTATAGGGTTTATGCAAGGACCTCGTATGCTGACATAATTTCCTTCGTTTCATAGTATCTGAACCGCAAGCCGCTTCGCCAGCGACCGACCGCTCACCTCTCATACGATGAAGGACTGCATCTGATCCGCTCCTTTCTTTCCTTCGCGTCGCATCACACGGTCGAGGACTTGCAGGCCTTTACGTCGCAATGGGTTCCGCACCCACAATGGGTTAAGGTCGACGAGGTCAAGATTCCCGAGGACAAGCTACTCGAATCCGCCGGCTTCCTACAGGAGCAGTTGGGACCCGAAGGCATACGCCAGGTTGGCGGCAAGAACTGGTGGCAATGGCGACAGCCTGACCGTTCCCTCAAGGCAGAGTGGGTCGAGATGCGAAGTGACTACAATGAGCGCAAGAAAAACAATGACGATGGAAAGCGCGTCATGCTATACGTTCACGGTGGTGCATATTTCTTCGGTAGCATCGATGAGCACCGGTATCAACTGCAGCGACATGCTCGTAAACTGAAGGCAAGAGTACTTGCCCCCGAGTACCGTCTTGCGCCGCAGTTTCCGTTCCCTTGTGGTCTTCAAGATTGTCTTGCAACATACCTGTACCTCCTCACGACCAACGACCCGACCACGATAGTATTGGCTGGCGATTCAGCTGGTGGCGGTATGATCGTGAGTATGTTAGTGACGATGAGGGACAGGGGCATCCCTTTGCCTGCCGGTGCTATCCTCATTAGCCCTTGGGTAGATTTGACACATTCATTCCCGAGCGTTGCGGGTGACTGTCCTCTGGATTATATACCGCAATGTGGATTTCATCATAAGCCCTCGAAGGCATGGCCACCGCTCAACGCGGATGAGCTGGCTATCTTGAAGGAGCAAATATCCAAGAACACCAAGCCTGGGCAGACCAAACTCATCAAACCGGCTTCAGTAGAGATGAAGCGACTTTCCCAAGACCTCAACGGGATGACTAAGGCGTTGAATGGAGGAGATGAACACTCGCCTCGATTTTCAGCAGAGAATACGTATTTATCCATTAATATTGACGGAAAAGACGTTCAGCTGAAGGACCAGATTCAGGTAAGGTCATTCAAATGGTGAAACGATGTCGTGCTAATAGGCGTCTAGATGTACGCCACTAACGAACTTCTATCGCATCCGCTAGTCAGTCCAGTCATGCAGCCAAGTCTAGGAGGACTGCCGCCGCTACTCATTATGACAGGCGGTGGTGAGATTCTGAGAGATGAGCAGATATATCTTGCACACAAGTGTGCAAACCCCGCAAAGTATCTTCCCGGAGAGTCACACATGGACGAGTCTGCCCGGGACCACCTGGCGCGTTTCAAGCCGACTGATGTGCAATTACAGGTCTGGGATGACCTCTGCCACGTTGCTCCAACTCTGAGTTTCACACGCCCAGCCAAGTTCATGTACAGATCAATTTCTCAATTCGGGGCTTGGGCGCTTGCTCGGGCTCAAAAGACTGATATTGAGATCTTAGACGACGATGATATCTCATTCATCTCATCCTCGGGCTCGGACTCTGAAGATACGGCTGAGCCTACTGAGAAGAATGCTGCATTACCACTGGCTGACCAGCCTCAGGTCGGTAAAGCTGGCGACCCACTGCCACCCTTCCAAAGCCATATGATCCGACAACGCGTGAATAGGCACGGAGTAATTCGTGCATTGGAGCCCGAAACCGAACTCCCTGCATGCACGCTCAAACCTAGCGAGGTTGGAGTAATCAAGGAGGGTCCAGTTAGAAAATGGCTCGAAACGCGCCAGCAGTGGGATAATAGATACGGCAGTGCCCGCGCAAAGATTCACAAGCAGCGTCTGAAGGAAATGATGGCTGGCTACGAAGGCTTCGATGGGGAACACCCGCCACCGAGTGCCCTGGCCGGTCGCCGAAAGACAGACGATGAGTTTATTATAAAGAGGAAAATCAAGAGTAAGGGCATGGCATTATGGTCACTGTGGGGCTCGAAGCATGACGAGATGACTATTAATCGAGAGGAGAGGGCGGACCAGGTGCCCGAAGTCAAGGTTGCAACGGCCGAAGAAGGAGAAGGTGCACGATCAACGACGGATCTTAAGAAGCAGGGGCAAAAGATCAATAAGAGACTTACACGGAAATCGCTGTCGCCTGCCTTCAGCCGTAGCAGATCAAGGACCAAAATTGTCAAGGACGAACATCAAATTGCCGACGAAGATGTGGACGAAAACAACCCTGTTGAAGTCCTACTTGCGAAGCGGGAGGAGAAAGCAAAACAAGAAGCTGAAGCGAATGCCGAGCTTCTGCCTTCGAGTAACCTACTGACCCCCAACTATATACCTGCGGAAACAGGGACCACGGGAAAGAGACCATATGTCGAGGGTATCGCTGTGCCGTTTAGCCTTAAGAAAGAGGCAGACACTGCGAGTATGCTGACGCTTACAAGCAATGTAGAGCAGCCTAGCCGTGTAGCAAGTCCCCGACCCATGAGTCCAGAGATTGATGTTTTCGCTGCTACGAGCGCCGCTGTAGTTGCCCTCAAGAGTGGAGCAGCGAAGGACGAAGTTATTGATCACAACATTCACGACACAAACCAGTCCATTGAGCCTGCAACGATTGAAGCTGTGCCAGCACCAGCCGAGGAGACCGAAGCAGTCTCAGGTGCTAATGGAGTTGAGGATGAAACTCAGGGCCAGGAGACACCTCGTGCTGCCAGCCCTGAGCCAAAGGCCGTTGTTGACGACGGACCGACTGATGCTAAAACAGCTGAAGATATCCGAGATGTGCCTTCGCCTCTGGCTACGCCTATGGTGACAGTAAACGGGGAGCAAAGGCCACCATTAGAAACGTTCTTTACCGCTCAAGAGGATCTGCCCCGTGCTCATTAATGGAGTAATTCAGGAAGCAAAAGTGAACGAGACGGTTTCAGGTCCGACGAATACAATCGGGCGTTGGAAAAATATATACCCCAGCTAGAAATCAGCAGACGCAGGGGAAATTGTGTTTAGTTTGTATGATCAAGCCTGTATAAGTAAAAAGTAATACAAGTAATCTGCATTGATATTTTTTCATTCACGTGAGAGAGAGAGAGAGTCGGTTCATATTTGTGAAAAACCATTTGCTATATGATGTACATTATCAGGGGGTATACATTCCTTTCCTATAGTACAGTGTTCTTTCTACATGGACGCCCACAACTCACATCATTATAAGAACTTTGATGTATTTGTGCCTGAAGGCTTGAATTCTTTCGTCCTCAAAGCTTCTCACTAGGGCTTTCGTAAAGCTTTGGTACCCTTGAAGAACCATCCGTGAGCATCGGGGTACGATCTCTGACATGTAGCTTCTAGTGGTCTCTTTCGCGTCTTGTATTGCGCAGAGATCTAGTCCGATCCGTTCTCCGCCTTCCAACGCTCCAGATATAGTTCTGGACTTTTGGGGCCCTTGGCGTAGCCTTCGTAGCGTCCGCGCAACGGTTCTGATTTGCGCGTTACGAAGGGAGTGAGCTGTCGGGGAAGTTACCGTCAGCCTCTATCTTAAATCACCCCAGGAGGTTCAACCACGTGGTCCAGTACTACCATCCCCCGCGACGTCTATTGAACCACTCTTTTCCCTTCCCTTGTGAGGGAAGACCAGATCAGATGCAAGGACTCACCTTGAAGTTCTCGATGTCCGGCACGACGTACGTGCGCACGCGGTTCCAGTCGATGATGTAGCCTCCGTACTTGGTGTGCCGGCCCATGGAGCCCGTACCCGTGCCCTTGTAGAAGCCCTTGTTGATATCCTTGGTGGTGAGAGGCAGCTTGCGGTAGTGCCGCGCGAGGAGGGAGCGTGTAGGTTGCATGGTTGCTTCGGGGGAGAGGAGAGGTGGGTGACGCTGTTGCGGTGGTTCAGTTTTCGAATACGTAGAGGTGGGTCAGCTCATTTGTCAATCTCGTCGGGGACAGCTGAGGTGGGGAGGCTGCTTGAAGTGTCGTCGTTGTCGCGAGTGTGGAGGGCTGAGGCTGTCGATAGTCGTCGTGCCTTGCTCAAGGTCAAGAAACTCATCGACAGGGGCCTTCGGTACAGTGGGTCCTGCCCAGAGCGTTTAGTGGACTGATGGGTGCGTTGTAGTGCGATAAGATAGTAAAGCTCCCCCACTATCGCGATAAAGAAAAAGTTCTGGGTATTGCTATGTTTGTTGAGGCTTCCAGTGATATTTATTGAAATTACGAATTTGACCCTTCAGTCACATCTCTCAGGGCCGGAAAAAAGGGCTGGCTCAGTCTAGATATTAATTTTACCAACAAACGTTCCGAAGACCATCTTTCCGCTCCGATTCTCGCGAAACCACATCCTCGACATGCCAGGCCGACAAGCCCACGGCCGAACTGTCCTCAGCAAGGCCAAGGGCAATGGCAAGAAAGGCAAAGGGCAAGACAGGCAAAAAGCACAAGGGCAAACGAATGCACCCCGATCGAAAGCTAAGGCGAGCAAGAAAGCCCTGAACGCCTTCGCGATCGCCCAGGAAGAGCATGGCGACCGCATGAAGCTCACACCCCGCAACCGCGAACTCGACGCCCAGGTAGAGCACAGCCGGGGCCGCGGTAAGCACGGGAGGGACGAAGATGACGAAGACGAAGATGAAGATGAAGATGAGGACGAGGGCCCCCCGAGGAAGATGCGCCGCGGAGCTGACAGGGGAAGAGATGAGAAAGATGTGGAATACGGGAGTGATTCTGAGGGCAACGAGTGGACGCTCGGTGTCGCAGATGACGATGCTTCCGATATCGACTCTGACGAGGCATTTGGAGAGAGTGATAACGAGAAGTTTGAGGGCTTCTCGTTTAGAGGGGGCCAGAAGAAGGGTAGGAGGAACGAAGAGGACTCAGACGTGCGTAGGAAGACTTTGCTACTGCATAGAGAGGAACAGCTACTGACATATTACGCAGGGGGACGAAGATGAAGACGACGATATCGATGATGCCGACGGTGCCTCCCTTGGCAGCGACGCTATAGATCTCGCCGACGCACTCGACATGTCTTCGTCGGACGATGAGGGCCCGCCAAAAGGCGTCCAACAAGGCTCAGAAGACGACGAGTCTGACGATGAGAGTGGCTCTAGTGACGACGAATCTTCAGCCATTGAGGGCGATAGCGACGATGATGTTTCCCAGACAGACATGAATGCCTGGGTATCACAATTTGCCGGTGTCGACGATGACCCCGAAGAAGAGGACGAGACGGCAACAGCCAAGCCAAAACTTGGTTTGAAAGATCTTGGACTTCTAGGAGTGAAAGATCCGGAGCTGAAGAAGTCGTTGAAGCTCATGCAAAAGGAAGAAAAAGCTACAAAGCCCCAGAAGCTCGAGGTCCCGCTGGCTCGGCGGCAGCAGGCGAAAATTGACCGTGCAGCTGCTTACGAAAAGACCAACGAAACCTTAGAGCGATGGATGGAGACTGTAAAGCATAACCGGAGAGCGGATCACATCTCTTTTCCTACTGTTCATGAGCAGTCTGGTTTGGCTATGCACAACAATAGCGAGATCGCACCGCTAAACCAGAAGACGGCCAATACCGAGCTTGAGCAGACTATCCTAACGATCATGGAAGAGAGTGGCTTGGGACCCAACGCCAAAAAGAATGGCGGAAACCAAGATGCAGTTGAAGATGGAGATGGCCAGTCCCTGTCACGTCAAGATCGCAAAGCTTTGTTGCAGGAGAAGAGACGCCAGCGAGAATTGCAGTCTAGAGAAGATGCCAGGGCCAAGCGAATCAAGAAAATCAAGTCCAAGGCGTATCATCGAGTTCACCGAAAGCAAAGAGAGCGGGATGAGATTCAAGAGCATGAGGAAAGAGTAGCGGCTGGCGATATAGATTCTGAAGAGGAAAGGGAAGCTCGAGACCGCCAACGAGCGATGGAGAGGATGGGCGGTCGTCACAAGGAATCAAAATGGGCCAAACTAGCGAATCGGAACGGCCGAGCTGCCTGGGATGAAGATGTTCGCATGGGCGTCACTGAAATGGCCAGGAGGGACGAAGAACTCCGCAGGCGCATTGAAGGCAAGCCTTCTGGGAACGACGATTCGGACGACGATTCGGCCTATTCAGGTGATACTGAGGACGGTGATGAGAGACAGCGGTTGCTCCAACAGCTCAAAGACGCCTCCCAATCCGACAAGTCGCAGCCGAGATCGAAGCTTATGAACATGGCTTTCATGCAGAAATCAGAAAATACCAAGAAGCGAGAGAACGACGAACTGATCGCTCAGATCAGGCGAGAGCTTGGCTCAGATGCCGAAGACGATGATGAGTCGAACAATGAGCCTGACGATATTGGTCGCCGAAATTTCGGTGTGCCCGGTGACAAGAAAAGCCTGAAGTCCAGTAACAAACGCACCATAGCGGGAAAGAAGGACAAGACCGATGACGAAAAGCTTGAAGAAGCACGTGAGAACATCACCAACTCTTCTACTGGTCGATCGAAAGTTCTATCAGCGTCGACTCCGGCCCAGGAGGGCACAGGATCATCCGCGGGAGGTTGGGGTCGGTCTACTTCTTCATCCAAAAAGCGGCCAGACAAGAAAGCCTCAAGAAATCAATTACTCGAGCTCAATGATGACATCGTCCCGGATATGGCGCCCGTCAAGGCCTCGAAGCCGCGCAAGCATGTCGCAGCTGTTGACGATGATGATTCATCCGACAATGAGCAGTCCCATATGCCCGTGCAATTGCGGGACATGGAAATGATTGAGAGAGCATTTGGGGGCCATGATGTCGTGGCTGATTTTGAAGCCGAGAAGGCGGTCATTGAGGAGGAGGACGACGAGAAGGTCCTAGACAATACATTACCAGGCTGGGGCAGCTGGTGAGTACCATGCTTTTGTGTTCTGAGAATAGGTTGCTGACGAGTTGCGCTTAGGGTTGGTGATGGCGTTTCCAAGCGAGACCAGAAGCGAAACGCCAACCGATTCCTTTCCAAGAAAGAGGGTGTTAAGAAGCAAGACCGTAAAGATGCGTCGATGAGAAACGTCATCGTCTCTGAGAAGATCAACAAGAAGGTAGGCTTACCCAACGGCCCCCTTTTTTCTTGTATGGCCGTGTACTAACGTGCGTTCCAGAATAACAAGTATCTGGCCTCACAGCTACCGCACATATACGAGTCCCGCGCCCAGTATGAGCGCAGCTTAAGATTACCGATTGGAAAGGAGTGGGTTACAAAAGAGTCGTTCCAGGAGGCCACGAAGCCAAGAGTGCTCATGAAGCAAGGTGTTATTGCGCCCATGAGCAAGCCGACACGTTGAGAGGTCGACAAATAGGCTGTAATTTCAGTAACTTAGAGGATAGATCACGTTTTGACGATATGTATATACCCTCGAAAGACCATACCACGATGGGCATTCGGTCTACAAGAATTAGATTGCGTCCAAACTTGGACTGGAATGCTACTAGAAGCTTCAGTTGACTTGATCGAGACTAATGATATCGCCGTGTATTTGCATTTGAGTACGTGTAATTTGACCAAGTCGGATGCTGGTTACAACAATGTATTGATTTGATATCCTGAATGATTTCCCCAGACCAGGTAAGTTGGTATTGTATATTTCACGATCTTGACGGACACAGGATTCTATTGGTGGGTATCGCTCGCTCGCCGGTTGAAGGCCTGTAGCTCCGATAAGCATTCTTATCAGCAACCAGCACCCAAAAGCTCCCTTTGCGCATCGTCATCAGAGTACTTCAGTGTCAAACAGCACACCCCCCCCCACCACCCGACTGAGCTGACCCCAACGACGAAGCACATGTAGACGATCCTCTCGAAAAACCCGGGCGCGGTCCCCACGACAATCAGAGCAATGTCCCAAAAGCGCTCGCGTCGCGACTTCGAGGCCGACCTGCAGGCGCAGCAGTCCCCCTTCGTGCACTACGGCACCGCACTGCCGCCGCTCGACCCCTCGGTACGGGACGACGGGTCTTACGTGCCGATATGGATGCAGGAGGTGCGCGACGAGCGCGGGCGCAAGCGGCTGCACGGCGCCTTCACCGGCGGCTGGAGCGCAGGCTACTTCAATACCGTCGGCAGCAAGGAAGGGTGGACGCCGAGCACGTTTGTGTCGAGTCGCAAGGACAGGCAGAAGGACAAGGAGCAGAAAGAGCGCGAGAGGCCACGTCAGAGCGTCCAGGACTTTATGGACGAGGAGGATCTGGCCGACGCAGCGGACAATGAGAGGCTGAAGACGGCCGGGGGGTTCGCGGGCCTGGGGTCCACGGAGGAAGATGGGCTGCGCAGGGGTGGGTTGGCGGATTTGTTCAAGGGTAAGGGCGAGACAATGGGCGTCAAGCTGTTGCGGCGGATGGGATGGAAAGACGGGCAAGGCATTGGGCCTAAGGTCCGGCGCAAAGCACGGCTTGAGCTTGGAAGCAAACATGAGGGAGCCCACGACGGAGCAGAAACGCATCTCTTCGCGCCCGAGAACGTTGCCATGATCGCGTTCATCCGAAAGCTTGACCGCAAGGGTCTGGGATTCTCGGGCGAGTCCAGATTAACGTCAATGGCCGCCGGTCCCAAAGCGGATGCTGGTGAGAGCTCCGATGACGACGCCGGGGATGGACCCTTGATCCGGCCACGGGCAGTTAAGAAGGAGAAAAAGAACAAGTTTGGTAAAGGAGGCATCGGGATCGGAATCTTGAACGAAACCGGATCCGATGATGACGATCCTTACGAGATCGGCCCGAAGATATCATACAACCGAATCATAGGGGGCGACAAGAAAAAGAAGAAAGCTGCATCGACATCTGTCAATCCAGCTTTGCGCTCAGCGCCGGTCTTCATATCCCAGAAGAGCAAGCTCGCCAAGTCAGGCAAGAACTTACGGAAATGCCATGATGGGCGATTACCCCTAGACGGATTTGTCTTCGATACAGAATCCGACACCCTCACATCCACAATCAACTCGACGGGCAAGTATCCGCCCCCTCAAATACCCGAAGGCTGGAAACCCAGCAAACAGCGTGAGGCGGACATCAAGAAGGAGGAGGACTTCATTTCAACAGCCGACGCAGCTAAAGCCTCCAAGCTCGATCCCAAATCGCGCGCTGCACTGCTAGGTGAAGCGCAACTACCCGGAAAGTCCGTGTTCGACTTTCTGTCCCCGGCAGCACGGGAGAAGCTCGCCAACGCATCAGGGAAAAGCAACCTGCCGCCCGCGCTGGGCGAAATCCCAGCCGAATACGCGCTCACGGACGCCGAGCGGCAACAAGAGGTCCTGCGACAACTGCCCGAGCTCGACAAGATGACGGCCATAGCAGCTATAACACGTGGAGCATCAGGAGCTGCTCCCTACGCCGACGACGACGCAAAGAGAGGCCGCTACAGAGCGTACCTCGAGCACATCGCGGGCTTCGTCAAAACCCCGCCCGTGAAGCCAGCTGGTATGAAGATCGAGGACTGGACGCGCGAGTTGCACGAGTTCATCGGCTGCGCGCGTATCTTCAAACCCATGACGGGTGCCATGGCGAGCCGCTTCACCACGTCCTCGAGCTCGGTTCTGAACAACGGGTCCTCGGGCAAAGCCGAAGACGCGGATCTCGTGTCTAGACCGCCGCCAAAGCCGGCGGACCCCGCCGAGGAGGCGGCGCGGATGGGCATGTATGGTAGTATGACGCGGAGCGTCGCTGACTTCTATCCCACGAGATTATTGTGTAAACGCTTTAATGTGCCGCCGCCGGTGCATGTACAGCCAGACACCGAAGGTGGTGGCGCGAGGGCGTCCGCTGCAGGAGCCGCACCTGCTAGTGCTGGCGCTGCCGTCGGCGGTATGCCGGGCTTCGCGTCCTCGGGGTATCAAAACTTCGGGCCTGCTGGTGCCGGGGGCGCGATGACGCTCGACGAGCTGATGAAGCAGGCCCAGAGTCAGGGCAGTGATGACAAGATAGGCCCTGATAAGGATGGCAGCCAGGGTCGAGCGATAGAAGCCGCGCCGGTAACGCAAGAGGAGGCGAGGCTGAAGGAGGTTGAGGTCCAG
The DNA here is from genome assembly GCA_022578815.1 of Xylariaceae sp. FL0016. Taxonomy (NCBI): domain Eukaryota; kingdom Fungi; phylum Ascomycota; class Sordariomycetes; order Xylariales; family Xylariaceae; species Xylariaceae sp. FL0016. The sequence continues at coordinate 1,054,454 of MU388729.1, read as the reverse complement.
CCCGACGTCAATGATGCGCTTGAGGGGAAGCGCGCTCAGGACGAGGTTCTCAGGGCGATCTTTGGTGAAAGTAGCGATGAAGAAGACGACTGAGGAGTCTGTGTCGAGAAGTATGTACTTATACCCGGAATATATCAGATGACTACTTGATTCTCTCTTTGCCCTCCCCATTTAACTGGTGAATATGACACCAGGAGACTGGGTGTGATCTGGGATAGTGGCCACCGCCGCAGGTATTCGGTAGACATCTCGATGGTTCACTAGCAGTTTATTGGTACAAGCATAGTACAAGTATAAGATCTCATGATAGTTTCTGTCAGCGAGTAGCGAAATGGACTACCTGCGTCATCCACATGCTATTGTTGGTTGACAGCCTCTTTGTTGTAATTGATAAGCTCCGATCTCAATGATGAATGAAATCGAGACCCTATAGCTAGAGATTTACTGTTTACATTAGTGCCGCGTGCATTCTCATCATAGTTCTTGATCCGAGTGGCGGCAATACATGTCTAAAAATGTGTCTCGCTGAACATACAGGGGCCGCAGTTGCAAGACCGCAGCCAGCCTCCCACGTCTTAACGTATCTATATGCACCAAAAACAACTCGTTCCGGAAGACACCCGTTTTCCATATTCCGTAACCCATAGCCGACGTTCGCACATAAAGACACTCATACATCCTATCACCACATCAGGGATTCCCTGGCCGTTTCACCGTAAGCTTGTACGGCTTATTCAACCTATCCATTGGCGCGATCACACTCCGTCCCAGCCCCACCGGTCTCTTAATACCGCCCTTGGAGCCCATCGGCGCGTGCACCGTCGTAGCATGGAAGCTGGCCGCCGGGCGGTTCAGGTCCTCCTTCGGGGGCGGGATGACGATATTTTCTTTGCCCGAGCCCCTTTCCTGATCGGGCTGAGGTGGGGAGCTGGAGAAACAGGAGTATTGCTTTGGCGCCGACGGAGCTTCGACTTCGCGCGAGGTGGTCGCGGGCCTGGTCATCTTCGCTGTGCCGAGCTTATGTCCCGCGAGGCTGGGTTCGAGGGCTGCTGGTAGGGTTGGTTTGCTGGGAGCGAAGGATGCTTGCGGTGAGAGGCCGGCGCTGGGGCCTATGCGGCGATTTTGTGCTCTTCGGGCGTATGGGGCCGAAGCGGGGATCTGGGTTAGTTTCTTGACCGTTACGGGTTCGTCGGCCGGCTGCTTGGACCTATCGTGGTCGATGATGCCGTAGCCGTAGCCCAAGAGGCTCCGTTGCGCCGGAACCCGGTTTTGTAGCGGTCTTCTTGTCGGGGCCGAAGACTGCTTTGCAGCGGCATTCTTAGCCTCCGCTGCTGTGACAGTAGCGTAGTGAGCCCCAGCTGTTGTGAAGCCCGGCTTTGGGACGGTGAATGTGCCGGCTTTCTCCATGGTAGTTCTGTAGGGAGCGTTCCAGCCCTCTACGGAGTCTTCATTTACTTGGGGATGCTGAACTTTCTGACGCTTTCTCGGACCAGCGCTGTAATCAAGGTTCACACCAGCAGTTGCTTTGGTTGGTTCGATAGGCTTGTTTGGGTCAACAGGAAAGACATTATCCTCTGGTGCTGTCATGTCCGGCATGCCCTTGTAGATTATCTCATCTGTAGGGAGTTCCCGGCCCAACATTCTGGCAATGGACGACATGACGGGCCGATCGAAAGACGGCCCCTTGGGAAGAAAAGTAGATGATGAGAGATTTGCGATAAAGGGCGAGGCCTCCACAGTACTTCCGCCACCGTATCCCGCAGATTGGGGCGTGCTGAGATAAAGGAATGCCTTCGCTCTTGTCATCGCGACATAGAGCAGACGGCGCTCTTCATCCAAGTCCTCAGACCTGCTATGCGGAATAGAGCCTTTGTAGACTGCTGGGATGAAGACGACTGGCCACTCGAGACCTTTGGCTGCGTGGATTGTCGAAATGGTGACCAATGGCTTGTCTTCCCCATCTTTCTCATCAGTCTGTTTGTCGGATGCCAGCGTAACGTTTGCTAGAAAGCGCGCAAGTAGGTCATCATTTGATGCCTGTTGTATTTCATCAACATTAGGTAGCGTCTCCTCTTCAACCTGGCCTTGGCGCGTGAATTCATCGGCAAGATTGACAAATTCCTGAACATTGGCCCATCGGGATTCATATTCCGGTCCATAGGTATCTTCTAGATAGTCCTCAAAATGCAAGTCGCGAAGTAATTGTTGAACTAAGTCGACTAGACTCAGCGAAGTGCCATCATTACTATGTTGGAGTCGCTTCCGCAAGTTATTGATGGGCCTCATCAGTTCTCCACTGATTTTCTGTTCCGTCTGCTTCCGGATATTCGTCTTCGCCTTCCGATTACCCTGACAGTGCTTATCTAACAAACTCCATAAACTCATGGAGCCGCGTTCGGCCTCCTCAAGCAAATCCTTGATAGTTTTGTCTCCAATTCCGCGTTTGGGAACGTTGATTATTCGAGCTACAGCATCGTTGTTCTCTGGTTGATGGATTACTTTAAGGTACTCCAGGAGAACCTTTATCTCGGCTCGATCGTAAAACTTGAAGCCACCTAACATGCCATTAGCCTTGAAATCTCTTTTTGAGAAAAATCACCAATCGCCTGTGCTCACCGATCATCCGATAGGCAATGCCCTCCCGTCCTAATACAGTTTCGATGTGTCTGGATAGCGAAGCAGACCGAAGAAGAATGGAAATATCGTCATAGTCAATCATTTTACCAGATAGAAGTCTCAGGCGTTTGATCTCAGATATGATCCACTCGGCTTCGTCAAAGGTACTCTTCAGCTGGCGATGAACTGGACGGGTACCCCTACCATGTACTGGCAACAACACCTTCTTGTATCTGTCTTGGTCTTGCTGGATTACTTTTAAAGATGTATCGAGGATCGAGCTGGAAGAGCGATAATTCTCCTCTAACGAGATCTCATCGGTACCAGGATAGTCACGGAGAAGGCGGTGCAGGTTTTTGATTTCTGCCGAACGCCAACCATAGATACTCTGATCCGGGTCTCCGACAATTGTAATCCTTCGGTTCTTCTGGGCAAAGAGCCTCATCAAGTCATACTGGACTCCATTCGTGTCTTGATATTCGTCGATCAAGACCGTCTGGATGTTGGAGACACAATTAGGGAACTTGCGGAGTAGTTCCACACAGCGGATCAGAAGGTCGTCGTAGTCGAGAAGGTTGGATCGTTCAAGATGGCTCTGGTACTCCTGATAGCACTGCTCATAAGCCTGCGACTCGATGCTCTGTCCATTTCTTGACTTCATTGGCTGCTCATCGGAGGTTCCTTTGGCTTTGCGTTTGCTGATCCAACCTCGAGCGGTGCCAGGGTCAATATGGGTCTGCAGTCGCTTGCAGATACGTGCAATAGCACCCCGAGAATCAGAATCGTCCGCAATGCCGAATTTTGGATGCAACCCGATATGCTTCCCATAAGCAGCCAGATAGCGTCGAGCAATACTGTGGAAGGTGCCGAGGATGATCTTTTTCTCGCGCCCATCGCCAAGAGCCTGGCCAATGCGAGCCTTCATCTCGTTGGATGCCTTCACGGTGAAGGTTGCAACAATCACATCGCATGGTTGTATCCTCAAATGATCGATGAGCCAGACCACTCGTGAGGTAAGTGTGTGGGTTTTGCCACTACCTGGACCAGCCAGGATAGCCACCGTTGGGGCTCCTGAGCGAACTGCACGACATTGCGCCTTATTCAGCGACTGGAGAAGAGCAGATTCTTTGGCCTGAGACATGTTCAAGAAGTTGGCGATTTGGGAAGATAAACCAAATATTTCCCCAAATATATGCGATGATTTAATAGCACTAATTGTCGAGTTTAAGCAGTGTCGTCGTGTGAAGCGATGTGGGAACGCGTCTTAAGCGGTGGTAGACGCGCTGTTGAGAGGAAAACACAGGACCAGGTTCCCATTTTCCGTCTTCGAAAACCCCAACTTGGCTTATTGCAGTCAAGCAATGAAGAAGCAGGTAGCTCGAGATTCGGTCATGGGATGCACAGATACTTCAACAGGTCGCACTCAATGTCGTGAAGTTCGCGTGAAAGCTGTTCACGAATCACCTGTGGCGCTCAGGTCCTTGGTGGTTTCCATTTCGGGCGAGAACACGCAACGCACAGACCACTATTTCTTTCCTTCAGAGTCTGATCGACTTCAACCCAGCTGGAGACCCCGATCACGTCAAACTTCTGATTACCTCGCTTGGCACTCGTGTATAGTGAATAACGAGCCTCTCAATATTGTCATTAGTGCGTTCGAGCCTTCTTAAGCTACTGTGGGCTATGAATGGAACACAACACAGTCACAGCATTCATGAAACTTTTGATTCCACGGTGGTATATGTCTGACTATGGTGTCCTTGAGAGCCAGGAGACTCGATCGTGATGTTTCTTGCCCATTCTGCGGCTTCGAGCACGGCAATGACAAGGCCACGAGAATCCATCCAGACAAGGGGAGTTCTCCTGACGACCTGAAAATTATTGGCCAGCAGTTGAGCCCTGTAGGCTTCAGGAAATGGATTCATACGATCAAGCCAGAAGGCTCTCCATGAAACCGATTTCCCGTCATTGATAAGCGCGACATGACTGAGTCTGCAAAGGGCTGATTTTGGCGATGCCGTGAATCACAAGGCTGATTCCTACCTCCTAGAGACGCTGTACGTCAGATAAACAGAGTATGCATAGCGAACCCCATTTCCAGCGAGACAAAGGATCTGATTGTTGAGTTGACCATACAAAGTTACCGACACAGGTTTGAAGAGGCTGAAGCAGAGGCTTGCAGGAGTACGACCACAATGGGTTACATTCCCTGTGCCTAGGTATTAGGTGTGGCTTATATAGTAGGTGCTTAGATAGGTAGGTAGGTGGTAGGTATGCTACACACATACCCATACATATTACCAGCCACCGCCATTCCTTACTTGCACATTGGGCACCTGTAAGCAATGCAAATTGAATGGTATCAAGTAGAAGGCTTAAAGACCCTAACTGGCCAACCTCCTATTCACTGCTTTTGCGCTGCCACCTGGATCTGGATTTGAGCCAATGAAAATCCTGATCCGTGATAGGTTCACGTAATATTTGTCGTTGCCGCCGCTTGGACTCGTACATGTTGATCACATAAAATGATCACCACGAAATGGTTCCATCACTACACAGTACTCTACTGAACCTCCCTATCGTGCTTGTGATGGTCACAACCGCTAATAAGTGCAAGACTGCAAGTCGACAACTTGTAATCACATCACGTTTCCTGGAGGTGACCGCCTTCTGTGTGTTTAATGGACATGGGATGTGATCACACTGCAAACAGGATAGTCGGAGTGGTTTATCAAGTCATGTTAAGATCCATTGGGGACTGGCTACTGCAGCCCAGGCACGTCAAAAATGAAGCAACACGATGCGCCACCAATGGGGGCCGGCGGAGTGATGTGCACAGCAGCAAGGGAAGTGAAGGGACGTGAGATGCAGAGCTGATCGAGCGGGGTCCATCGGGAGGAGGCCATACACAGCCAATCAACACCACGGCTGGAGATCGTCGGCGCTTAACTGCCCCTGCTACCTCGTCTTCTCCCTGTCAGTGGCAGATATCCACAGCCAATCAGCATCCCCATCTTCCATTTCACTCCCGCCTTTTGCAGAAGACAACATGGCAGTCGATGCCAATCTATCACGCTCAATGGCCGCTATTCTGGGGGCCCTTCATGCATGTGCCCCCAAGTGCCTGGAGTTCCTGGAGTGCCTGGCCCCCGTTGGCAAGTCAGCGTCCAGTTCACACCAAATAGCGCCCATGTGGTCATGCTCGACGCCCGCTTCGACACATTGCCGAACCTCAACAGCCGCTATATACCCAACGCTCTCCCAGTTCCGCGTTTGACCTTGTCCCTTTCCCATCAGCATGCGTTTCAACTGATCGGTCAGGAGGCTTTCCTAACCAGGGATTGCGAACATATACCCATTTCGCTCTTATGAAGATCCGCAGAGCACACAATGCAACCCAGGCTTTATAGCGCTGCCACCTCACTTGACTTCTCTCTGCAGTTGCTTTTCACCTTGACATTCTTTCCATTCTTTGCCTTTGCCCTGTCCTCTAGATCTGCCAGGAGCGTGGCGGAGGACCTTCGATCAAACTATTTCGATCCCTCGCCATCACCCGAAGACGGGCCTCAAGCAGCTTTTGGAGCCTTGCGAGATAACGCCTATCTGCCCGCCCAGATTGGTGGCATAGTCGGGGCTTACGCACTCTCTCTGGTTATAGTTGCTGCTGTCCTACTTCTACTTGCAAAAAAGCGTCGCGAGGCCCTCCAAGCTGCGGACGCCGAGTTCGACCCGTACGACGAGTTTGCCTACGAGTTTGCCTTTGGCGGCCTTCAGACTGAAGAATCTGGGGAACAGTATCCCCAATATCCTTATCCTCCACAAACACCCAAGTCCCCCGTCAAGAACTACTCATACCCAAGCCCTCCCACTCCTTCAGCACAGAGTGCGCCCGGTCCTTACGTCTTTCCCACGTTCCATTCCTCCAGTACCCTGCCCAGTACCCTGGGGCACAATCCTACTGTCGATCAAAGGATAGTTGCTGCAGACCGCGAGATGGCGCAACAACAGTTGGAAGAGATGTACAAGTATGTGATGGAGCAGGAGGAAGCCAAGGAGAATGGAAGGACTCTTGATCGACCCCCTTCGCCGGTTTCGAAGCAGTCGTCACCAATTGAGCCGCCAAGACATGGCATCATGAAGAAGGGTAAGAACAAGCCCGCGAATCTGGATCTCTCGAGGCCAGACCCACCGCCAGAGAAGCAGTCCCGGACCGCTTCTTTCCTATCGGCCCTCAAATCGCCTCGGAAGAAGGACAAGGTGAAGGGGATCAGCATATCATCGCCAATAATGACCCCTATGTCCGGGACCTTCCCTCACTATGAAGAACGTGAGATGAACACAATCCCACCTCGACATTATGCGCCGTTATCCCCGCCGCCCGTTCCTGGTCAGCAGCAATCGCAATCCCGCGGCAACAGGCCGCCTGTGTCTCTAGCCCCCCTCACACCTCCAGATATGTCGCCAGAAAGTACCATGAGCATCGACGAGCGTCTCGGGAACCAACTCGGACACTCGCGGGATGACTCTCAGGCAACCACCGAGGTTGATCCCAACTCAGCAACGACGGAGCGATCGACGGCGCCATTGGTTGGCTTACCGTCTTCGCCAAAACCTGGAGTCAACCGATTCCCCTCTTTCCCTGCATCCCCGAAGCCGGGAGCTACGTTTCAACTCCCGTCGTCGCCGAAGCCCGGATCCTCGTTCTCTCGGCCCAACGCGCCTTCGGCGGTCCGCACCGGAGGCTCGCTTCCTCTGCGTGCTTATGAGCCTGCATTGAGCTCACCATCTGTCCAAACGACCAAGCAAACCACATTTGAGAGAGCCCCGCTCTCGCCTGGCGGAATGCGAACTCCGTGGACCGGTGCGCCAGTGCCGTATACACCATACCAACCCTTCTCTCCTGTTGTGCCTGTGACACCTTCACTCGTCACCAAGGCAGACCGCAAGAAAATGAAGGCAATGGCACCCAAAACCCCTACAATGCACATGGTGCAGAGTTCGGACGACATATGGTAGACGGGGGAACTCGTATTGGTCGGGATCATGAGTTAAAGCTCTAAAAGGTGCCGTTTTATGATCTCTATTATGATTGGCGAAAGGGGATGATGATGTCTTGACCTGCAGGGTACTCAAGTTTCAGATGTTCATATTGGGTTTTCACATATACCACTCAAGCCCTGTGCAGGAAGGAGTTAATGCTCGAATTTCGATTTTAATGGTTAAATACAACAAACACGTTCTAGACATTTGCTCCTAGGCAACGCTCAGGTAGACTATTTGCATTCATTGTTCACAGCTCCGCTTGTTGCCTCTGTGAGCGAAGTAAGGCCGTGCCTCATCTGTGTGTCAGGACTATGGACAGAGCTAGTTGATGCTGAAGTAGCTTGGTGATTGCAGTGGAGGAAAGCATTGACATAAAGAACTCTACAAGTCATGAGGAGGGTGATCTCATACTTGCGACCGCGATGAGCTCGTGACCTTAGCCTGAGTGACAAGAGAGAATACTGGGTAGAAGCAACACACCCAATCTGGCTTCTTATTTTCGCCTGTAAAGCCGTGGGAGGAGGAGACTTGGGGCAAGTGGTCCGTGGTATGGGGATTCTTCCGTGGACTCGGCCGGATGCGAAAGCCACAGCTAGGAGGTGGTCTCAGTCTGGACAACTCGATTTGAGTTCCTCCGCAACGTCGCACAGCGTCCTAATTGTTTCGATAGAGGTAACCTGCGCGAAATAGGAAAAGAAGATGTATATCGAGCCTTTTCTCGACTATTTGCTGGGGCTGGTTGTGCCCATGTGGTGATGGACAAGCTCGTCGAGTCAGGCAATTGGAATCTGGGAGTACACACAGCAGGGAACTAAATGGCGGTCGTCATGGGTTTGGATGGCTCGCAGGAGCAGGCATGCATTCAGAATTCAAGAAATCAAGCGGATCTGGCGGGTCTCGAAAACTGAAGTTGGGCCAACAATCCTCCTCACATCGCATTGTCCACCTCCTAGACGACCCTTTGCGCGGCGGGAATCTCAGTGGGTTGATTGATTGCAGCCATTGCGGGAAGCGAGCCTTGGATACGCGCACTTATGTATGTACCTGGATCTCCCCGACGGCTTCGAGCAGTTATGTCGGGGAAGGCGGCCGATGCGTGGGCGAGGACGTTGTCAGCCCCGTTGCTACTATGTAAAAAGCGGCTAACGCGCGCTCTATCCTCATCTTGTCAGTGCTAGCAAAGCTCTCGTAGACTCTTCTACAGGCAGTGTGGTCCTTGTCTCCCAGACCCTTCACCCGCCTCAAGGCCTGCCAAGACCCCGAGAACCCGTCTGGCTACAGTGGGCGGCCAGTGGACAGCAGCGGGTGACAAGGGATGACAATGGGGGTCGCACCCTACTTATGTACATACACAATGGTTGACTCGTGCTGGTCCATGCCCTTGACAGCACGGCCTAGGCCGAACAGACCGATACCCTACATGCCTAATATTCAAGAAACGGGGCACAGGATGGGGCTTGTAATAAGCTGTCCCAGGTGTCTCAATTAAGCCCGATCTGCTCCGCCATCGTATGATCTTGCAAATTCAACGCCTCCGTTGGCCGTCACGCCGCTCCAACGAGTCCCGCCGTCTTCCCACCGTTTTGCCCTTGGTCCTGCTTCTGCTCTGTGTCTCTTTTTTCTCTGTGCAAGCAGCGGCAGGATTGCATAGTACAGAAGTATACTGTAAAGCCAGACAGACGGTTGCCATTCCATGATCAATTCCGGATTCTCCTTCTTGTGCTGCAGTGGCCCCCCCTCCCACATCCGTTCATCGGTTCGGTTAGTTGATTCGTCCAAGGGAGTCAGTTTCTGCATCTACCTGTAAGCCACGGGACGATCAACACGTTCCAAGACGCAACACAAGGTCAAGGACACCGTAGCAGCAGAAGAGCAGAAGAGGCTCGAGAGCAGATACAGAGGCGACACCGCCGTCATAAGTTGAGAGATCCTGGACTTCCTTACACAACGCCAAATCCACGGCGTCTTGGCGTCGCATAATAAGCTCAGTCCATCGCGGCCAGCTTTCCATTGGCTTTCCATTGCCCCGACTTGATTTCGTTTCGACCCTCGCACTTGATACACTCTCGTTCCTCCTACTACAGACCTGCTGTACAGACCTCACTCTCACCTCCCTACCTGTCGATCTACACATTACATACTGCTCTCTGGCTTCCGCCCGACTTTTAACGCTTACTGCTATAATCTGCCCCATCTCCCAGTTTGATCGAATCATCCGATACTATTTCCTCTCTAATCCAGTCCATCACGCCATTGCCAACCAACTACCGTCTACCCCGGTCGTCTTCCCCCAATCCCACATCAGCACCCCTCTCCCTTTTGGACGCTGACCACCGCGGCCGAGACCTCACGGAGCCTAGAGAGAGGAAGCCTTGCTGATGTCGAACCATACTTGCATCTCATGATCGCTCCAACATGACCGATCTCCAGGACAATTCCGACCTCTTCGGTCTCGACGACGCCGATGGCGCCTACTACAATGGCACTGGCACCACGGCGAACGCTGACGCGTCGCTTACAGCAACAACTAACAGCGACAACAACCAATTCTTTTCAGATCCCAATTGGGCCTTCCAAGACACCCCTCCCTACGACGCTTATGAGTCCAATCCGTTCTATCAAGACGAATGGAATCTGGCTCAACAGTCCTCCCTCCAGCATGGCCTTGCCCAACAGCAATCCGTTCAGCCGCCCGTCACCCTCGCACCGTCATCACTTGAGAACACTCGCTCAAGTTCGTTGGCGACAGCTGGTCCAGTCGTCACCCCCGACGCTCTGCAACCCCAGAGTGGCCCTCAGGGCGCTGCCTCAATTTCATTAACCAAGGAACAAACGCGAGAACTACAAAAGATTGCTATGCCGTCGAGCAATGCGTATCGGTCTCCCAAAAGCGAGCCTAGTCCCGATTCAGCCGGCGGAATGGGCAAAGCATCGTCGATATCGTCACCTGAAGGTTTGAGCGGCATGCTCAAGCTGAATAGTCGTAAGCGCAAATCATCGGCTGAAGTGGAAGACGACGACGACGACGACCTTGATGGGCAACATCCTGTGAAAAAGACAGCGCATAACATGATCGAAAAGAGATATCGAACCAATCTCAATGATAAGATAGCAGCATTGCGAGACAGCGTGCCGAGTTTACGGATCATGTCCAAGAGCGCAAGAGGCGAGGACACTACGGAAGACCGAGAGGAGTTACAGGGCCTGACGCCCGCGCACAAGCTCAATAAAGCGACGGTGTGTTCTTATCCACGAGTGTCATTGTTGAGAAAAGCAGAGATCGCTAAATATTTTGCAGGTATTGAGCAAAGCTACCGAATACATCAGACATCTAGAAAAGCGTAATTCAAGACTCATGGACGACAATTCGGCCATGCTGCAACGTATTGCTGCTTTTGAGAAGCTCTTCATGGCCGGCGCGATGAACGGCGGGATGAATGGCGGGATGAGTCCTTTGCAGCAAGGTCCGCCAGCGACACCGCAGCCATATCCTCGTGAGCCCCACGGTTATGCAAACTCCCCCATGGGTGCACAGGGACGATCAGATGCCCAGGGTATGATCCAGGTTCCAGACGATATGAAACGCATCATCGCTGCCCAATTAGCCGCTGGCCAGCCATATCCGGTCCCGCAACAGCCGTATAGAGCCAATCCGGCTATGGTGCGTCAACAACAGATCCAGCAACAACAGCAGCAGCAGATGCAACAGAGAGGCTGGCAGAATGCCGGTCCTTATTTCGGCAAGTTGATGGTGGGCTCACTTGCTGGATTGATGTTGATGGAAGCTGTTCGAGAGAATGAGCAGAGCAATGAAACTCCGGAGGGCCGTGGCTTGTTTGCCTTGCCAATTCAACTACTCAGGTTGCTGACCTCATCCCTGAGTATGAACTTCATGGGCTATTCAGTCCATGGCTCACAAATGATATTCTCCATCAAGGTTGTCCTGCTATTGTGTAGCATCTGGTGGGCATTGCTGCCATCATTAGTCAACCAGAAGCCGCCCGATCAAAAGGCATCCAAACAGATTCCGGCATCGCTAGAAGCTGTACCATCACTAGCCTCGCCAATACATGTGCGCCGACAAGCGTGGCTCACGGCCATTCAGACCGTCTGGGTTCCCCGACACAACTTTTTCCTGGAAGCTGCAGCTCTGGGACTCAAGACACTTAAGCTGAGCGTGAGGAATCTCATCGGGGTTCACGGATATCAGATACTCACTGGCCTTACCGAGGAGCAGGAGATTGCCCGAGTAAAGGCTTGGGCTATCGCTTTGGATGCTCAACTTGCAGGGGGCGATATAGAAATCAGCAAGAGCCGACTGACACTGACGCTGTTAGCCTCCAGCACGCTCCCTACCACGCCTTTGCGATTGATGCTTAAGGCACTTCATATTCGCGTCCTACTCTGGGAAGTCGGACTCACCGGTGTTCAATTAGGCGTATTTGACACTTTAGCTTCCAAATTAGCGAGGGCTAATTGGAGTGAGGCGAAGCAGCTGCACCGTCTGCTGACACAACTCCGACGTAACGGTCAGGAGCAGTCCGACGATGAGCTCCCGGATCACCTTGCTGTGCTCCTAGAGCAGAAATGCGATGAAGTTCTGAATCCAAGTGTCGTCCAACGAGCCCACAACCTCGCTTGGAACCGTCCTACGGAACAAAATGCCATTGGCAGTACCGATGGTATGGCGACAGTCGTAGATGATGTGGCTGTTCGCTCACCTATGGATGCGGTCGCAGCTTGGTGGTCGAGCATGACGCTGCAAAGCGCATTGACAAATAGTCTGCTTCTTCCGGAGGACAACGAGGACGCTTCCGCAGATCAAATCATTGAAGACGCCGTGTCTTTAGCAATTCGGGCGGCGCCGATTGGTTCTGTCGCACAGCATCGTGCTCTTGTGGCACGGGCTTTGCTTTTCAATCAGAAGCGCAGCATCAACATCATGGCAGCGTTACAGGCCATCGGCCCCGTCACCCCAGTACTGTCTTCCACACCTTCCAGTACCCCCGACCGTGTGCCATCGACCCCCATCAAGGAACTTCCTCCTTCTTTGACCATGACAACCGAGATCCGCACGTCTCTCCTTTGCGCGATGGCAGTCGCACACCTGCAGAAGTTCTCGCCACCCGAAGAGCCTGTCGATATCTACGCCGTAATAGACCAAATTCACCCTATTTGTGATATGGGATTGCTTGGCTATGCGGCAACTTTCAAATTGATGGATCGCCTCGCTGGCCACGAATTTGCCGCAGAGGCCTGCGCTAATACCCTTGAACGTTTGTCTGGTACGCTCAGGATTTGGACTGGAAAAGAGTGCGGCCTTGAGCCTGACGTAAGACATCAAATGGTCGAACGATGTCTAGCTGTCACAAGAGGAATTGTCGGGATGGACATCGACACGGATACCGGCTACGGTAGCATGAGCGAGACCGAGAGTGACGATGAGTCATTCGCTGATTCAGAAGTCGATGACAAAACGGATACACAGGCAATTTCATTGACATGCTAAGCTGTATATGCAATCACCAGCTCACCATGTAGGGTTACGTCAATCACAAAGCTTGTGGAGGGAAAACACCCAGCAGAGGGGTACTCGATGCCTCAATGTCTAATAATTCCAGCGCCATGAACTACCCACCCACCACTTGATCAGTCCAAGCATGTATACTTCCATGCAATCATCGCTGTTCTATAGTAGATTCTATTTGGTCTTCACCAGGCACTTCTGTTTCTTATCTCTGTCGTTCATCGCGGCCTATATAGGGTTTTCTACGTCCGCATTGGTGCTATTGTTTATGGACACATCGAACCTAGGGTTTAATCCGGCTATAGGGGTTTCTGGAGGTAGGCAAGCGGTTTTTGGGGCGTTCTGGGCCAACAAAATAAGAGCGGACAAGAAGGAGGAACCCTGATGGGTAGACGCGATTTCATCTGTTTGTTTTACTATGTAGCTACGACCCAGAGGAACAATCACCGGCGCTTTACAGGCCTTGCTTAACTCAACACAATCTATTCTAGTCAGGATTGGAACAACTCAGATCTCGGGCGATTTGTCCTGTGAATGGGCTTTCTGTGCGGTAAGCAGGGTATTCTTGGCAATACTGAAGATTACAATTACCGCTTATTGAAGTGTACCTCGGTCTTCAAAAAAAAAAAAAATCTAGCGTGCTATTCCTGTCTCGAGATTCAATCGGTGACGTTCAAGCATGTCGTGTAAAGGTTTCTGATGCCTGCACATTACCTATGTCAGCGGCGAGGGCTGACTGAAGTCCAATTCATGGCGTATCTGAGCTTGCCGAGGCTAGCGTGCTGTTGCTCCTAGGTACTTAAGTCATAAATAGTAGTATGCCCGCCACCAAGCGTCCACATCAAAATGTACTTGGAAAAGGTCGGAAACACATCGCCAGTAGCGGTGCTTTAGTTTGGCATGCTAGGATTGTATAGATACAGGTGTTCTCTGTTTTCTGTGTCACGATGTGGGTAGCTCTTCCGGATATCAGCAAAAAGGGTCTGTGTAGGATGTAGAAGATGGACCGGAGGATCGGGTCGAGGAGCCGAATAAGGGCGGTAGATTCACATCCCCATGAAGGTAGGTACTTTCATCATGGGTCTACCGACAAGAAATGTAAGTCCTGTCAGGTTGCACCTAGCTCAACTTGTATGCTCAGCACTTACTTCCGAGGTTGTCGTGAATTTTTCCTACTGGTTTAAGTAGAAGCGCGGGTCGTGACTCGCTGAGGTAGGTATTTCTTGTTTATCTTATTGTTTTTTATTTATTAGACCTGGGATCTGTTGAGTTGGATACACGAACTTTTCTGGAGCTTTGACTTGGAGGGGCTCATTGCCTATGGGGCGCGGGTTTTGACTCGAAGGCTGTACAATGCGCGAACGTTGTCGATTGGATAGCCTCGGGGTAGATCGGTTCACTAGCTAGACTGGAAAAGATTGGATCGGAGAAGAAGGGGGGGCGGAGTGAGAGTTTGACTGCCATGTGATAGACCGCTATGTCTCCCATGTATTCTCGTCGAGGAGGGAATGCTACATGGCTGATAAATTGTTCACATACGGTAGGTGAAGCACACTCGACGTCTGGGAGAGGCGGGTTTGGCAGTTCAGCTGTCAGTTACCTTGCGTGGGGGATCTGACGTGTGAACATGCAGGGACCAGTTAGTAGGCAATGGAGCGAGAGAAGGAGGAAGATGCGCTGGTGTTGACAGACGAGGGTTGGAGGCTGCGGTCAGGTTTGACAGGCTTCCCCAGGTCTCGTCGGTTGTTCGGTTCTGGTCATGGTCCAATCGCGTGGGAGCGGGAAAGCTTGTCCTCCTTCGGCTCTGAGGTACCTACTGGTAAATTCTACATTATGTTCTCGGTATGGGCTAAGGGTGGTATGCGTGACGGGGAGCTGGCTGCTTCATACTCATTAGAGTTGAGCCATCGGCCAAGGCTGTTGGCACTTTTGAGAGTTGCATCTATCTCGGATGCTCATCACCGAGGTAGTGTCCCGGGAATGTATGCGTCCAGACGGCGATAGAGGTTGTCGTGGCTGTGGTGCGCTGCAGAAGCTACCCAGCGGTGCAGTCTGGGTCGACCGTAACGTTGACTTATCGATCCACGTGGCTGCCATGAGCAGGTTTTGAGTGGAGGATATATTCAAGACAGTGACATCAAAAAGCCGCTTGGGATGTGTAGCTACCTCTTGAAGCTCCGTTAGTGCTTTTAGCTCATCAGCGTGGCTTAGGTCGCAGTAGTAGTAATGTGTTTTATGTCTCACGATCCTGATGAGTGAGTGATGAGTGTGGAATAGGTCCAGCACGATTCAGTGGGCAAATGATCCCTTCTGACTTTTGAGTGAGGCCCGACGGTGTGATGAGAGTTCAGAAGGCCGCTTCGAACAACGGCCGTAGCTGAAACGGCTTGAACGTAAAAGGCGGCTTACTAGGATGGGATAGAAGTGAAGCCGACCAAACGAGATACTGCTCGGAGGGTCCGATCGAACCTCCACATCATGCGGCTTCATGGGCAGAGCCTCTCGTATAGTATCCTCTAATCAATAGTGTCTTCGACGGCATATAGCCCAGATCCGGAGGCTCCGTTTTGCATAACATTCTACACCCGATCATTCAAAACCGTCGAGAAAGGAGGCACAAGCCTAACTCGTCGGATACCGGACTAAGGCCTCTGTTTGGCGGCGAAGTTGACGCTACTGCTTCGCTTTTCGGCTCTAAGGAATCCAAGAGTCGCGAGCTCTCAAGCTACGGATACACGATAGAGTTCTGTCAGGCGGCTTCAAGTCGTGGCCACGAGCATACGTCCCGTTACTAATGGCTCCGTAAGCCATCCGTGTAGTCCGCCGAATCTGTGATTTAGGGGGATGATGCTGGAGGATGCCATCGACTACCGGCGGCTACTGGCCTTCCGCCGGAAACCCATGGGATCTGTGTTTTGTTTCATTCCGGGAGTAAGCTGCCATTGGACCATTGTCTTGTGTCGTCTGCCCAAGAATTCATCGATGCGCCAGCACAAGACTCTGACCTTGAGAGTCCAGGTTCTTGACAAGATTTTCAGCTACATTGATGAGCACTGTCTTTTACTGGCAGGCTTGCATCACTAAATGCACTTGTATCTCCCACAAGAGAGCAGACTATCGGCTTACAACAGCTGGAATATGTACTAAAGACGCACTGGAAGGTCCTTCGCTTAGCAATACTACGACACTACTGATATATTACGCCCTTTGACATGTCAAGTCTGTCTGAGAGGGTGATATAGTTCTGGCCCTGATACTGCGTATTTCCACAATCGGGATGCGGCAGAATTTGAGTTGGAGGCACGACTCGCGCTGCACATCACTCGTGCGGTGCCCCTGACTACGAAACGTTATTGGGGTTAGGTAGCGCGCTGATATGAGGGCTGGAGGGACTTCAAGCGATGATCACCCGCTCGATCCCTCCATCAGCAGGTTGAGCAACCCTGGGTAATTCAATGGACAACAGGTGTGGTGTGTGCCCCTTTGCATGTAGCACATTACTTCATCCACAAGTAATATGGCTTGTGCCATGTTTATGAGGGCAGGATTCAGGTTCCCGGGATGGCAATATAGACTAAGGACTTCTACGTCGGGAGTGGCTCGCCATTGTAATCCAGTACGACAAGCTCCGCGTTTGGCAAGTAGCCTCCTCTACCCTCTGTTTTATTCATCAAAGTTTCGAATCTATGGCAACCTGCAGACTATCCAGGGAAGCCGACGTCGAGAGGGAGTATTGACCTTGCCATCCCATGCCGTTATAGCGGGAAGCCTGGGCGTCAATGAAACATGCTGAGCTCCCCAGCGAGGCAGGCAGTTGAGCCGAAGAGTCCTAGAGGAGGACATCATACCGGGTCCTTCTCAACAATGTACCCCTGGTCTAGCCCTCCTCTACTCTGCCCCTGCATCAACACGGGTGTCTGCTAGACATGCCGTAGTACAGGAGCCAAGCTTCTGACACGGCCCCAGCCGGCTCTCATCTGACAAAGTTGGAACACGAAGTCATGTAGCTTTTTAAGTATCGTGCCGCTGTCCCCTTGTCAGAAGAAAGCTCGTCGGGTAGAATAGCAGCAAGGGAACCACGACTAATTTCTCTGGCAAAGCAACATGTGCGTAAGTGGTGTACATAGTTATCTAAAAAGACTGACCAGAGGAGGCCCTCGTTAGAGGTGGATACAATATTCACAGATTACTGGGCACAATTTCCCCGGCATCTTCGGCTGTCGCCTGACACTACGGGTGCCATCTCAAGTTTGACAGAGCCGACTAGAGCAACCAACAAGGTGATGTCTCAGCCACCGGAAGCAAATATGTTGTCACTGATGTACACGTGTCGCTACTATGAGGCCTCATATGTACACTGGGCCGGGCGAAGTGTGTTTGCAGATCCACACGATGCGATCGTAGGCTAGATTGTGATGCCTTGTGTTGGTCACAATCATATATGATAGTCTCTGTCCCGTACTGCCGAGTCAATTTGATCCAAGGTAGTGAAGTCTCGCCCAGCCCAAGGGCCAAGACGAAGGCATCCAGGATCCGTATTATTAGGCCAGTGGTAGTATTTTGTCCTTCGTGGGAAGTAATACTGCTTCTATGGCTCGCGAGAGAATGAAATACGGAGTCATTTGCTTACTGGACATGCGCTGGCGGAGTTCGCAAACGCTTGGTTTGGGCTCTAGTGAGAATGAAAACCGCGTAGCTCGAGCCAAACGGCTTCTCCATGGAGGAAGGTGTCCTGACACGATGATTTTTGCTTGACCAACGTGAAAGAGCTCGAAGTCATCTGTATTGGACGATAGACTCATGATGGTGATGAGTAGCGCAGCTCCCACAAGGAACTTCCACGAACCCCCTACTTTACAGAGACCCTGGAAGATGGCCCATACCATAGCGCTGGGGGAGCTGCTATCGGACGTCTGGACCTTGGGGTAGTGCTTTGCAGACAACACCCGTTGGTGCCATGATGCCAGGTGATGGTCCTCCCGGAATCTTTAGAGATGTAGAGATCCAACACGGTGCAGGTCGCGCACAAAGCATGCCGGTGGAAACCTCCTGAAAAAAACAAGAAACAGAACGCCACAAAGTCCTACCAAGCACCGTGTCGAAGAGACTGACGAATCACAATACATCATGTGAGACTAAAATATTACTCATCGGCATCACATCTCGTTGCTCCTTCTCGAATATCAAGGTGCTAATGGATGGCCGTTCACTTGGACTGCTACAGTTTGCCAGTATTGTATATTTATTAGATTCACAGCATTAGTAGGCACTTTCTGGTCCGCAGGGTCTCGATGATTTGTCGCACTTGCGAGGTATTTTCTGAGTGCATGCTCTGGCATGATGGTATAGACTAGGGACAACTTCCCTGGTTGACTGGCAACACTCGTTGGAATGGGCTGCAGGCCCTTTGCTCTCAAAGGCAGATTTATCGGAAGAAATCAGTGAATGAATGTCAGGTGATTTGAGCATTGGCTCATGAGCTGGAGCACCTTGAGAGGAAGCTACAGTGCGATGGTACGGTGCCGGCATTGAAAACCAATTGGCTGAATAGCGACGTGGGAAAGCGACACTGTTAAGTCTCGGACACTGACACTGGCCCTATCATACCACCCACGAGAGCTACCGTACCTCACGAGGTTGTGAAGAGTAGTGATTATATACCATCTTGTCGGTGGTCTCGGAATGATTTGCTGCCATAGGGTGATGAACGCGCTCCGTGGATGCACACCCCACTATGCTTGTCTCTATATTTGGAGGTTGAATTGCATTTTTGAGTGTTTGCATGAGACCAGCGCAATGTCACGCACGAGTATCGACGTCCCAGATTCCATGTAAGGTAAGAATTGAGACATGGGACTAATGATGTTTCAATGGGAACTAGTATTTTCTGAAGTTATATTTGACCAAGAAGCTGCGTGTGATCCACTTATCTACTGGTAGATGTGACGTGTCATACTTGTAGCATGTTATGGCAGCGGAAGTTATGGTAAGGCCACGGCAATCCCGCGAGGCTATAGTTTGAAGAAACCTTGAAGACAAGCAAGCCACGAACGAGCCGCCGGCCTTTCCCCTCCCTTGGACACATCCGAACGCGAGTCAAAGGACTGGGTTTCTTCCTTCAAATCTGTCGAGGAAGCTTCAGACAGACTATTGCTGGGCTTGACAGCTGCAATAGACTCAAGCTCCACGTTGAACTCGCCCTCCTGTTCGCCGAAGAAGCTGGCTGAGTGTCAATAGAAACCCAGAAAGATGACCAAGTGTTGCAACGAACCTTCTCATCATAATGCTTACTCTCTTAATGTTGGACAATTTCAGGGGCTGAGCATCTGGCTTCGGTTTCCCTCGATAGGTTGGCTTGAAATCGGCCCAGGCTATGTCTAGTGTCGTTTCTTGCGCAGTGAAGTCATATTCCCAGCTGACAGTACTCTGCTCCCTACCGTCCGGCCGTTTTGGGAGCACCTCATCTTTCAAGATGAGGGTATACCTTTTTCCATCGCTTTTTCCGACTCCAAGACGAAGCTTAGTATAGTGAGACAAGTCCCAGCCTTGCGGATCAGGGGACCGCCTTGAAGCGAAGCCGGCCCCACCGAGAGTTGCGATGTCGAGATTTCCGTGGAACACTACAGTATTTGAGGAAGAAGAGCTATCAAGATAGCTTTGGCTCTTGCCTCCTCGCACACGGTCATCGGAAGCAACCCAATCATCGGCCTGCCACGGCCTTGGAGAAGGCACGTCAGTCCCAGCTGGAATACCCAGGGACGGAGACGGAGACGAGCAATAGTGACTCACCTCGTTCCTCCAAATAGATCGAAGTAGCTTTCCTGGGTTGGCATGGCAGCGATAGGGTATTTGTCAGACAGGCGGGCGGTCTGCAACGGTATGACGGTTCGGCGAGCGGATAGGGAAATTACTAATATAGCAACAAATATAGCAAGTGTATCCAGTTTGCGAACTGTATATGGTCAAGATTTTCGTGCTCCTGCAATTGCCGAAGGTGAAGCTAGTTCAAAGTCGTGGCACTGTAGGATCTGTGATGAGTAAAACCATCGACGATGCTTTAGGTGGATACATATCACAAAAGCCGGGCTGAGGAAACAAGGAGCACTAGTTGTGTCGGGGCTAGGAGTGATCGGGTTAGGGGTGATACATTTGAGTTATGTAGACAGGTAGATATCTCTTAAGTGCTGTGCAGACGGGAAGGAAATGCGACCAGACCTACTAAAGTTGGGCTGTGAGGTACTAACGTGTACTATGTAGAGAAATGATGATGTCGCGATGCCATCCGAGGCTAGCTGTAAAGAATTAGGCGCGTAGGTAGGGCAGGGCTACTAATCAGGTAGGGCGGGTGTCATAGCTTCCACTATACATGTCTAGTAGCCGCGGTGACAAACGCGACCGTAGCCGCCACACCCGGATGCCTTGTACCGCGCTCGTACCTCCAGGCGGGGGGGGGGGGGGGGGGGGGGGGGGGGGGGGGGGCGGGGGGGGGCGGGGCGGGGGGCGGGGGGGGGGGGGGGGGGGGGGGGGGGGGCGGGGCGGGGGGGCGGGGGGGGGGGGGGGGGCGGCGCG
>MU388729.1:804404-1033689 GCA_022578815.1 Xylariaceae sp. FL0016 | reverse complement strand
TTTCTCTTTAATTTTTTTTTTTTCGGGGGGTAAAACGGGTACGTTGGCGCCAAACCCGGTTTCCTTTTTTCGGGGTCGGTCCTTCATTGTACCCCCCCCCCCCCCCCCCCCCCCACACAATGGCTTGGCCAATTACAAGAAATAGTGCGTTGTCGTTGTTGACCGTCCGTCCTGGCATCGCCGCCAATCTGTGGCTGGTTATCTGTAGCTATCCTTATTCTGGCACTTCTTTCTTTTTATCTTCAGCCCTGGAGGTTAGCCGAATTCCTTGCTTTCTTCCGACCATGACGTCCCCGTGACATTATTCGAGCCTATGCTATGGTCTACTAGTACGAGGCTTTTACGACCAGGAGGAACCGGACTGTCGCCTATCAACGCCCGTCAACGCCAGCACCGCCAGACCTCGCTTTCTTTTCCCACCAAGCCCACTACCTAAGCTCATCCAGCCCTGTTGCCCCGCAGATCTACGAGCCCGTCAGAAGTTTGATTTGACTGGACATGCCTCTAACGGGCAACAGAGCCTTTCCAAGAGCCAAAGCCACCTGGCTTGAACCTATCCGACGTCTCGGGCCCTCGGGTTGGTATCGACAATTCAGAGGATCATACAACCTCGAGTATAGCCTCGGATATCTTCAATACCCATGATATCTTCTGCCCCGTCGCTCCCGGGGACGGGCCGTGAAGCAACAAGATGGGGTCCAGCGGCTGATGAGAATATCTTCAACCAGACTGAGGCTCGTGCGTACCCGCGTAGGGAGATCTTGACCTGCCGAGAGGTTGCGGGATAAGGATGAAGCTTTCGGAGCTAAGCACCACGAGGCGCCCTAATCCCGACTCAAGTGATCGCCCTAGGGAAGGGAACCAGCGAGTCGGGTTTCCTTGCGCTTTGCCAATTTATTCTGGGGAAATTGCTCACATTATCCACCAGACTTGATAGAAATCCACATGTAATTCATTCCTCATATTCAGTCGGACGGTGACTGTTTACCTTGTCCGAGCAGTCCGAGTCAGGAAGTAGACAACGGAAAATAAGCCTTCCTGCTTGGTCCCTCTGTCGTTGGCCGCCCCTGTATACGAAGGTTTGGTCTGTCATTCCAACTGCCGTGTAGTGCGATGCAGTCGCTTGTCGCATTATCCCTGACATCTCGGCCGCGGTCCCGTTCGCGATATGTTGCTTGGAAAGGGTAAGGTGAGTGGATGGCTCCTCGCACTAATATTACCCGTCTCGGACGTGGGAAAAATACGACGAGACCACAATCTCGTACCTTGCGATCAGAGCCCACCCCCATCTTGCTGTGCCGTGCATTTGGCATGTTCCATGAACTAACGGCCACTGATGTCCGAACCATCCGCGCTACTTATCCGAGGATTGACTGCCATGCCAGCTCGTCGCCTAGGCGTCGCGCGAAGTCGTGCGCAGGTGGGCGGCGCAGGACAGGGAACAGACAGCGCTACGGCCCCCCATTCTTCATTCGGGAAATGTATTCCTCCACGCCGCAATGAAACTGCAGGCGATGGTTCAAGAAGGATGAACTCATTGACCGCTTTGACATCACCTGGTAGTAATGACCAAAAAGACAGCAAAGTGGCCCCATGGCCTGCCGTACGTACATGCTGCGGTGAGATGATAGCTTATGCAGCATCCAAGACAATAGGGCTGAGCGACTTGCGGCCGACCGGCTTACGCACACCTTAGTGACATCAGTGTGTCCTTCTGAGCCGTCTTCACGATTCGCCGAGGCCGAGTCCGAGCTCCGAATGGGCCACCTTGTACCTGACAGGATTTGTCAACACGGAACGGAGTGACACGCATACACTTGTCTCTGTTCCAAAAATTAAATGTAATAAAAAAATACGATCATACATTATGGCATGTCAATACTCCCTCATAGCTTCACAGGTAACATTACCGTACTTGGATCTCATTGAACAAGTATATAAATGATCGTAACAACAGTACTTTCATTGGGATGGTGATCATACTCTGATAGCTCTCGAGAGGCCTGCATCATCTAAATGTAAATATATATAAGAAATCCCGTTGAACAGTGAAACACCACGCCTGCTGGATATTCCCAAGACCGTTTATCCTAAACCGAAGGCTGAGCACTTCCGCCTTCAATGCAAAACAATTTTGCGCCGTCAATCCCAAGTATACATGAATTCGTCATGGTCGCCGTTCTCCCTTTTCAAACAGTCCGGGTGTGTATAATACCTTTCTTAAGAAGAACAAGATCACAGGACTGCCGGATGCTTCTCACATAATTCCAACACCCTCCGTCTTCTTATTGATGCTGCACCATGTCTGGAGACCCAGGCATAGAGAGCGGTGTCGTAGGATATTCGTAGCCAGAATCAGAGCAGTTCGCCGAGTGGTCGAACGAGTGAGAAAGCGGCGGTGTCTAGTGGCATCACCCGAATCAGCTATGTGGTTCTTCGGTGAGAGTAATCGCGCACATGACTCACATGAGGGTTCGAGTGGTGGTCGTAGGGGCGAGGGTCCATGCCGGCCACGAAGCCGTAGTTCATCGACGGGAACAGGGACTCCTCGGTCCCCGGGAAGGGCTCGCGCTTGATGGCGTCGCTGAAATGCGTCATCGAGGGCAGCGTACAGGCGACGGTCGTGGCCATGTAGCTGGGATAGGCCTCAGCGGTGGTCATGGCGTGGTAGGCCTGCGCCGAGCTGTAGGGCGCCACGAGCATCTCGTCGGGCGGCGGGTAGGCCGAGTAGATGAAGGGCGGCGTGTGCGAGCGTTCCCGGTCGTCGTAGGAAGGCGCATACATGAGCTCGTCTTCCAGGTTCATGGGCGGGGTGAACTGAGGCGGCTGAACGGGCTTCTGAGACGACGACGACTTCTTGGAGGAGGACGTCTTCTTCGTGGTCTTGGTGGAGGGCGCCGGCTTCTCATTGCCGTGGGGTGGTGAGGCGGCCTCGTCGGATGAGCCAGCCCGTCTCTCCAAGTCTTCCAGACGTCTCTTGAGCTTCTTGCCTGCACGGAACTCGCTATCAGCCGCCATGTTTCCCCCAACGTGAACTATATTACTAGCATTACGGGTTACGTACGGTAGTTGCGTTGAGCGATCCTGTTCTGGATTCTCCGGCGCTCGGCCAGGTCGGAGATCTTGGTCCAGTCTTCATCGGGGTTGGCAGAACTGGAGAAGGCACTGCTCGTTCCATGCGCAGAATATTGCCTAGGCGCCGGTGCCGTGGCATAGGTGTATGGGGAATGAGACATGGCGTACATCGGGACGACTTGGTGGGCAAGCAGCTTGCCTTTCTTCTTTCTCTTTCTCTCGTATGTATAAGTTAAAGGAGGACAGGCAAGACGTTGTTGCTGTGGGTTCAGAGGTAGGTACGTGGTATTTGTAAAGTTTGAACTTATACAAGCTTGGTGTCGAACCGAGGTGATGGGACATGACTTGGGCAGAGGGAGGAGGCTTTGGAATATATAGAATCGTTCAGCCATGGAGCCCATGGAAGCCGTGGTGCCTCGTACCAAGCCAACATAGAGCTCTCATGTCTCCAGGTACAGTACGTACCTCGAATGCCACGAGGGTCGTCGGGTACGTACTGGCGATGGACGACATGGGAGTGAATACGTACCGGGGCTCTAGCAGGCATCTGTCTGCGAGCAGCATATGCAGTCAATTGCAGGTCCGCCATTTGGGTGCAACGTTGGTGGTTGTGCTCTTTAGAAAGGCACGTACCGCATCTGGCGGGATGCTTAGCCCGGTGCGAGCTGCGCCCAGCGCCTCAATCCAAATGAGAAGTACCTACTTGGGCGTCGATCGCTAAGGCCTACGCTAGTGAATACCATCTAACCTGATCGGGACAGTACTTTTGATGCTCGTAGGAGGGAAGGAAGGGCTGCTAAATTTGCCCACATCTGCTGCCCCCAAGTACCTCTACGAGGATACCTTCTGCCCCTCGGGGAGACTGGAGGTCTGCCATTGCCATGGGCCTTGAAGGTTAAAGCAGCGACGACGTGTTGGTTGTCCTGGCCGTGCGTGCCTTGGGGACCCTTCTCACAAGTTTCCCCACGCTCGTAGGGCTACTAGTAGGTGGACTCCGCTACAGTGGTTGATCACTGATCCCATACAACTTCAAAGTTCACTGCAGCGGCGATGGATGATACGCTTCTGTCCCGAACTAAGGTCGTCGGGGTCACTGCCTTGCGTGCGCCCTTCTGTAGGGCACTACCTGCTCGTAGTCGGCTAGTCCACTGTCTTCGACTTCGGCCATGCCCATATACATTGTTTCGTAACAAAAGTGCCTACCACCTTAAGTAGATATCTCACGCAGACCTGAGAAATCACGGTGGACTGTCTTGAATTGCGGTCGTCATGCATATACGGCGCCATCGTGGTCACAGTAGCAAAAATTGCCTATTTCGTTAAGATTCTGCGCTCGCGGCGGAAGAGTTGCTTTGAACTACAATTACACGACCGTGACTCTGAATCCACTGCGTAACCTGTCCACTAACTTCTCCAGCTTTTCCGGTCCACGGTTCAGGCGAAGAATGGGCAACACTCGTACAAGTGTTTCAGGACTCTTCCAGGACACCGAGTTGTTACTATCTTTGAAGGGCCAAGTCCGTCAACAGCCACTCACTCTGCTGTAGTTTTTACCGTCGCTGAGGTGCCCATCATTCCCAGCACCACAGCGAGGCTGTGCGTGTAGGACGGCATTCAACGACTTGTAGTTGGCGGGGAAGAGCAAGCTTCGATCGCATTGCCGGCTCTTCACCACTAGCTTACAATCTAACTAGAAGAAGAGACGGCCGAGCAGAGAACGAGAGCGAGCATAGTGTGGGAAGCAAGCTGAACCCACTATCACCGAGGAGCAGCGGTGCTAGGGGTCGCAAGACCTATCACGCTCTCGCACGAGACCCTGAGTGCGGTGGCCGGGGCAGTGACTAGGCTGCCAGATTTATCTCATCGCCATCGTCCTATGTATTCCCCTGCGACCGACTGGGAACAGCCCAGTGGGCAGCCACCTCATTATGGAGCACCTCTAGCTGCGAAAATCGCTGCATCGGCCGCGATTTCAGCTGAGCCTGTCTAGAGCGCGATCGCAATTAGAAAATGGAGCCGTAGATAGCACCCCGCGGATGTGTGTTTCAGGGGACTGAGCAGCCCTCGTAACTGTCTGCCAGTCACACGTCGTCACCGGCGATGAATCATACGCTGATACGGCAGTACGATAAACGCTGCGACGGTGCGTCCGTACGGCACAGCAGGGTCTTTCGAGAACAATGCAAAGAAGGGGGGCTTGAATGCCAATTACTAGATTGTCTCAGGCGCCTGGCTATTGGGCGATTGGCCCCCAAACGCAGTCCAGAAGAGGGCAGGCTGATGTAGATAGCCTACTCCATCCCAAAAGGCGGATATAATAAAACGGCAGTCGATAGTAGGTCCCAGTAAGGTTCGGAACTTTTGGGCTCGGCCTGCTGGCAGTCTTGCAGGTCTCGCAGGTGGCAGCCAGCTTGATGAGTTGAAAAGAGTCTATTTCTGGACCCCTCATTATTAATATTTAGCTCGCTTGTCCATCATGCCCATTCGCCCATTCGCCCGTTCGCACATTCGCCCACTCGCGCTCGGCTTGGCTTTCCCCAGCAGCCAGCAGGGCTGGCAAATCAGCGCCGGCACCACGCCGTCCGTGCCTGCCTCCAGGGAACTGGGACCTCGACTCGCTCAATATCGTTGTTTGGTTCTGGTTCAGTACCTATCTTAGGCATATAGTAGGTAAGGCTTAATGATCGTGGCTTCATCTGGACTTGTAACGGCAATTGGAACAGAAACATGGGAATCTCCACGAACACTATGTAGCTGAGCATTTTCTTGAATCTAAGCTTTGTAGCGCTCCTCGCATCGCCGGCTACTAGGGTTGGGAGATAGCTCCAAGGTATTTGAGCACAGCGAGATATTCAGGAGTCAAGATTTGACATCGATACCATAACCTCCCAAAATGGAGTTTGCCGCGGGATGCTGAGAGCCCAGGGGGGTCTTTACAGATGCTACTGTCCTAGATTCCGGCCGCAGACATCTTTGCAATTGAGATTGCATGACTCTAGATCGTCCCCGGGAAGAGGGGACCGAGAGAACATGCGGGCGGCACGTATTCACGTGAACCGAGAACCTTCAAATGTGCAGACGACATTTCGACAAGAGTCCACTTCATTTCATGAGACTACCGCTAGCACCAGCGGCACAGCATACTCGCGCTTCGCATCTTCGGATGTCCCCCTCCAGCTCTGGGTGTAGGTGCTGGGCTCGCGACCTTTACCACTGCGCTACTGCAGAAGTACGCCCATAAATATCAAAATAGGCCAATAGTCTAGGACTTTGTCATATATCTCATAACCATACCCGACGATCATTTACTTGATCCACGTTGGTCCCTCGTAGATTTTCATTTCATAGGGATTGGCCTGCGATGCACGGGCGACTTCACTGCAACGCAGGTGGCAGGCAGCGAATAATGAACATCCAGGGCTGCAGGTAAGATATCTGATTGCAGATCAAGGTCAGAAAGCCGGACGCGCCATCGAACGACGAGCTTCATTCCGACCGCCGGGATAAGCAACGGCCGCCGTTCAGTCCGCTGCACGCGTCTTCTGCCCTACCACTGCCGGGTTCGTGGGTGCTGACGCGAGAAGTTTGGTTGAACTGGGTGCACGCGCGGTGAGGCTCTCTGCTGACGAGCCCTCGTAGCTATGAATCAAAACCTCTGCAGAAAGCCACCATTCCACGGACTTGGACCTGGTCCGGCCGCCCTTCAAAAGTCGGCCAAGGGAAAAAGGTTCTTACGCCAAGACACAGCCTCACTCTCCGCAGAGACCCTTCCCACAGCATGGCTGCGCTAGGTACATCGCAGGCGCCCAAATTAGCCCTTATATCGTGCATTTTACGTGTAGGTACTCGGACTTTGGACTGCTACGTTGCCGGTGATTCAAAGATCTCTTCTCCAAGTGTCAGCACCTGCCATTCGGGACCTCCTAATGCTTCAGCTACATACACCTACAGGAACCAGTTGTGTAGGACTTCTTCAGCTGGACGCAGAGTCGTTCTTCGGAAGATGCGTACCGATGAATGTGCGTGATCAGACGTTTGACGATCAGCATGGCATGTATTTTATCTATCAGGGGAGGTTTCATCTCCTGCATGGGTCGAATTATCATCCGATGTTCTAGATTCACAGTGACAGGCAATGCATAACTTCTTGGGCGTTGATCTACAATGGTGGTTCATACGTTCGCGAGTATCTCCGAGATGAAATACATAGCTTATGATGATATCGCCAATCTGTGGGGAAAGCACTCAAGACAGCTGTTCCGTATTCTGCTGCGATTATATGTCGATCTCAGCGATATGTATTCCGACCCTTTCAGGCCACACAGGAATCACTTGATGATTTGACGTACTCCAAGAGGCTGCATGTGGGCATGAAATTATTCTGCGAGATTCGCAATGTGGTGTATGCTGTCTGAAGAGGCATGATATGGTATGTAGCGGTGGGTTGGAGAAGGATTGTAACTGGATCACACATACTGTCGAGCAAACCAGCGATGTACTGGGGTAAATCACATTCGATTATCGTCATGGTCTGTTCGTCGCATCAAGGACCACTTCTCCAAGGCTTCCCATTGTTGGTTGGATGCGAATCCTTCACGGCACCGACTGATCTTTCGCCTCTGGACGGGTATTCTCCCACTTCCACGCCGAAGCGTCGTCATTCACACCACGTCCCTGTACTTCTGGAGCGCTTCGATTGTGGATCACTCAACGTGCTTTCGTATGAGATTGAGGCATCAAGGTGAGCTCGATAGGATCACACTCATCTGGCCCCCAATATTCGCCGAAGAGTACACGAATATGCAACGGCGAGCGATTCTCATGACGATAGACAAAATGACGCCCATTCGAGTCTTGCCACGCGACTTTCGATTACTCTCTAGTACGTACTCCCGAAACCTATCACCTGGCTTACACAACCATATAGCAAGGCTGCTATGTGATCCATTTTGATTGATCTGGGATGTTAATCCATTGCATATAGAATCACGCAGACTCACTGGCAAGCCAACAAAATAGTCTCTCCTGGGTATGATCGAGATGTGCATGATGAGAGATACTACCGTTTGCTACTTTCGGATCTTGAAGCGGGCGCAAAGTCCGCTGGCTGGAAGCGTCGACCTATTGCGACAGTTTATTCGGACGCTAGGGCGGCAACCGGTACCCCAACCGGTACCAGACATTTGCACAGCACAACAATTCTATTGTGGTATTTAATATTTCCTCATTAGGAAAGTATCATTCCTTGCCCAATCAACAAACCCGTATCCCCGTATCCCCGTACCCACCGCCGTATCCCCGTATCCAGCTTCCGGGCAGTATCCAATGCCCAATGTCAAGATAGGTATGTAGGACAATGTCACTCTTCCTATCGTGCGGTATTCCACAATGGATTCATTCGCAGCCTGACTTCACACAAGACCCTGCAGACGTGATGATGATGCCATACATCATCAGCACTCATGCAGCCCAGAAACATTTCACCGCATCCACCGTTGGTCTCCAACTTACCTAATCAATTCGGCTCTGGCTTTTATGCATGCAGCCAATCTTATGCTGTACATGAAGCCCTGCTTGCAAGATGTACTCCAGAGAGGCCATTATTCAGAGCCCTCGCTCTGCCAAGTGCGCCTGCGCCTTCTTGACGCCGGGTGTTCATCATCGATGGCCAGAATACTACTATATATGATACGGCCGCTATGGAACTGGGCGCAGTGCCGACACGGACACGGACATGGGATGATCTAGCTTGTAGTGGCATAGACGGGGTTTTTTGCCTTACGAAACAGACATTGCGTTGGTAGGCTGATCTTGCTATGGAAACGAAGCGAACGGACGAACCATCACGCGGACCACAGCTAATTTCACAAAATATCCCTTGGGGCAGGTCCCGGACGTTCCGTCTCCCCATCCCCCCCCCATTGCAGAGTCGAAGAGTCTCCAGCATCCCATGATTGGTGGGCGGGCGCTATCCAAGCAAAGTTCTCACCCATCATCTCCCGCTTTCTGGGACGTCGCTGAGTGGGTGACGGATACCCGTGCCTGTGGACTGGGTCAATGCCAAGAAGACTGCCCCGTTTGTGCAGGCGAGTGTGTGAGTGTGAGGCCCTGGTCGGCCTCGAGGTCGCCTCCATGGCCAGTAGCAGCACACCACCCCTCCATCCCGACGAGAACTGCAATGGTACCTACTGTGCCTTAAGGAACTTACGTGCACACTATCACTTTGAATGACCCCCTAGCGATACGCGTTGGAACCCATCCTTCATAGGGCTGAGATGACAGGAGAATGCGCACTTCGCGGAGGGCACAGCAGGTTACCAGTATGTATGTTGATCGCCTCCATATGGAATGTTGATTGAGCCGTCAACGGTTCCGTTGAGCTACACGACCTGTGCCTGTTTGCCAAGTAAGCATGTAGCTACCTTATTCCTACAGATGCACAGGACTTTTTTGCCCGCTCTTCCCCCGAACTTCCAGAATCTGCATCCTTTCATCGTCCTATCGCACTCGCAATCATGCCTCGCGGCCTCCCACATTCTGCATTAGATTGCCGAGGATAATTGAGTGTACGCAAAAGCGATCGATGCCTGGTTCATCAAGTGACTAGCGATGACGCCCTGCCCTGGGACCAGAGATAAGACAGCCGGAATTCGTCGTCGCGTTCGCAAGAACCTGCCCGCCGTGGCCTGTGGTGATGGCGTCAAAGCAGAAGTTCCTACCTACTGCCCATGCACCCCACATGGGAAGTGGCACCACTTCCCCATTCTGGCGGTCTGTCGAATAGATTAACGACGTCGCGAGGGTAGCACCTAAACCCCGAGATATGCGCCCCCGTTGACCAGATGTCCTGCACTAACGAACGTATGTAGAGCGGGATATGATGCTGCATCAGCACCGCTGCTGTACCTTGGTGATCGTGCATTCGTGGACGGTGGCAGAAGCATGCTCGTCGTCGGTGTCGCCGTGTCGTAGGGCTGAATCCTGCTACACGCATTGGACACATATGTACGATTGTTACGCGCCTATAAGAGCAAGGCATTTTTCTACTGGCATGTCTTAGATGCCTCAATCAGGTAAAGTGGCCAAACTGGGAAACCCTGTGCACCCAACTTCACCAAAGCGGCATACAATACCACCTCCCAGGTGTCAGGTGTCTCCAGACGAAAGGCGCATGATCTGGCACTTCTAGATGCTTGATTAATAAGTACGATGTAGCAGCAGCGCCTTTCGAGCCCGTCATGCGCAGGGCGTCGGCTGCCATCAAGGCAGATAGGGAAAGATAGCTTGGTGCTGCGCAATATTCCTTACGAATGCATATAGCACCAGCCTCCGGTTCTTGGTAAGCTAGGAATAGGCGACCACTTACGTTTTCTCCTTGTGTGCCTAGACCTGCTTGGTCATTGTCACAGGAAACTTGGTTGCTTGGAAGTGCGTCAAATTTGGCAGCCCACCGACAAACGTCCACGCGGTCTCATAGAAAGTAGTATCAGAGATGTGAGCCTGGCCATTCGCAGTGTATCCCATGAACACCATGTACATGGCGATATTGCACAGAAAGGTCCAGCCCAAGCCTCGGAGCTCGGTGTTGATGTGGTTCGCAGTGGTGTTAATCAGCGCACTCCGCTCCTTGTCGGCGATAGGGAATGGCAGAGCTATCACGAGCATTGTATCCAATCACAAGCTATTTGGCCAACTTTCCCTCATCAGTGTTGCAGCCATTACTAAGTCCGCACCACCACCTCGTACCTATTCACACATCAAACCCCGGCTGGCGAGATGCACTCATCCAAGCCATCGTTTTCTGTAAAGTGCGGCCGGCTTGGTGGATGCTTGGGCTTTTTTTTTTTTTTTCTCTCTGTGATGTTGGAACCGGGCATGTTAATGGCAGGCATTTTGATGATAATGCCGAGGTCAAGGTACATGCATGTCGGGCGTCTGCTATCTGATCTCCATGCGGCTCGCAATCTCATGCCGGATTAGCAGCGAAGCCGTGGCACAGCTGGGCTAAAGTGTAAAGTCCACAAAGTCCACAAAGTCCACAAAGTCCAAAGCTCCTCCCCCTTGGCTGCTCTGCAGGGCGCGCCTGGGCAATGTGCGGCGGCACAGAAGCTGGCCTGCACGTGTATCCCATGTTCTTGGCTGGGCGTTCTCCTGTGTTGCCGCACGTCTCGGCGTCGTACCCCCGGAGCTCCAAAGTTGCGCGCAGACCCGCAAAGCGGGTTTTGTCCAGGTCCGCGCCGCAAGACCAAGAGACAACATACCACTGGCTAACAACACCCATACCACTACATCCCACGCCTGGCAGCAGTCTGGATCCCCGAACTCCGCCTACCCACACAGCTCCAGGCAGACGTTTAAAGTCAGGGTAACTTCTGGAGTCGCCTATTTCATGCATCGGCTCGCGGTAAAGCGGCTTTATTGGCCGCGAACAAGGTGGTATTGGACATCAAGCGTCGTGGAGAGTGTAAGTATGCAATTGTATGAAGAAAGAACCTATGTAGACAGCTGGTAGGCACCTGTACCTGGTGGTTGCGGATCTATCCTGGGCAGACGACTACATCTAGATGCAAGATGAGGAAGTTCTCGGCTGTGGAAGAGGCTCTGCTGCTGCTCTCCATTCGGTGTTGTTCAATCTGCCACAATGTTTACAGCGCGCTAGGAGAACAATGCCGTTCTAGGAAAATTAAATGCGCGTGGAGAGACACAAGAATGTGGTGCGCACGTCGGGTAAGGAATCATCAGGTCATGAACTTGAAGTACCGCGACACTTCGGCCACAGGTAATTAGCCCAGTAACATTTAGCCTACCCAAGGTCATACTGACGTTACTGGGTAAATGGGAGGATTGGGAAAATGGACTGGGAGAATCGGGAAGTTGCCCAATCCAGTAATTGGTCCAAAGGGGGAGTGACTTTTCATTGGCTGAGCTAGACCTCGTTCTTCTGGCCAATGAGGTGCTGTTCTGTCGAGGGATGAATCAATCTGATTTACCATTGATGGATGCACTTCCAAGCGAGTGTGGGTGCCGACAGCGCCTAGGGCGATAGCCTGTAGGTAGGTAAAGTACGCTGCCTAGAGGCTGGCACCTGCTGAACTGAACGACGGTGGCCGCCGGTGGACAAAAGTGGAGTATAGCGGGGAATTACAGGGGCCGACGAGCGTCACTGTAGGCTGTCTCGTACCTTAGAGTTAGGTACATTGGTAGGCGGTCTTCAGCGGCGAAGCACAGCATGCATTAGGGACGCCGATGTCCACCGCTCTTTACAGGGATCGTTGACTGCATCGGCGTCGTCTTGTATGGGAGACTGGCGGTCGACCACACATGCACAAAGTGCTCCAAACCCCGACCTGGAGAGCCACGTTCCAGCGCCGTGTCTCAGCCCTTTCCACCTATGTATCGCTGCATCACCATGTGTCTACCTCGGGCAATGTACATATTGCATCATGTAGTTTATTGACAGCTGGCTATGGACATGTATACACGCAGCCAAGGTATGCAGGTAGCTTCGGCAAGAGTCATCCATCTACATACCCCCCCAGTCTGAAGGCGTGACACAACTTGCTGCCCGCGTTGATGTGAACATCATGCAGAGAACACCACACCTAGATGGATGTCGCGTCGGTCAAGATTATGAGCCTCGCGGTGTCGCAATATGGTGTTTTCGTCGGCTGCTTGCTCCCTGCATTGCCATGTCCTGTCATGTCCTAACCTGCCTAGATCCGCAATACCTAACCTAACCCAGGCAACCAACGTTCCCTCTACCCAGGACACACAAGTGCGTGCTCGCGTACGAACCATATTCCGCATTGCATCATCAGATGATTGAGATCACATCTCGCATACCGCCTTGGGGAACAAGACTCATGCTTGTGCCGTGCTGTGCCACATCTCCTGGATACCTTGCCATACGGTCGGTCCATGCCGAAGAGATGTGCGCCCATTCCTGGTCCAGATATTGGACCCGGTGACCAACAGTCAATTATCCGGAACTGATTTTTCCAATTCTCCATGCGCATTCCTCTCCATCTTGACCCTACTACCCGTTCATCGATCTTTTGACAATATGTGCACCAGAATCACTCCCTACGAGGTCGGCCGAGGCACTAAGCCATGATATGACGATGTATGCACGCAGATACGCCAAATACGCGATCCTTTGTGCCCCAGTCGGCCGCATCGATCCACCTCTAGCACTCATCCAAGTCTTGGAATTTCTTGGTCACTTGGCCGTGGTGGTTCTTGTGGTTCGGGTACGACCATCAACGTCACAGTGGTGGCCATGAGCTCTCATAACTCGTATCAATCCGAAAGAGTTCGTGTGCTCAGGACTGGCGATACGGCACAGGCCAGAGACTACCTAGACGAGACCAACTATGGCGTACATCAAATGACAGTGGTGCGGTCTCATCCGAACGCCGAGTCGAAGGATTCCCGGAGCCGATCGCTGGCGCATTTCTCATCATGCTTGATGCTTGATGCTTGATGTGAAATACCTTGACCCCAACCAACAGCAGCTCCAACAAACATCATGAAATCGCAATTCTCAAGCATTCAAAAAGAAAGGGATATGGGGTGTTACGGACTGCAAGCTTTGTGCCAACCAACCTACCTTCCCCGCCCCCAAACCCGCATACGCCACTGTGCTAGTATGTAATGGTATGGTAAGGTATAAGTACTCCAAGGCAATAAACACATAGGATATGTTCGTAGTGCCAAGTAGGCAGCGACTTTTCGCCCTGCCTCGTAGGCCGTCAGTATTTTATCCTAGCACCAATGCTACCACCACCTACCGGTACCCCAGCTGCATGCTTGCAGTGCAGCGATAGGTATGTCCCAGACAGCAACACGCCCTTAAAGTATATGCCAAGATCGCACAGGTTGATGTGGAATGAGTCATTTCCCGCCCCCACCCATGCCATAAATCGTTACACAACCCTTTCAAAAGTTCCTATATCATTAGCTGAGATATCTCTTATTCCCAGCTATCAACCAGCTGTTGCACAGACGTGAGCGCACCATTGTGCGAACGTCGAGGGCTTGTGAGCCTTGGAGTCTCGCTTCTACCACAAAATTCGCGGCACTTGGAAAATGCCTCCCGATCCTGGCATGCGTTGGCATGCGGCGCGAGTTATTATACATACGTGTAGGTTCTCATATTGGTAGCATAGACAGAAGAGCCAACCGCATAGCATGTAATGCCGGGAACGATAGATCTTCCGGCCATCTGCTGTGCTGATCGCGAAATATCGGGCCCCCGCCATCCACAACGGGCCAGTAGCCCTACGGTCCAAGTATTTATGTAAAGCGGTGCGTCCCACCCCGGAAGCTGCGGTCCACCAGGCGCGGGCGACGTTGGTTTGGACGACGAGTTTCTGCATGGACGCAGGGAGACTGCGGGTTTTCAGAAGCAAGGTTCGTTGCACATCACGCCGCCAACGTGCATGTCTGTCTCTTTGCAAGGCAGATATATCATCAGACGACTCTCGAACCGTTTATGCAAATACAATCGGCTCGCAGCAATGGACGAATTTCCGACGGCATCAGCTGTGTGTTGTTGTGCTGCTTCCGCCTTCACGGATGGCAGATTAGAGGTGCGCTGAGCTACATTCCGTACGATCCCTAGTTATCAAAAGATTTGTACAACTGCTATCGACCCAAATCCACATGCCAGTACACTCTATAAACAAATGACACTTCTGATAGCTTCGCCACTCGAATTCGACATCTCACAATCCACTTCGTAGCCGCCAAGGCCCCGAGGTGTCATAACGGACACCTGTTTGCGACAGCGGACCTGGTGGATACGGTACCTATCACGGAATTTCATCATGCTCCTCACCTGCGTATTGATTCGCCTCCTTTAGGCACCTACACACAGATGCTGAAACGGATCAAATCAGCGGCTATGGAAGGATTGATTCTTGGCAACGTTCAAATCTTATCAACAACTAACGGCTCAGCCTTGCGTCTTGGGAAAGGATTCCAAGTCCGATTAGCCGGAACCGTAGGGGGTTCCGGAGTCCACCTAGTCACCGGCCGATACCGTTAAGGGTTGCTCGATCACAGTGAGCGCCAACTCTGTACCTCAAAATATGCTGCCTGAGATGGCGAATAAAATGCTGTTCAGTAAAGGACTTGTATGGGCCTGTAGATACGCTGTACAACACCCAGCCAGGCGGGCCACAGGGCTGCATACGTGCTTACTGCCAAGGTATCTCGGAGAGAAATAACGAATGGTTCGTAAGTACTGTACCACACTGTATCACACCCGCAGCCATGGGTGCTCATTGATGTATTTATTCATTCGTACGATACCCAATTACATCTACCTCATGCTGCAGGACGGCGTCTAGAGAGTTTCGCGCCATGTAGACACATTGGGGGTTGGTGTCGTGTACACGCCTTCCGGGTCACCTGCGGCGTAGGGATTCGACTTCATCAAATCTGTTTCCTATGGCAATTGATTTTTTTTTTAAAAAAAAAAAAAAAAAAAAAAAAAAACGTACATCTTTTTGTTGGTACTGTTCATCTTCATGACCCTGAACATGCAGCGTCAGCTTGTCGCACTATCATCCTGGCCCAATTTGCTCCAAAATACTTGCTTTGTCAGAACTTAGTTTCCTGTGGCAGCAGTCCTGTCCACGAAGATTTTCTGGGGAAAGCCACAGCGTCACACGTCTCGAATAGGGCATATCACCCGCGACACGTGGTCGCATCACTCTTCTTTGACACATATTTGCCGCCCATATCTCACACTAAGTAGGTAGGCACGGCCCATTTCTTCCAGCGACCTCAAGATAGCCCACCTGAATCCAACTGTGCCGATCTCCTGCACGCAATTCCGTCAGTCCAATGTGCGGTTCTTTCTCTCATGGCACCACCAATCAAGACCCGCAGCTATGACTGCTGGACGCCATCTCAGCCGGTGCTCCTCTATCGCTGAAGAATCTAGTTTCTTCTCCGGAGATGCTGTCGACAGTCTCTACCTTAACTCACTAATTTCTGGGCACATATATCGCTGACCGTGTGCCGATCGTCGCAGCATGCTCTACATATCAGGCGCAGCCGCCTTGCGATGACGATCCGCGTATCCTATCACAGCACGAGGGATGCCATCCGCAAGGCAGATGGAAGCCGAGCCAATGTCGGTTTCATAACGCTGTCTCACTTGAATTGGCGAATGAAATCGATCATATCATGACTGAAACGGCAGAGTCTTCTTGCTTTAGATTCTCTTCCTTCTCAGCCACATCCGGACCTAAGGAACGGGAAGGCCAAGGAACCGTCTTATTCATCAAGGAACTTGGCAAGGAACGAAGATTGTGCCGTATTAGCACTTAAGCAACAAGCAATCTCACACGTCTACTTGGTTCGACAACGCGGTACGGCGGGAGTGGCGGGCGGGACAGCCACTTTGCAGGTGATTACCTGCCACATAAGTCACGATCGAACAGAAATACCAGTGAAGCGCATGTGTAGTCGGTGTGGCTAGTAGTCATAATGACCTGGGATTTCGGGATAATCGATGGGATTCGAGTGCTACATACTCCAGATTGGCTCATGCAGCTGACCGCACCGAGCTGTAGACGTGCGGTGCGTCCACGACAAGCCAGGCACGCACAAATGTTACTTGATATAGCCACGAATGCGAAGATCTCACACGGCGGCTACGGCAAAATACTGCCCACAAGATGTCTTACACAGGGCATGCTATGCATTCGCAGATTGCCTATGGTCAATATTTTGAGACAAGGCTCTCGGTGTCCCTCGACGTTGTCCTGGTGCCTGATTGATACAAGTCTACCTAACCTCTACCGAGCCTCTCTGTGGTATGGTCGTTTCTATTGTAATGTAAGCAAGCCTCTTCCTTACTGTGCGCAGGACAGCCTGGGGTCCGGAAACATCCGTTCAACCGTTGCTGAAAATACCACAGAGGTTCTCTCTGTGTGGCTGGCGAAGAGATACGGTGGCCAGCCACGACAAAATAGTGCTTATTATGCACACCGTAAAACGATTACAGGTACCGAACTCCAGCGTCTGTCTTACCTCAGGGCCTTGTGTTTTTCCTTTTCGCCTTCTCTCAGCCCCCATTCATTGCGCCTCACGTGGAAGCTGCATGGAAGCTTCAACCGGCAGGCTGACGGAGGGCTCGCCCGCCCAGCTGGGACACTTGATGGTTCGGCGGTTTTGCGGTGCGCCTCTGTCCAAGTGGCTCTCCGCCGCATGTACCTTTCCATCACTTGACGACCTGGCTGCGTCAGTAGGACGATCCTGAGGCCGATATTGATGGAGGCGAACACGTAACGCGATCTGCGAACTCGACCGAAGAGGGCCTTGGCGGCGTCGCCACGGAGAGAGAGAGATCGCTTGTCTCTCGTATGATTCGCTCGTCATACTGTCCACGTGGTGGACGGTGGCATCAGCACCACCACCACCCTCACCACCGTCAAGAGGAACAACCCTGGTCCCTGGCTCTGTGGTCCCCGAAAGAAACCCTTCTTTGTGGGAGAATGATGCAGCCAGTTGTCGGACACGGAAATACGGGCTCGGACTCCTCTGTCTGAATACCGAAACCACTGTCAGGTACCCTAGATCCCACGGGCGCTTCTGACTGGTCACACAAGCGACCATGTTTCTATTTTAGTGATTATTCCTGTCTGATAAGCAGGCTAAGAAATTAGATGCCGTAGTGACGATGGGCCAGCTTTTGCCTACTAACGTAGGTTCCGTGCATTGGACTACGGCAGTGATCGGCTAGACTGCATTGGGCCTTTGTTGTTCAATTCAAAGAGTCGGGTCATCATTTCGTTACGGGCACATTTTTCAGAGATGAAGTTCGTGATAAGCATTACGCAGTGGAGCGTGTTTTGTAGATCACCTCGGCGGGTTACTGGGGATGGAGGGCAGGGCAGGGGTAAGCTAGAGCGACATGATTGAGCGTGTTAACCACACTCTACTGACGGTTATCGGCGACTAGGCCTGGCAAAGGTCCCCTGAGGAGCTAGTCAGGATACTCCCGTTGCGACTACGATCTCTGGGCGTTATTAGTGTCCGCTGGCCAAGGCCGTATATTAGATTGCAAGACGTATTTGGCCATTATCCATGGCGACCTAAATCTGCAATATACATCCCTTCGCGTATGTGACGATGTCAGTATGCGGCGTTGCGTCTTCCATCTCGGTCCCGACTACTGACCATTAGGTCACACCGTACAAGAATACAGTATCGTACACAGTACCTCGGCGACCAGTCTAGGATATCGCTCCTTCTTTGCAGACATATCCTGGATCAACTAGATAAGTAGGTATCGAGATAAAATATGGAAAAATCAAGAATTCATTATACATCAAGACAGTAAAATGACTTGGGTGAGCATCTCTGAAACACACTAGAATACAGAGGATCGTCAGAGCTCCACGCTTCTATTTGCATGAACCACGTGCAACAGTTCCGCTCCCATGGAAGTATCTATGTAACGGCCCCGACTACCTTCCTACCAAGCTCCCTTCATCTCCAGGAAACGTAGGCCGCCCACAGGTAGGAGGCAGTCTCGCGTACGACATCGCTAATGCACCAGATGGAGAGCTGGGACGCGTTGGGGTCCTCCCTCCCATCTATCTCAAGCACCAATCGCAGGCAGAGCAAAAGTCGAGAAACTCAAGTATGTATCATCGATCACTGGGAAGACACAGAGAGACAGAGGTGCGGCTACAGGGCCCTGATAAGTCTGGAACGTCTTCTGGCCAAAGGCTGGCGGCTACGGCTAAAAGAAGCAAAAAGGCCGTTGCAGCAAATGTGCCTTTCCCATCGCCTAACCTTAGGTAGGGGAGAACTTCCCAGCTTCGTCCCTCCGTTGACTACGTCGACCGTCCCATGCACCACCCCAAATAGCGAGCCACAAACAACCCCCCCCCCACCCCAAATACACCTGTTGAGATGCAACCATGTCACGACACCCGCACATGCTCGGTCGCCAATTACTATGTAGGATGCGATAGTCCTTGTGATAGCTACCGATAATAGACCGCGCTACTGCTGTCGGCTTCCCTGCCCGCCCTACCTCGAGGGACTATGTATCCTCAATGCCCTCTGTGCAAGTGTGGTGCGCGTGTCCAACGGTTTATGGTGGCTCCCGAGCTAATCATCTCGGCTCTTTAGCAGAGCTGAGATCTGGGGTCTTCGTCCCCCCTCCCCCCTGATAGTCTGCCTGCCGGACGGTATTCCGGCAGTGAGGTAGATGAAGAGACCGCCCAAGTACCTATACTCGCCTGTGTACCGCTACTCGACTGCGACGGGCGTCCTAAAATAGACTCGGCCTCCCAGGCAGCCAGGTTCCTGATGCAAGACGTTCGACGTCAAGGAAGCCGAGCTTTGATAGACATAGATCAGATCACGGATATCAATATGGTGATATCATACGACTATTGCAAATCCAAATTACATAGTTCTAGGATCTTGACAAGACGTATAGGGGAAAGGTCGGCGACGATAGGCTGCGGCGATGACTAAGGATGCATGTGCATCAGAATCCATGCCCCCCGTTGGCGCCGATGAAGGAATATCTCGAAACCTACTTACTAATGGAGATAGGAACAACTTGATGATTCATCTCATATTCGCCGCCCTGTCTGGGAAAGGGTAGACCCGTTTGTCGACGATATCAGGTGACGCTCCGGCATACACATCATGTCCACTAATGATCCTCTGCTCACAAGGGTAGCTTGCTCAAATGTTCCTTCGAGATAGGCATGCAACGGCCCAAGAGCCGCTCCAGCGACTCTCCCCATTCCCGCCAGGACCCAGTTACCGGTATGTGCGGGAAATCTTCTCCTACTAGGCGACTCCAGACCTAGCTTGAGGATCTGGGGATCTGCCAGCAAATGTTATAGATCTCTTATTCACAGGATAGTTGCATGGCCAGTTCTTAGGTGTATGTGTAGGTTCGCGCTGAGAACGGAAGATCTAGGTACCAGAGATTCGCCAACGATGATGTCGTATGCAAACAGACCGTGAAGCGCACATAAAGACAAAAGGTACGGTACGTGCGTTGAATCTCTTGGTAGTCTTGGCTGACAGCTGACGTGGGTATTCAGACCTCGGACTCTGCTCGGATCGCTAACTTGTCAATTACCCATGCTCTCTTTGTACATCGTGATGTCTACGATGCTGTTCAGTTAGCTTCGTCACCATCGCATGATCTACGCTCCCCACAAACGCCTTCTCAACCACCTTCGATCGCCATTGCACCGTTCAGGATGGGGTTCCACGTGGGCCCCACCAAGACGGATTTGAAGTGACTCGGAGCCGAGCTGTAGAAAGACTCCCGCATACTTCAAACGTGTTCACGGATTCCGGAGCAAGACCCTGTAGGGTCTCTTGCTTCTGCCCCGAAGATATGGAGGCAGATATCATCACAGCCCCGACACTCGGTACCATGACACGGTCTTTGGAGGCAAAAGAAGTATGATGTCACTGCTGGAACTTAATCAGCCGCATCGAAAAGTTCCAACGCCTTCTTGGTGCCTGACGGAGGCGAAGAGGGGTCCAAAGCACACATGCTCGACAGGAGCCGCTGCGCCAATGTGGCTTGGGATGTAGTGCCAATTCATCCACGGTTCGTACCGAACATGAACACTAGAAGGATACGAGATGAGAACCTCATATTTTACCAAACACTGTCCTTTGTAAGTGACAGACTCCATCGCAGACTTGTCACATAGCCCGCCGCACATAGCTGCACATGTAGGATCGCATGCGCCCCAGTATAGCTAGCGCCCGTGTGTGGGAGTTGCTACTGCTGACTTCGATATTTTCAGTAACTTTGGACGGTAATATTTGCGGTTGTTTCCGCACTTTGGTGCAACTCGAAATCAGCTTTTTACACTCTGGGTCTATGTGAGATGATGACAAAACACAGGAATCTCGCAGAAGATAGTCACACGAGGCGCGAAATGCCATCTTTCGCAACATAGCATAGCCCCGTCAGCTAAGTCAGGACAGCTACCATGCCGCCATTGGGGCAAGACGGGTAATTGATCGTCTTGTGCGTCTCTCGTAGCATCAAATTTGGGAAATTTGAACCATTTTCCATCTGACATCCTGCGAGAGCCGCGGAGTGTCGTATGTGTGATCGTTACCAGAAGCCTCGTGACGCGGACATCGCTGCAATGCAAGGTAGAGTCATGTTCCTGCAGCTGGAGCGGGAAAGGGTCGACAAGATTTGGGTTCTGAAATAGCAGCAAATAAACAATCCTCTCAACTTTATCCCCCTAGGTTAATAGGGTAAGGGGAGTTGAAATGCGTTCGGTCGGTGGCGAGAGTGAGCACTACTG
The DNA here is from genome assembly GCA_022578815.1 of Xylariaceae sp. FL0016. Classification (NCBI taxonomy): domain Eukaryota; kingdom Fungi; phylum Ascomycota; class Sordariomycetes; order Xylariales; family Xylariaceae; species Xylariaceae sp. FL0016. The sequence goes on along the minus strand of MU388729.1, from coordinate 1,012,282 downwards.
GTTCCTGCTTTAGAGGATGGCTCCGGGTATGAGCTCCGCGGCATGCTTAGACGGCGGCCTTTCATTTTCCCCTCTCTTGTTTCGGTTTCGTAGTACGGTGATTCTCGTGGCATCATCGGTTCGTATTGACGTAATCTGTGTCTGGGAATAGACACCGTAAAGCCCAAACCATTGAGCCAGGCATCGACTGTCGTGCCTGTAAGACGCAGACTGCCGCGTCCGGTAACTGATCGGCACTTGAGGATCCGAGATACAGGTAGAGTTCTTACATGCGACAGAGAGCGCCCCAGGTAGGAGCCATTGAGGTCGTTCCCAGGGCGCAGTGCCCTTTTGTGGTAGCGAGACCAGCGTTACGGGCGCGGCGTGAGACGCAGTGAGGGTCGTTCGAAGGCTGTGCTGTGAGGGTGATATTTTAGCAATAGGTACAGACATAGATATGAAACACGGCAGTTGGACCATTAGGAGCCGTCAGCACGCTATTCTGGAAAGCGTCATGGCAGTTGTCCGTCCCGTCTTTGTTCTACGGCAGACTCTGAAGCAGTGCTGACGGCCACTGCCTGGGAGGGCTGGTTGGCAGCTGAAGCTGACGAGTTGCTCTTCAGCTTGCGCCTCCAGCCTCATCCTCTCAGCTGGCCTCCAAGCCCGGACCACGATCGGCAACTGAGTAAGATAACGTGGAGTGAGGAATGAAGGAGGAATCTAGAGGCCATACAAACCAGATAATGGTCGAAACAGGATACTGCGTGGACAGTGTACATACCCAAAATAGCATCTACAACCCCACGATCACCTGTGCAGTAGGTACCGTCAATGCCCCTGCCGCCCCAAACCTAAAAGCTTATGTAAAGTTGAAGATGCGTCGACTAGTGGTTGAGAGGGGGATGCTCAATTCCTTCTGTGGGATCTGCCGGGACAACGGCAGCTGGGAATCTGCAGCTGTACCTACCTGCCTAGATATCTCCCACAACTGGGCTCATCAACATGACCGGTGCAGGATGGAGAAGGGTCCTCATCCCACCCGTTTGACCAGTGCACATAGCCTGTCGAAACAGCACGATGGATCGATTTATGAGCTTATCTTATCCTCTGACGTCGATGTTGTGGTTCTTGCTCGCTTCCAACGTCCCGTCCGGGCCTAAAGCGTGCGCTACATGCCGTTGTACATGAGGCTCAGGCTCAGCCATAACAGCGCTATTCTGCATCTCAGAATCCATAGCGCTATTCGTAGACAGGGTTTCCCCTAATGAGTCGGCCTGCAAGCCCATGTCAGAAGGAACAACGGAAACTGAAATAATGAAATAATAAAATAGGTAAATTCGAGGGCAGAGATACTTCGACCTCGATCGACGGGGCTTGGTGGAGCTCGAAGGGATATCCCGCCTTGTAGCTCGACCTACTCGATGTACTGTGGCCCTTGAGACACCTCAAAAGCAGCAACAGGTTCTCTTCACTGCGGTTGAGTCCACATAGCACGTGCTATGGGAGACTTGCACTCGCTTCTGAGCATCTCAGGCACCCCGCGCTTGTCTTCCCATTCTCAGAATAGATATGTAAGCCCCAAGGATCTTGGGCGCTGAGTCGTACCTCGAGATGGAGCTATGCGTGGCGACGAAGAGGCATCTAGGCGTGAAATCGTGGTGGTTCGCTCGGATCGTTACTCAAGTGTTTGTTTCGATGTTGGTGTTGTATTGGCCGAGCCCCCCTTGTGCAGAAGCACTGGTAAGAAATGACCCTGTGAGAAGGGCAGCAGCAGGCAAGGTTCTAGCGACGCGGTATATTCATGTCTAGATTATCAAAGCCTTCGAGATAGGTTCGATGAAGCTGGTTGTCGCTGCAATATTGGGTTGTTCATAGTCGCCGTAACCTAGTGTATCTCGTGAACACGTACAATACCGTCCGGACCAGAGGATATTAGGCTATCTCAGTGTACCACTCCACCGAGGGTATACCTCCGCTGTGTAATGCTTGTATTCTCGACGAGCAAGAACGGTCATCAGAGTGATCGTTTGCGACCTTGTGGGCTTCGTTACGTGACGGCAGAGCGTTCGAACGGTTTGGGTCGGCGGTTCCGCAAGCCCCTAAAACTATCAAACTGATCGGTTTTAGTAGAGCAAATCGAATCTAGACAGTGTCGACTCCATTGCCCTGGGTGATGTCTCCGTGTGTCTGTGACCGTCTATGTCGTGTCATCGTAATGTGTGTTCAGCTTTTCGACATTATTGCCGTTGTCTTGGTCCTGCCCTGGTCTACTGCGGTACGCCAGGTTATATGCTGTCCCAGTAAAGCCAACATCGAGGTATAAGAAGGCTGAGAGCCGAGGATAGTATTCACAGTGGCCTCCACGAACACATAAATATAGCCTGACATAACATATCCATCACTTTTAATGACGATCCTGGAACGAGTCAGGAGAAAGCTTGAAGGGTATCGAGATCATGAAATCATTTGTAATAGAGCTTGCGGGCAATCGGGAGCCGACGAAGACTCGTATGTTTCGTACTGTTGTGTCTTATCCGCCATTAATATTGTGGTGATATCTGCTCGTCAATAGCATCGTCAGTATCGATGGCCAGGGTCCAGACATCACTTACCATATGCTTGGAAAGTTATGTTATAGAACCGAGATTTCACGCCTCCATTAGAGGCATGGGAAGTCGAAGGGAAGCAGCTTCACTACTATATCACGTCTTTCCTTCTAATCCAAGCAGCGATATCCAACCAGCACCACGCCCCAGTGGCAACAGTTAAATCATCCTGATTCACCAACGAATTGCCTGACCTCCAATCTGCCGTTGGATCGCTCCAAGAGGCTCTGCTCATCCCATCTCACCGCAATCCCGCAGATCTGACCTCCAGACGTGAGGTCTCACATGCCGAACACAGGCGGGCTGCGGGTATGCCAGCACCCCGAACTCACACAAGGTGATTACCAGAGTACCTTCCAAACACAAAACGCCACTAGATCACCAGAATATTCCCGTATCTCCCTCCCTCATACCCCCAAACCTCTCAGCCCGATAGCCTCTCAAGGACAAGACAAGCATCTGATTGCTCAAATGCAATCAAGTCCCCCGGTTCTCGACACCTCAGTCACTGCCGCAGGCAAACGCGCGAGCGGACCGACCCCGAACCGCAGACAGCCCATGTGCATATCGCGATACCGAGATACGGGAGACAGACGTGTCCGCGAGATCCATCTGCAGGTGACAGCATCCTATCACAGCGACATCTGCACGTCTATCGATCCCTCATCATGCCCACGCGGCAGCCAATACCGAACGCGGGGTGCGTCGGGACTCCGCGCCGTGTTATAGAATACAGGGAGGAAAGCATTGATCACTCTAATAGATGAATGGATTTCAGGCACTACCTCATCAATCAAACGACTAAGTCGATGGGGATAATGTATTAAAGTTCATCGGGGGCTATAGCCATTACACTACCTCGCCTATGTGGCCACTATAAACTCTGTAAGTGATGATCATATCATATGACCAGATAGCTACCGGGCGCTCGAAGAATACTAACTAATTTTGCATTATCAAATGGCAAACATACAGGAAGAATGTGCTGAGAAGAGCCGAACTATCAATCACGTAGGCTTACGAAACGTGAGGCTGAGAAGAAATCTTATATTCTTAGCTCGGATCAGCGAGGACTTTGAATGCCTTGACTCTGCTACGCACAGTCAGATTGGCTGACTCGCTATGATAATCGAGTTGAGACCGTTGGAACATCAAAAAGAGAGTTCGAAAACTACGTACGTAAAGCCGCAGGTGCGCCTGATGACCTTGATAAAGAAATTACGAATGTGATCACATTTAAGCGACAGTGACCTGCCGTAGACATTGTTTCTGCCAATTGCTATCTGTCAATCCAAAAGTACCATGTGGCAACGCCTTTCAACTCAACAGGCACGGTGGCAACGACCAAACACATGGACACAAGATACAATGGATCAGACCGATATATTAATAACACTGCAGGCCGAAGAGCTCCATGATTCGGATCCAAGCGCAAACAAGGAACATACCGGCTAACCCAATGCTGCATTACAATTGACAATTCAACCAGCCCCCCGCGAATCTCAGAACGAGAGATCGCCACCCGAAAGGGCGACACCACGCCATGTTTCTAGGCCTTTGCCGGCAGCCTGAATAACCATGACGCTGCACTTCAGGTTGCCCATGACGATTCTCTCGCCAAGAACGCCGATCGTCTTCTGCATGTCCTGAGTAGTGCCACCTTGATCGAAAGTACGAACAGCAGCTGGTATTTGCGAACGTCGTCTCCCAACTATCACGATATCTCCAGCATTGCGTGGGTTCTGGCCGACTACCTCAGAGGCCAGCTCGAAGATTCTCTCCGAAGCCGATCCCACCGCCATTGAGACCTCTGTGACACACACGCGTCCAGCCAACTCAGGTGATAGGCTAGACTGAAGGGTATTGAGCAGGGAAGTGTCTTGAGCCGAAATCTCAGTCTTGATGCCCTCCTTTGCGGTCTCGCCATGCGACATAGGCCCCGCAGCGGTGCTGTCGACAGCGACGGTGATCTCGTCTTCCGCATCGGACCATTGGACACAGACGATAGTAGCAGTAACAAGAGGGTTCTTCGCCAACTGGAGAACGAAACGCAGCGCAGCGTGATCATCTGCGCCTCCCATATATGGAAAGAAGATATGATGCGACTTATCTGCGATAGGAGGTAATGCAGCTTCCCTGTGGCTTCGCATTGAGATGGTACTAATGGTGCGCTGGAAATCTGGCCGTGCTTTGTCGTTGGGCGCTGTACCGCCGAAATCATTGCCAATGAAAATGCCCGTGGTACAGGTAGCCTTGGAAAGGCAGGTCTGTATGAAGTCAAGGTGCGACTTTCCAGAATAGCGATCTTCAGATGATGCACTGAATGGGATCGACTGATCCTCAGTGTTACTCCCAACCTCACTCCACGGAATCAACACGAAATCAGACTCTTGGTCTGAAGCCTGCGCAACCACCGTGGAGGCGTAGGAGTCTTCAGGTGCCACGACAACACTACCAGATATCGCCACATCGTGTAATTGGGCGAACGTTCTGACGGCGTTGACAACAGGGTCCCTTCGTGAATAGTCGTCACCTTCAGTGACTTTCATCACCGAAGAAGTACGCTCCGTTAGCTCGAGAATCCGTAACGCATGTACCTCCAAGGGCCGCTTCTTGATTGCCGGCTGGCTTGGCGGCTCATCGGGGCTCACAGCTTGCTGACCCCTGACGTCTGTCGCCTTCTCCTCGCCGAGGAGAGATATGAAGGTGAAAAGGCTTGGAAGGCTGTCTAGCCGAAGATAAACCAGAAGCCGGCGAATATGTGCGTCCTGGATCTTAGCAGCTGACCCAGAAGTATTTGCGTCCTCGGCCACTAAAGGCTTCCCATCCCAATCAACCTCCCCGCGCTTCCACTGGTCAAGTTTCTTCCTATACCATGGGGGATAAAGCCATTTCGTCAACGGCGTGGTGGAAACGGTGGTCACCAACGCCATGACAACGAATATCGTAAAGGTTTTCTGTGACAAGATCCTGGCTTGCAATCCGATGTTCTAGGAAGTTTCAGCATCGATATCCAAAGAAGTTGACTTTGATCATCTGATGACTCACGAGAACAATCAACTCAACCAACCCTTTGCAACTCATCAGCACGCCAATGGTGAAGCTTTCTCTCCAGACAAGCTTCATCGCTTTCGCGGCTAACGTGCCTCCGATGATCTTGCCGGCAAAAGCCACGGCTATAACGCCCACGATGTATGCCCAAGTGATCCCGTCATTGAGAAGCCCGAGATTCGTGCTCAGCCCCGACAGGGCGAAATACAGGGGGAGGAAAAGCACCGTAACCAGGTCTTCGATCTTTTCTGTGACATGAATAGCAAACCCGCCATCGTGTGGACAAATAAGTCCAATCAGGAATGCACCGAAAATGGGGTGGACGCCGATTATGCCTGAGTATGCCTGTCAATGATCATGCTGTGTGTTGGGTAAGGAGCATACCCCTTACTCGTGAACCAGGCCGAGGTCAGGACGAGCAAGACCGTGGCAGCGATCATGCCTTGCGAAGGTCCCCTCTGGATGCTGCCAGTCTTGCGCAGAGCCCAATGAAACACAGGTTTCACGGCAAACACCAGGAACAGGACCCAGGCTACGGCAACGAGCAGAACCCATAGGGCGGTCAGACCAGAACCATTGTTGACGAGAGCGACACAGAGCGCGAGCAAGATCCAACCGACCACGTCGTTTCCGACACCAGCTGCAAGGACGGTCACACCAACAGGGGTACCGAGTAGGTTCAACTCGGATAGGATACGACAGAGGACGGGGAAGGCAGTGATGGCCAGGGCCGTACCAATGAAAAGAGCGTAAACGCCAAAGTTGATCTCCTTGGTAGTACCTTTTCCCATCGTTAGTCAGTAATTACACCGGGAAAGGGTATGTGCATTCCCGTTGCCCACCATCGTTATGGAACTCGTTGAACAGGCCCCAGGCGATGCCACATCCGAGACCAAAGGGCAGCAGCATGCCAGCCAGGCCGACGCTCAGGGCGACACGCCAATTCGAGGTGAAAAGGCGGATGTCCACCTCAAGGCCGATGAGGAAGAGGAATAAGATGAGACCAAGGTTGGCGACATTGTTCAGAACAGGGAGTGACGCGGTGGGAAAGATGTTGTCCTCGAAGTTGGGGATGCGCATAAACACCGAAGGGCCCAAGATGATGCCACCGATGACTTCGGCTATCACGCGAGGCTGGCCGAGGAGGGACAACGGATAATGTAGGATCCGGCAGAATATAATGATGATACAGGCCTACGGGTATCGCGGAGATCAGCAAAATGCACGTCTGGAACGAGTTGGAGCTGGGCGGGATGTCTCGGATTTCATTCACGGCGATGTTGCACGGCTTGACTTCGCGATAAATTTCAAATCAAGCATCGGTTATAAAACCAGGCGTACCTGTATGATGAAGAGCTGTATCGGACTCGAGGTAGAGTATGCGTTCGGCAACACTCCCTCCAGAATGCCACCCTGTGGTGCCGGGCCCGTTTCAGCGGCTGCGGCGAACGAAGCAGTGGCCGCGAGAGTCAACAGCAGATAAGCCATCGTGGTACTTGTGACGGTAGCCATGACTTGTGATTCGACGAAACCTGACGACAAGTTCCGACAGTCACACACTTATGGGAGCTGTAGGAAATGGTTTATCACCCACGCCGGGCCGCAAGGGCCGACTTCAGACTATCGGCAGATCACGGGCAGGCGAGGGAATATCGAAGAGTAGGTACTACAAGAACAGGGGACGCAGAGGCAAAAGATCTGGATTATATAGACTATCGCAGTAACTCGACGTTTGGGAGAGGCTTATGGCAAAATACCGGCGAAGCAAGGGACGCAAGTACGACATGCCATGTGAGATGTTGGATAGCGATGGAACGAAATGATCTGATGACCAACACACCGATCACAAGGCCTGGCGCCGATAACCCTAATCAGGACATGGACAGTCAAACGGACAGCTGGGGTCAGTGCCAGAAGGTGGCTGCCCTGGGCATTGCTTGGAGTCTTGGAGTCTTGGAACTGATGACTGATGAGAGTGAATGAGGCTGATTAGTTCCAGGGCCTGGCCAGTAACAAGGTTTGGGGGGGGGTTGGGTTGGCTTGGGGTCACGACTCTTACCACCGAGAGCAATATCTTTTGGCGAAGATGCTGGAGGCTTACAGCTGTGCCTTGCTTGCCTGTTTGCTGGAGTACTGGAAATTGCAAAGGTCAACTGAGTCCGGGATAAGATATGAGCTCTCTTCGCAATAACCTGACCACAACAAGGCTTTGCTGCCCACGTCTCTGAGGTCGCTCGCTGTGCTCTTCCGAGCTCGTCCACATTCATTGAGGTCTTGGCGGATGCGCAACAGACGGCTAGGTACCGCTTCTCATCCGTCTTTTCGGATGATTGACAGAGGCAGCCAAGGTGAGTAGACTTAAAAGTCTGAGATTTTTTTTAGATTTCTTTTTCCACCAGACCCCGGATTGCGATCAAAGCGACAAGATGGCGAGCCCCCCTGGGCGGTCTGCGGGAATGCAGCTGCGGGGAGGATGGTTGCAATCACGAATCCTTCTGGAATGCTCGCTCACCGTTTGAAGTAGTGGCGGCACGAGGGGAGCCGGCTTGAGACATAGGCAATATCTTGTCCACCGGCGAACTAAGTTAGTTAGCATGGCTCTCTGCAGTGTATAATCTAGAACCCATCCGCCCTCCCCGTTCCAGATCGCACCAAGCAAGCCATTTACAACTCCCGCCAGATATCGCCTCATGCGAGCGGCGGGAGACTGTTGGCCGGTCACAGGCGGAACTCACCAAATCTCCCAAGTGGTGACTATGATAAATGACGAATCACACAGAACGCCAAGGACTTCTTCGCTGTGGGCGGCACTCGCTTATCCTCATGTGATCTCGTCCGTTCCAAGCCTGCTCGCGCCTTTACCGTGCTCGCAACTGTGGCGCCTTGATTATAGGCAAGAATTGGACGCGACCGACAGGGAGTCTTTCCCTTCCTATCTTTGTTCGGTACGATTACATGTGCCAACAGCAAATCTACAAGATACAAGTCAGTACAATGAAGTAATCGAGGTGTGAGTCAGACGCTCATTGGTACCGAGGGATAAGTACCGCTTCTCCTCCTCAATCCTCAATTTCCGAACGACTGCACGTGCAGTCGACAGCAGTCGCCCACTCCCGTCCTCGTTCCCGTTCCCGTTCCTGTTCCCCTCACCCTCCCCATGGACCGTGATCTGTCATGTACGGCCCGTGGGCTTGATCATGGAGATCGCGACGTCGCCGTGGTACCTAGGCATGCGTCGTGCTGCTTCTCCCATTGGACTAACCGACGCCATTTATAAGCTGACAGCACGGGGTTACCGACTATTCTATCATCACAGGACTGTCAAGGCCGTTGCGATGGGCGGCGTGCGTAACGATTGGTCAGAAAAGACAAAAGTTGCGTGTTTGCCTGTCGAGCGCTGGCAACATGATACGATATTATTGGGCTGATTCAAGGACAAGAATAGGTATATCGAGCGTACGGCTTGATCGGTTGCTTCACCTGCACATCGCTGCACAAGGCTGGAATGGGAAGCAGAGATGGGCGATCGAAGCAGCCTGTCGATAAAGATACCGGATAGAGAAGGATACAGCAAACAGTCACATTGCATAATATTAGGCCAGTTAGGGACAAGAGGCTATCTGCGTCGTTCGTATATGCCGGGTATCCTTCCTAGGGACCCGTACTATAGGTAAGGCAGCAGTGGTGAATAAGGTAGAGAGAGGTGGTATGTAGTAGGACCCAGCACAATGGACAGGTCCATCAGAAATTCGACGGGGCAACTATATAGTACTTTATACTTCACCCCCAACATCGCCTTGTCGTCCCGAGTGCTTGGATGACACACGGAGAACACTGAGCTGGTATTGGGGATGATGCAGCCCTGGAGGTGTCAACCCTCGCTCTGGGACCACCACAATACCGGCAACCTGGGTCAGACTGAAGCCCGACTTCGCTCTGCTGCGCTTCTCTGGTAGTATATATCGTACATTCTCGATCCAACCTGTCTGCAGGTATGCTACGCATCGCTTAGTTCAATATCTCACCTGTACCGTGGGCGCTTAGGTGGCTGGTTGCCTCGCATACAGGCCTTGACCGTCACAGGATCTCTCTGGCTCTCATCGTTCACCTGCTGGGCGATGCACTGGCTGTATGTCTTCACCAGACCGAGCTTGATCCTATCGCACACAGCGACAAAGGGAGTATAGTCGTCGTGTCCCCGATGGTGTGGTTCACCAATCGCCGACCGCGACACAGGGAAACAAGCTCATGGAGTCGGAGGTGTGTAAGACAATACCCATATATGCATCTGACCATCCAGAGGTAGCAGTAGTACTGAGGTAAGGAAGGTCAGTCGCCTATGGATGCACATGGTATGTAAGATATGTAAGATATGTACAAACGTGGCCCTGGCAGCTATAGGTGACCCGATGGCCGCTTTTGGGGTCGCATCGAAGAAATTCGCTTCGACGAAGTGCACTTCCTCCAGGATCACCCCTATCCTTGCGCCTACGGAATGCATATTCCATTTCTTATAACCCATTTAAACATCCCAATCCCTTCCCCACACCAAAGCTGTAAGTCATCGCTGAAGGAAGGAGATAAGAGGAAAAGAACCCCAGCATCGTCAACCACATCACTTTTATTAATTGAGCATAAATACGCGGCCCCGAATCCTACCTTGTTGCACAGTCTTTTCTGCTCTCCGTAGGCGGTTCCTTGACTGTCGATAGATCGAAAGACCTTGATCACCCTACGCCTGCACTTTGTTTTAGAAAGGTACATAGTCATGGACTCGTCCATAGAGTCGAGCACGGAGGCATGGATGTCAGAGAGAACTTCCGTGTCCCTCGACACGCTCTTGAACCAGCACCTATATGAGGGCGGTAGAAGGTGAGAACGGGGGACTGTCCTCCTTCATCTGTCCCTCGATCACTCTGGCATTCTGATACGGGGTTCAAGATACCACTCATACCGCGAGGGACGCTACAGCCTACCGAATGACGAGATCGAGCAACAGCGGGAGGAACTCATGCACATCCTGGCCACGGATATACTAGAGCAAAAGTTGTTTCTGTCGCCACTGGAGAAGCCACCCGCCAAGGTAATGGATCTTGCTACCGGAATAGGCATATGGGCCATTGAGAGTAGGCTTCGCTGCACCCGGTCCTGTCCGAACGTGACTGACCAGGACTACATCAAGTGGGTGACCGTTTTCCGGAGGCTACTATACTCGGCGTTGATCTGAGTCCTATTCAACCGACATCGTGAGTTGTATTGCGTTATGTGATCCCGTTGGGGCTTGAACTCTAAGTTTTCCTCCAGAGTGCCGCCGAATGTTACTTTCCAGATAGATGACATCGAAGATACGTGGGTACGTATCTCACTGCGCCGCACCTCGCTTGCTCGGCGGCATGGTCGTTGACTGCCGTATCGTCGCAGGTCCATGAAACAGATTATGACTTCATACACATGCGCGAGTCGTCGGGTTATATGAAGTCTACGCCGAAAGTGATCGAGAATTCCTTCCAGTAAGTGTAGAAACATGATTCTCGTCAGGGCGATGGAGTGCTGAACCCACCTTCTCAGGCATCTTCGGCCGGGCGGTTGGTTGGAGTTACAAGAGTTCCATTGGGAAGCCATATCAGAAGATGGAGAAAAGAGACCCAACGCTATCAACACCTATCTGGAGCGGATGTACGAGTACGGCATAACGGAGGGCAGACACATCCCCATCGTACCCACAATGGGCGAGCTCATGCGCCACGCCGGCTATGTCAACATACAGAGGAAGACTTTCAAAGTTCCGTACGGAACGTGGCCGACGGACGAGCGTGAGAAGCGGAGGGGCAACTACCTCGCCGCGACGAGCGAGATATTACTGCCCGCGTGCGACCGGCTGCTAGGCACTATCGGTATGACGCCCGAGGAGATCGAGTCGACATACACGGGCATTTCAGAGATGCTTCACGACAATTCGATACATTGCTATGCGACATACTTTGTATGGTGTGGGCAAAAACCAGAAGCTGCTCGGGTGGCTTGATCAGTGGGGGTTATAGACCTGGGGTGCAAAGGGTAGGGAGATGGAGGGGGGTCACGACCATGTACGCTGGAATTGATTGACGTTTCATGACTTAGACAGTATCATTTGGGAGATGGGAACACTAGACGGTTTCATGTGACGAGGCATGATGTTTGCGTATTGAACTGAGGGGGTGCCTGAAGCTCTGTTCATGTTATGGATTTCTACATAGCCCGAAGGCAAGACGGTCATGTTTTCGGTGAGATGCTTTGGCAACCTTCTCACATCTTCATTATACGGTACTCAAGAATACCAAAAAAGTTCCACTCTATTTTTCAAAAAGTATATGAGGCCATCTGTTCGCGTCCCAAACATGGACATGCAAAGGGATGACACTTTCCAATTCCTGATATATGTTTCTCGATGTCATACAGGTACATCAGCAGATGCAGCAAGATCTGGGACTGCAGTCTTTGGACCGCAATACTCGTAGGCGTTAGGTTCATTTAAGAAAGCCTCCAGTCAAACCGTTTTCGACATAACGCTCCCAAGCACCTGGCGCCAACCATAGATGAATCTTTAAAACGGTACTCATCAGCTAGCTAATGGTTTCAGGGATGTGAGCACTAGCAAGTAACCCAGCTGGGAGAAGATTACATAGCAATGCGCACATGTGTCTTTAAATTATATTTTATCCCGTTGCTCTAACTCCTCTAGCCTACCGTTTGGAGATAGTCAATCGTAAGGCTCTCCTTCTTATTTCTCGGCTGTAGCCGCATAGCATCCAGCAGCATCATGCCTCTACGCCGGCGAAGAGGTGCTCGGTCATCTTCAGGACTTCTATATAATTATCATCCGTTGCCCTATCGCTTCTTTTCTACTCTCGAAGACTTTGGTGGGTATTCGATGTAGGTGGCCCTTAACTAAGGTCTGAGGATGCCGAGATCTATGTCTTTCAACCCCTGAGAGATGTTTCGGGGTCGATGTGGCTTTAGTAGCTCGACGAGGATCGCTTTTGGTTTATGTCTTAGTCGGCAGTCTATGAGTTTTCCATTCTTGATATTGTTATATCTAATGATTGGTGCGAAATCCTTACTCCTCAAAAGAGGTTTCGAGTTTCAGACAAGCCGGCATGGACTTGAGCAATTATGTTATTGTAGTATTCAAGACAAGTATCACTTGATATCTATAGAACAACCAAAGCAGTAGCCATACATCCAGCCGCCAAGGTCGCCCACCCGACTCTCAAAGTCACCCCCCAGCTCTGCAACGCAACCTCCGCCGCGCTCCTCTCCGAGCCCCCATCCAAGACCGTTCCGCTCGGCCGCCTCAGCTCAACCAAAGCCTGGCTGCCGAGCCCCGGCGGCCTCTCCAGCACCTCGATCATCGGGCCCACCATCTCGCAGTTCAGCGCCTGGGCCCGCTCCATCGCCTCCATCGCCGTGTTATTTGTCTGGAACCTCAGCCTCTCCCGGCCGGAAATCCCCGTCCACGGCCTCCACTCCGGCGCGCCCTCCGCCCGCAGCGCGTTCGGGTCCAGCGTCCGCACGAAGCTGGCCCAGTAGCCCATCGTGACGGGCACGATACCCGCGTTCACGCCCGACGCGCGGTACGAGCGGGGCGGCGCGCCGTCCGTGTTGTTGGGCCCGAAGACGCCGTTGAGCTCGACGGTGTGGTACGCCCCGAAGCCCTCGGCCTCGTCCTCGGGGTCCAGCACCGCGTACCGGTAGTTCCACGTCGGCGGCGGGGCGGCGGTCGACGCGTTCGACGACGCGTTGGCGATGCCGTTCTGCAGGTGGGACGCGACGCAGTGCGCGCGGATGTCGCCCATGGCGTTGGCGAGGGGCCGCCACGCGGCGCCCGACGAGGGGAACACGGGCGCGGGCGGGTCGGGCGTGAGGTAGGTCTGTGTCAGGAGCGCGAGCGAGTTGTTGGAGAGTGTGCGGGACGCGGCGTCCTGCATGAACTGGACGGCTTGGGCCGTCGTGTTCGTGTCCTGCGGCACGTTCTTGGTCCCCTCGTCGGTGCACGTTCCGGCAATGGTCGGGATCTGGAGGTAGCGGCCCGCAGTGAAGGCTGCCAGCATGGACTCCGGGACGATATCGTTGTCGAGGTGGGGGTTGAACTGGCAGTCCTCTGTCTGGAGGGACGTGGCCGGGACGGCGCGCAGGCAGGCGAGTGTGTCGGGCATCTCATCGCAGCCGGTGGCGTTTACTAGACAGTTGTATTGTTCCTGTCCTTGATCAAGTGTGCGGAGGGTTGCTACCGATGCTGACTCCATGATCGCCCCCTTGATAGGCGCCGGATTGTTACCCGCGAAGGCCATCATGAGGAGTAGGATGGACGTCGCGCCGGCCGAGTCTCCTGCCGCCACGATATGGTCAGGGTCGCCTCCGAACTAATCATATTAGTCTGATATACCGGAAATATGTGGAGGTTCAACTCACAGCAGCTATATTCGCCTGTAGCCAATTCAGTCCTTGGATCTGATCTCTCAGACCAACATTCAGACTTCCGTTATTCATGACCTCCTGGCTCTGGAGAAACCCAAAAGGTCCAACTCGATAATTGATCTGGGCAATAACGATATTGCCAAAGTTGGCTAGGTCGCTCCCGTTGAAGTTTGCATTCGAGTTGGACTCAAACCCTCCCCCTTGTACAAAGTACATGACTGGTAACTTGGATGTGTCTGATGCGTTCGAAGGAGCGAAGATATTCACGTAGAGGCAATCCTCGTCGACCCTGAATCGCTCGTTGGGCTCCATGGTGAAGTCTGTAGGAGACCGGGGTAGGCATATTGGCCTGAACTGTCAGGGAGTCAGGTTTATCTGGTCGGCTTGACGCTGGGCTACTATCTTACTTGAGTGGCATCTACAACTCCCGTGGTCGTGGGTGGATCGATCGGTGCAGCAAATCTGAGCCCTCCCAAGGGCGCGGTTGCGTACGGAACGCCTAGCCATTGCGTGATGCCGACCGTTTCGGCGGATCCTTGGAGTCTTGTATAATTCAAATCGACCAGCGATTCGACAGCGCGAGTGTACCGTACCACGGCAAGAACGCAAAGAATGGTAGGAAGCATGCTGTCGGTGCTCGACCAGGAGCAATTTCCGGTACTCCTTGGTGCAATACGAATGCCTGATCAAGAATGTCGAGCCATAGTAAACATGCCAGCGCTGACACGAGGACATTGGCATGATTTATAGACGAGCTGTGCACCCGAGAGTCATTTGGAATGGGCTAATTCAGCCGCCATCAAAGGATACGATCGATGGTTTCAGACCAGTCCGCATCTCCTAGTACCTTCTTCAGAACAATCTGCCGCCCGCTACATCTTATTGCGATATCAACGCGGTCACGCACGATCTGATTTGCGTATCGAATTCATGTATATTCCCTGGTCGAAATGCTTTTCCTATTCGGCGTGTAAGGATCGTGTAAGTTGAGGTTCGCCCCCTGAACCAATTAACCGGCATGTCTTGTCCGTGCCCTCGTCCCATATTGAAGAGGCACATCGGATCGGGGCTCCTAGCAGACGGCGATCAAACAAATGGGGATGGTTATCGATCCGACCTTTCCGGGGGCCTTAGCTTCGGTATCTTGTGTTTTGCTCCTCTCCGGGAAACTTCTTGAGGACAGATGCGCGCCAGGATGGACATTACCTGGTCTCCGAGTTGAGGCCCGAGAGGTTGCTGCACTCAATGCGTCGGGGCGACGTTCTCTCTGGCAGCCACTGGATCACGATACGGGAGTTTTCAGAAGCTGGCCATCCGACAAGCCGCAAAAAATGTAACGAATTACCATGGTTGGGGATAACTATCCCGGCATCGACGACATTGCTGATTGATAGGTGTTAGTGGGCCATTGTACGCACAGCGTTACTTGCAAGGTACAACGATCGAGCGATAGGTAGTCACAATCTTTCCCTTTCGAACAACTACGCTTGATCAGTGATTGGACAGCAGAAGCGAGGGTGACAAGACCTGTTACGACGGACATCGAAGCTGATAATTGCAAGTGATGCCAGGGAAACAGGGTGGTCTGATATTTGATAAATAAGGCGCACCCCATTCAATGGCCAGGGAAGCTTTCACCAACCACGTTGGGAACGTCGGTACACTTGTGGCACGGCACAGCATGCTTGTGATCAGTGCATACCAGCCAGCCTATTGTACTTATAGACGTAGGTAATCACAAGTCATCATGGCCCGTAGATATCCTTTCCATGTATTTCCAAGCCGCATGTTTGGTATTTGAAGATGGAGAAATGCAGACTGGGATATGGTTCTTGCACCACATCAACTCATTGCCAAGGGAAATGAAGGAACTGATATGACACGCGGTAGATACCAGGTATTGATGGTATAGGTGCCCGAAATTCTGGGAGATGTGCCTGCAGCTGCGTCTTGGAGAGTTGATGTGTCGCTGCATGATCCAATCAAGTCGACAACGGATGCTCAGGTGTATCCAGAATCGGGCATAGTCACATTTGCCAAAGCATGCATCGTTGGCCTCCATCCCACCGACAATCCACCAAAGCCCCCAATGGGTCTCTCTATCCGGGCTGCACATACCACATACCGCCATGGCAAAATGACGAGCGTGTACACAGTAGAGAGGCTGGAACCCAATGTTGGTGGATGGTGGACTCGTCTATGGTGTGCGAGTCCACGTAGCCTTCTTTGTGTCGCGGTGGTCAGCTCTCTGATAGGGAAAGGTAGCCTAGGTCAAGATTCTTTGTCCTCAGTGCCGTGCTACCTGCCCTGTGGTTGTTGGCTATGCGAGGTGGTCCAACCTTGACAATGGAACCCGACAGGTGAGCGTGATCTGTGAACCAAAACCAACAGATGGGTATCTGTTGTAGCCAGCGAGTTTGGTGTCCACGATCAGCTTCATCCGTTGCTTCTTTCTATCAGCCACACCAAGGCAAGTCGTTCTAGGTCGGAACTTTTGAACAAGCCACGATAGGCCTTGTAGGGACCCAACTCTCCCGCTTAGCTAAGGCACGAATCATACCTGGTACCTGGCCTAGATCATATAACTTGGGTACTATGCATGCATCTCGATTTTTGGTTAGGTTTGCATACAGCCTTATGGGTGCTCGATGCAGATAGAGGGAGTCGAATGGTATACAACATACCGGACCTCCAGGTGATGTGCCTAGTAGTTAAGCCTTAGGTTTGTTTTGTTTTGACTTTCCCATGGGCAGCTAAGCGCAATGTCCAGATATGGACTGCTTCTTAGTGAGGGGTTGGTCAGGTCAGTTTCTTCAGGGGGAGTGTGCCGTGGCTCTCATTTCGTCATATTGTTTCACGCCAGTCAGATACAGGGCCTACACCCCAGACTCTCAACCAGAGCCAACGGGACGGGCATTTTATTACCCAAGAAGCCCCTCCATCTGCTGTACAGTTCCCAGCCTCAAACTTGAAGTGCTTGTCACCTACCACATCATGCAGGGCCAAAAGACTAACTTGCAGTCGAGGACCTGATGGCTATCTCTAATTTTTTTTCATTATCATGGATGACTGCCGGTATTGGTGTAGGCTATTGCAGGTGGGAAGGTTACGCAAGGCGGTTCCCATCCGACCAACACCTCAAATTACAGCGAGCGACTAACTAGACCCAAGTACCTTGGTATCTACTGTGTACCTGGTAGGTAGGTTCTGCAGATAGTGCTTTGGGGAGTACGTACTGCAGGTAGGCACGTACCTCCTAAGAGGCGGCTGGTAGGCTTTGATGTAGCTCCCTGCAGATGCTGGAAATGATGAGGAGGTTAGCGCACCCGGCCTGGGCCCAGCGCAAGGACGGGTGCTGTAGGCTGTAGGCATCGCGATGGGCGGAGGCCGAGTCCTGAACGGGCTGCTCTGCCTAACAAGTACCTAGGTCTGGTACCGATCATGCTGAAAGGGGGAAAAAGAGGGACGGCTGAGGCCCCAATCCCAATCTCAATGCTCATCATGCCCAGTCTTGCCAGTCTGCCAGTCCACTCCCAATCCTCGTCCCCAATCCCCAAATCTCCGTCCTGTCCTGGACGAGCCTGATGAATCCAATCTGTCACTGTCAAAAAATACAGTTTTGGCCTTGCCGGCTCTGGTTTCACCCCTTCCACGCCTGTTCTCTGCCACAGAAACTCACTTTCACCGGGCTCTCAGCCGTTTCCGCTTTTAATCATTGCCCGCTGGGCCATTGCGACTTTAATTCACCTTACCATGTCAACGCCTGCTACTACTCATCAACCTGAACAATCCCATCGAGACCATCACAGCCATCGTCATTCCTACCAGTCCCCGCGATCTCACGACTACTCCTCCTCCCACCATCACCGCAACGCGAGCAACGCCGGTCAGCCTGCCCGATCAAACTCGACCCGCTCACGCCCGACTTCGAGCAGTCACAACAGTAACAACCTGCCCCATCGGTCTGCTTCTGCCTCCCATCACCAGCCTACCCACCGCCAGCACAGTCGCCAGAGCTCGTCTGCCACCCGCCCTGTCCAAGACATTCTTCCGCATCAGGACTATGAGACCTCAAACGTAGCACATCAATCCAAGCGAAGTTCGAGCAAGGACCGTCCTCCACCGGTCCCTCGAGGCACAGATTCCAGAGGTGTACATCGTCGCAGCAGCACCCGTTCGACCCACGCCCATAACCATCACAGCAGTAATAATCACGGTGACATGGCTGGGGCAACCACCGCCGCCAACAATGCTGGGCCTGCGGCTGTACCGCCCGTCATGCAGGCCGCAGCAGACGCCCGCGCAACAGGTGCCAAGCAGCGCACCTCGCGAACCTCCATCCCCACCCAATCTGGTAAATGGATACTAGGCAAGACCATCGGAGCTGGCAGTATGGGCAAAGTCAAGCTTGCACACAAAGAACATGCAACTGAGCAGGTCAGCGCCCCTTCATCTGCGCAAATCTATCTACTGTCTACTCCTGTATCCCCATTATCGCCTCTTAACTTACTCTTTCCCAGGTTGCGTGTAAGATTATCCCTCGAGGTTCCACAGAAGATGGCCATCACAGCCGGGCAGACAAAGAGCGTGCAGACCAATCCAAGGAGATACGTACGGCACGTGAGGCTGCCATCGTTACCCTTCTGCAACACCCCCATATCTGTGGATTGCGAGATGTCGTCAGAACTAACTACCACTGGTACATGCTTTTTGAATATGTCAACGGTGGACAGATGCTCGACTACATCATCTCCCACGGGAAGTTGAAGGAAAAACAAGCCAGGAAGTTCAGTCGGCAAATCGCGAGTGCTCTCGACTACTGCCATCGAAATAGCATAGTACATCGCGATCTCAAGATCGAGAATATTCTGATCAGCAAGACAGGCGACATCAAGATCATCGACTTTGGCTTGAGCAACCTTTTTGCTCCCCGTGGCCATCTCAAGACTTTCTGCGGCAGCCTCTACTTCGCAGCTCCTGAGCTACTGCAAGCGCGCGCCTATACTGGGCCTGAGGTAGACGTTTGGAGCTTCGGTATTGTTCTGTATGTTCTGGTCTGCGGCAAGGTTCCCTTCGATGACCAGAGTATGCCGGCGCTACACGCAAAGATCAAGAAGGGGCTAGTGGATTATCCTAACTGGCTTTCAAGCGGTAAGCAGACACTACACAATATCCCTTTTCTGGAATTTGTAACAGCTGACCTTTACTGCAGAGTGTAAGGCTCTTCTTGCCCGAATGCTAGTAACAGATCCAAAGCAACGCGCGAGCATGTACGAAGTTATGAATCATCCATGGATGATCAAAGGATATGGTGTTCCGCCCGAGAACTACCTTCCTTCTCGCGAACCGCTTGAACTACCCTTGGAACCCGAAGTGATCAGTGCCATGACTGGCTTCAATTTTGGATCGCCAGAGACCATCAGAACCCAGCTGACTAAGCTCATTGATTCAGAAGAGTACAAACGCGCTGTGTCACTGATGCAAAAAGAGAGGGAACTGCCGCCCGTACCCAAGGACGTAGAAAAGAAGCGCGGATTTGGGTTTGATTTCTATAAACGACGAAACTCGACGAGCAGCCGGGACAACCTGACGGTACCGAGTTCAGAGGCCCTCCAACTTGGGAGCGATCCTCTCAATGCTTTTAGTCCTCTACTCTCTATCTACTATCTGGTCAAAGAGAAGCAAGAGCGCGACCGGGCTGAAACAGCACCGAAGTCGCATCCGCCGAAGAACGCAGCCGACTCACCAATGCCCGAAATTATTGCCCCCCCTGCAGCCCATACGAATACCGCTACATACGAGATGGCAGGTGAGAAGGCAACGGGCGGCAGATCCAGGCCTCGTGCTAGAACCCATGGCGAAGATGACGCTCCTGAAGAGACGAAGAAAGCCCAGTTATCTCCAAATCTTGCTCCCCCCCCTGACGCTTCCGCCGACGTTCCCTATAAGAAGGAGAGTACAGCTGCCGGTATCCTGAGGCGATTTAGCACGAGGCGTCGAAAGGAACCAGAGAGGCTGGAGAAAGACCGGTCTCATCCACCGGTAGTCCATGTTCACTCTCCGGCCGAACACCCAGCTACTCCCCGGAAGAGCTTCAGTATACGAAAGTCGCGGAGGGATCGTGACGAAGCTCAAGGTCCTAGGCTGCGGTCAGGAAGTAGCCAGCCACAGCATAGAGATTTGTTAAGCCCGCCGTTATCCGCAGGCGGGAATCCATCTGGGAGCAAAAAGGCTCTGAACCGATCCACCAGCGTGAACTCCGGAGAGTATCGAAGACGACCTTTCGGGTCCGCCAGCAGGATCACTAAGGAGCCCCCACCAACAAGCGGTTCAGATCAGTCAGCAGCAACTGACAAGGCCGCCCCAGAAAAGAAAACTAGCCTTAATTCGCGGGCTAAATCAATGCGATCAAGGCCATTGGGCCATGCTCGGCGCGAAAGTATTCAGGCCAGAAGGGCGCGTAGAGAAGGAGCACGAGCAGCTGATGTTCCAGAGGAGACCGACCAGGAACTTGGTGAAGCTAGTGGGAACTCAGCGGAGCGCCTCGACGACTCTGAACTATCAAAACCAGTTTTCTTGAAGGGGCTGTTCAGCGTGTCCACAACCTCAACCAAGTCTGTGCCTGCCATTCGTGCGGATGTCAAGAGGGTTCTGAAACAGCTCGGAGTCGATTACACTGAGATTCGTGGCGGATTTGCTTGTCGACATACTCCCAGCATCGACCTAAAGAAAGTGGCAGATATGCCAGGCAGTCCGGCTCCTACTCCTGGACACCGTCGCAGATTCAGTTTTGGCATCAGGAGCGAGCGGGAACGAGAGGAGGTTCGTGATTCAGATCGCGTGCCGCACACGCCGAGAACGCCCGGGAAAGCGCCAGCCGATAGAAGCGACTCGACGTCAGAACTTTCAGAGCAGGAAAGCCTTCATCGGGATCCTACTGGTTCTACGAAGCGAGTACCTGGCGAGACGATGACGCATGTCCAAAGCGATCTGGGCGGAAATATGATTCTTGCCTTCGAGATTATGATTGTCAAAGTTCCCCTGCTGTCGCTGCACGGGCTGCAGTTTAAGCGTATGGAAGGCAACACATGGCAGTTCAAGAACATGGCGGACCAGATCTTGAAGGAACTGAGGTTATAAAATGTGTTGCGCAGCACAGGGGCTCGAGTGGCTAGGACCTTATAGGGTAATACAGTTTTACCGACAAGGATTCAGAGCCTTCACTGATGGTCCCGATTACAGAGACACGCGCGGACGAAAAGCCCGCATGTTCCTAGGTCAGAGAAGGGGGGGAGGTGTTGCAGCCGGCCAAGGCGATACTAAAGGCAACTCTTTTTACGATGGACATTGAATATTAGGCGTGGTCGTGACAGGCGTGTCACTATGCTGACTTCACTTCTTTTCTTCTCTATGGCATGGCGGTTTTGACAAGACGCTTGCAAGCCTTAGAGTAATTGTATAAGGACTATGACCTCGAACAAATGGCGGGCCTGACGAACCGGGTCTATCTTCCATTCTTCTACGGTTCGATTCTTTCCTAATAGCAGACATGAATAAGAATAGTCATGTAGAAGATGCATACTTGGGGCATAATATGATAAGTGTAATGGGATTTATATGCCTTAGGTATGGCACGTACTTGACTGTTTCTGGATCTTACCTAATTCGTTGTACTTGACAACCTGCAAACCCGGAATTGCCCATCACTATCGGTACCTAGCAAGCACTGGTGCCCGTAACTCTGCCCATAAAGAGTCCTGTAGGCTGTAGCTCACTGGTGAAGTGGCGCTTGAGATGGTAATTGTCTCATGGCCTGTGCTCAAAATCCCCTCGTTCGTTAAGAAGGCACGTACCTGAATACCTCCCGCTAGATAAGAGTTGTACGATAATGTACCAACGGTATTACCTGCATAACGGATAAGGCTTCTAACGATTGCATAAGACCTCATGGACTTATGTACCTAGTCGATGTCTGAAGCAAGCCCCACCACTGAGACGAAGTACAGTACTTAGTGACATAGTAATACCTATCTCTGATGGTTAATGGTCCAAGCGTCTGCATTCCTTCGCAGCTGTGTGGTTAGGGACTCAAGCCTGCGTGTCGTGAATGGCGCAGCTGGTGCTTTGGCATAGTTCCAATATGGCTTAACCTCAAGCGACGGGCACCACCACATGCACTGAGAGGTAACTGAGCAATGAGCTTAGCCTTTCGAAACATTCTCACATTACCTACCTCGAACCTTACCAAGTACACTTATTATAACCTTATCTTTGCGACTTATCTACCTTTCCGCACTCCACTGGTCCTTTGACTGCCGCGCATTCTCGCAACTGGCAGTAGCCTTCTTCTCGTCCGTCGCATCCGTGTCCACAGCCTGATCAACAAGCCTATCAGCTGCCTTGATCTCGTGCCTCCTCCTCCTCCTCCACATTACCACACAGGAATCGACTCGATCGAGCTCGGAGCAACTAACAGCCTGCATTGAACATCGCGAGGCCTTCGACCGCCGATTTCGCATACATCAGACAATCTAGCTCTGCTTCGGTGTGCCACACCCCTCCGGTCAAATCCCCGTGGATCTAGCGCATCTGCGAAATTGGTGAGCCTTCTTCTCCGTCGCCGCCCAACCGCACCGCATACACACATCAAACCACGATACGGTCTCTCCTACTCCGCTGGCAAATTGCGATACTCGTACACCTCCTCCCTCCCTCACATTCGTCTTCACTTGGCGCTTGACCATTTACTCACCTATTTGAAGATGAGGCTCTAGCCATCACGAGAATTCGAAAACGAAGATCAATCCTCCCTCTGCCTGGGGCGTGCTGCATTCGACGCAAACCCGCCCTCCAACATTATTCGATTGACCGAGCCGAGTGACCACGTATCGTCAACAGTAACAATAACAGCCGCCGCCATAAATCGATTTCGCGATTAGTAGCCTTCCCTGCTAAGCTCGTTCTGATTCTACAACGTTCCCCGTTCACATCATGATGCCCAATCCAAACATGTATGGGCATCATCAGTACAACCCGCACCCCGACCAGTCGTGGATGCATCAGCAACCCACCAACCAGCACCATCAAGCTCAGCAAGCTGCCGCCGCCGCTGCTGCTCAGCAGCACTACAATCGCATTGCCGGTGCACAACACAACTCCAACGCGGGCATGAGTTCGGCCCTACCAGCCCACGTACCGGATAATGGCCTGGAAAATGTCTCGGAAGATAACCGCCGAACGCTGAATTTCATCGCTGATCTGTTGAACGAGAATACGCGAGAGGCGGCTTTGCTGGAGCTCAGTAAGAAGCGCGAGCAAGTTCCAGAGCTGGCTTTGATTTTATGGCACTCTTTTGGTGAGTAGCCTGCGAGGATAGTAGAATGGCAGGCCCAAACAGCTAATGTCAATCTTTACCAGGTGTTATGACTTCACTTATGCAGGAAATCATATCCGTCTATAATCTTCTGAATCCATCCCAGCTGACCGCGGCGGCCTCCAATCGCGTCTGCAACGCTCTGGCTCTTCTTCAATGCGTTGCTTCCCATAACGAGACTCGGACACTCTTCCTCAATGGTATTTATCTTGCCGGCCCTGGATTACAGACACATTGCTGATAATCTTCTCCAGCACACATTCCCCTGTTCCTCTACCCCTTTTTGAACACAACGTCCAAATCGCGTCCCTTCGAGTACCTGAGACTCACATCTCTCGGCGTCATTGGGGCCTTGGTCAAGAACGACTCTAGTGAGGTTATCAACTTCTTGCTGACAACTGAGATAATACCTCTATGCCTACGCATCATGGAAACTGGGTCAGAGCTCAGCAAGACCGTTGCCATCTTCATTGTTCAAAAGATATTGTTGGATGACAATGGACTGAATTACATCTGCGCTACTTACGAGCGCTTCTATGCCGTGGGAACAGTCTTGAGCAACATGGTTGCTCAGCTTGTCGAGCAGCAAACTGCTCGCCTTCTTAAGCACGTTGTGCGTTGCTTCCTGCGCCTCAGCGATAACGCACGTGCTCGAGAAGCCTTGCGCCAATGTCTTCCCGAGCCCCTCCGAGACGCGACCTTCAGCTCCGTACTTCGGGACGATGCTGCTACCAAGCGTTGCTTGGCTCAGCTTCTGATCAACCTCTCGGATCAGGTCCTAGAAGGTGGGAACGGTGGCCATGGCATGTGAGATGCGGTCTTTTTGTGAATACCTAACCGCCTCGCCAAGTACCATTCGGATAGCGCTTTCTGACTTTATTTGCGTAAAACATTTCGCACACCCGATCACCAGGCGCGAGATCTTCCCAATAGGCGGAATGCCCAAACTCGACTGAATCACGCGACCTATTTCAGTCGATTTCTTTACTTTTCGAACGACTTGAAGTTTCATACTTTGCCAACGGAGTTACACGAAGATATCCCCTTAGTGAGAAGTTGCTCTGACCTGTAAATGGTCTATTCGAGTTGACTACGCATGATTCGACCTACTGTGCATTGGGCGGCGTTTAGGGACTTTACCCGCTTCGTTATACTGCAAAACGGGTCATGTGTTGCTACCGCTATAGGGAACATGAGCATGTAGGATATGGAAGATGTTTTCTTGCCTCGTTTGAGAACCTGCTGATTCTCTTCAGAAATAGATGAATGAGGTCAATTGGCAGGAATCGGTGGACTAGGTCTGGTATCTGATGGTTGGTCGGCTACAGCGTGTGCTGCATTTCCACGAGTGGCGTTCTTTGCGCAGCATCTGCATCTATGCCTTCAGATCATTTTAGATAGGTAACGACACCTTATCCTGTACTGTATAGGTATTTGTACATGAGTAAGAAAGCCAGAGCAGACACAAAAGGTTGAAGGAGAAGAGGAAAAAGGAATAGGTTCACTGGCGTCTTGCGAAGGTCTTCAATCGGCTTTTAGCAGATACTCATTTTGATGCATGTTTTCGATTATTTGTGTATAGCGATGGGTTGCTTCAAAAATAATTTCAAACGTCCTCATACCAATTTTCTTGCCGAAGTGACAGAAGACGTGGGGATACAAAGGTGCAATGACATTAAGCCTTGGACATGTCCGATCATTACATGGCCCAACGACAACTTGCTCTGCAGCTGGTCTACCTTCCTCGTGGTAAGTGGCCATCCTTGCGTAGCTACTTGTCCTTGCTTACTCGAGATTAATATGGTAGGATAGCAGCAGGTAGCTCTCAGCAAGTAGCAAGTGAAAGTCTGTACTCTGAAGTAGATGTCTCTCGTTTGGTCGAGTTCGGCATGGGTGATATGTCTACCTTATCTTTTCATGAATTGGGTCTTGAGCTAAATTCTGGTTTTCAGGGAGCATTATGACAGCCGTGATGCTGGCTCCTCTCATCTTGATCTGTTACATGAGTGATCATGTAGTCAGGGCTATTCATACGAAGCATGTCACGTCCCTTGTCAGGTTCACCACTACTACAAGGGGGAGGCTCAGAGGAGTTCTAGCCTTTGGTTCCAGACAACACATTATATTAGAATATGTAAATAAAAGTGTGCATAGCCAAGATAAGGCATTCACACGCGTCGAAACCATCTCATACTGCCATTAGAGGCTGCAATACCCAGTAATTGCCGTTTCCCATATCCCATCCCTCCGTCGTGATCCCATTCCATACCAGGCCATCCTTTATCGGCCCCCCCTCCCCTTGATCCCGTACTCCAAACCCAGTAACCGGTCACCACTCCCACCCACCTATCACGAAAGCGTATAGCTATCGCTCGACCCCTCAAACGCCGTGATCTTGCCCGTCAAAAGCGCCTTCCAATCGCCATAGTACACCGTGCGGTACGTTCCCGGCGCCGCATCCGCCTCGGTCTCCCAGCTGATCGTCACCTCGCTGTACCCCAGCAGCTCGTTGGTCCGCGTCCAGGTGTACACGAGCGACCAGTCCGCGTCGTCCCGGACGCGCGTCCACGTGGCCCCGCCGTCCGCCGTCGTCTCGATCGCCGCAAACGTCTGCTCGAGGCGGAGGTTGTTGCGCGGGTTCGCCCCCACGAACGTCGCGTTCACGACGGCGCCGCGGGCGTAGGCGGCGGCGGGCTGCGCCGTCACGTCGCCAAAGGAGGAGCCCAGCGGCGCGTTGTCGTTCACAACGCCGGTGATGAAGCTGAGCGAGTTGTCGCGGTTGTCCGGGGGGCTCGGGCCCGGGTCCGGGGACGAGGTGGCGTCGGGGGCCAGGTAGCCGATGTGGGAGACGGTCAGGTTGATGTAGGCCGGCAGCTCCCAGGGCCCGTAGAGCGTGCTGGCGCCCTCGTACCGCTGGATGCCGTACTCCTCGGGCGTGGCGACGTAGTGCGCGTAGGTGTTGGCGGGGCCGCCCAGCACGACCTTGGGCGCGACGTCGTCCTCGACGATGCCCGAGGCCGTGGCGGCGGCGGCGACGGCGTTCCGCCAGCGCCGCCCGGACATGGTGGTGGCCTCGCTGGGGCTGATGATCATGATGAACTGGCCGACGCGCATCAGCTGGACGTCGATGATGTTGGGGCTCCAGGCGTAGGGGGTGTTGAGCTCGCCGACGTCGAGGAGCACGGGCTTGGGCTCCTGGCAGGCCTTCTGGGCGGGCGAGGGCGCCTTGAGCAGGTCCTTGACGACGATCCAGAGGGGGTTCGCGTCCGGGGTCCCGGAGTCGCCCTGCGTGAAGTCGAAGGCGCCGGGGCCGTCCGTGGTGCCGGCGGCGAAGGAGTAGCCCAGGGCCGCGGGGCAGGTCTGCACGGCGGTGCCGTTGTCGAGCTCGAACTCGAAGTAGCTCATGTTCTGGAAGAAGTGGAAGGACTTGACGGTGGAACCGACGACGGGGGTGCCGGAGGAGTTGAAGGAGTCCTGCGGGCCGTGTTTTAGTTCTTGTCACGGAGGTAGTGGTGCTCAAAAGTATGGCTTACATAGACAGATCGTGCGCCGTTGTACTGGCGTGTGCCAATGTCGTAGCAGCTTGTCACGCCCAAGTCAAGTACTTGGAACGCAGGTCCTCGGCCGTGGCATGACTGGGACAACCCGTCGGCACAGGTGCTGTTCTCCAAGCTGCACATCTCCCCTGAGCCGTCATCGCACCTTGCCTGAGGTTAGAAACATTGCCCATCTACAAGCTCGGACGAGTTGAACTTACCATGCTCCAAGGGTGTTCGGGGTAGTGTCTCCGACATTCGCCTGCGAGAAACCGGCCACGAAGCCTTCTGCGGCCGAGTCGTCGTCTTCCATGGCCTTCTCGAACATGATCTCCGCCACACCTTTGTTGTCCCCCGTGACGTGCGTGCTGTTCTGGTAGACTGATGTGCCATGGACTGGGAACCAGGTCAAGATGCCCATGTTCTTGCTGTCGGAGGCGCGCTGGAACTTGAGCACGGTCATTTCCTTGTCCACGCTGTCCGAGTACTGAGCCCGTTCTTCCTCGGGATTGGCCAGATAAGCGTAGAGACTGCGGCTCAAATTGCTGTCGGTGATGTTCACAGTTCCTATACAAATTAGTCTGGATCATGATATTTCATCGGTTCGCTGCTGGTCATACCGTAGTCAAGATACCCCTAATGGCGAAATTATTAGCTTCAGACTACGTACATATTTGCCTTCATACTTACTTCAGTCAGATTCTGGTGTGCTCTCTGGACAGACAAGACAGCACCGTCTACAATGGCCTGGTAACTCTGCTTGTCAAATCCAAAGCTGGTGATTTGCGGAAGCAGGTAGTTGAACCAAGCACCGGGCCCGGAGTGCGAATGCGTCCCGGTCACGGCGATGTTGCCCTGCCCGTACATCGAGTAGTCGTCGCCCAAAGCGGCCACCCCTTCGAGGATGCCATTCCGTACGGCAGTGTCACCGCCCTGTGTGTCGAGGACGAGATACACGATGCGGTCGGTCGGATTGTTCACGTCTCCGATGATGAAAGCTCGTGAGTATATACGTTGGCGCAGACCGGTTCCGGTTTGGGATGTATCGGCATCTGTCGAAATACATGATAAGTCATACGATCACGACGAGAGCTCAGATGACTCGGGTCAAGCTGGCAACCGAATACAGGCTCTTCCCACTGCTCGGGGGTACGAGAGCTAGGTATAGAATTTGGTGGTCAAGGAATCTAAGCACTAACATCCAGCAAAGTTGATCTCAACCACGGGGCCAGTAATATCGGCCTTTCCAACACCCAGCAGGTATTTATCTCCCGTCGCCTCGGCGCGCGTCTTCGTCGTCGACTCGGACTCCGATCCGGCATGGACGTTCGCTACATGTTCCGCGTCGAAGCTGCGACGAGCCGCGGGCACATCGACATGGGACACGAACAAGATGCCAAGGACCAAGAAGGACACGATGGAGAAGAAGAAGAAGCTTGTCCTCCGCGGCGCCGCGGGGACTGCAGCAGCAAATTGACGAGCCATCGTGGCGGGCAGACGCGGATGACAGTGATCGGCGCTGTAGGGCTCTCTTGGCTACTGGAGAAACAGAAAAAAGAGTCCCAGTCGCGCGAGGCGCGAGGGATACAGCAGGAGCTTTATTACGACAACATAAGAGGCAGGTATTGGGCTGGTGGAGCGAAGGACATGGCCCCGACCTTTCGCAAATACGACATGGGCAGCGATGACCATGCTTCACGATATAGGTCGTGAGCCAAAACAAGCCATCTCGTCCGGCGACCATGCTGGCCGAGCTTGGGGCATTGGACCTGCATACGGATGCCATCATACCACTTAGAGAGGGTACATACATACATAGGTAGCTCCTATACCGCCGGACAGGCATGCCCAAACTGCGTTAGGCATGTGCAGGAACACACAAGCCATGTTCTACTTGTACGTTGCCAAGGTGCCTGACAGCCGTACAGAAGAGGAGGTCACGGTAGAGGCCGCAAGACATGTGGGCGTGATAGGGGAAAGGGAGGTGCGAGCAAGACATGGCAGTTTATCACATGTTCCACAGCAGAGGGCAGGCCAAACGGAGGTAAGACACACGATTGGACGCGGACGCAGCTCACCGACCGCGGGAGACGGAGGCGGATCACAAATGAGTGCGGGGGAGGGAGATGCCTCATGACCATTCGCCAGTGCCACTGGATTGCTGGCAAATTGATTCCTTTCGGAGCCCGGCACGGTGCAGCCAATAGAGCGGCGGCGATCACGTTGGAATAGTCGTCTGCAACAATATTAGGAAGAGGACCATGATCATCGGGGACTGAATAGCCATGATGTGGCAATCCCATATTGTCTAAACGGATAGAATATTTTTGGAACACCGCTTTGAGGCCAACTCCTATTGTGAGGAGGCCAGCCATGTAGGCATACCGAAATTAGTCCCAATAGTTAACCGATGATCAAATTTGCGCTGTACTGTGAGCCCCTGGTTCGATAATAAGATGCCTGCAATGCTATCGTAGATAGCCCTGCTAAAGGAGATGGGAATTCGGCTTCTGATAAACGAAAAACTTGGCTTTGGCCTGTCAACAGGGATGGCAATGAGATGATATCGATCTTGGCTATCGTGGCGACAAGGGTTGTCGGTGGATAGGAGTCTGGATAGGAGGTAGATATCAAGATTCGTGTGTAATCTCGGACACGATCAGCGAAAGCTTGAATTGCAAAATATAATCACCATTCCACCACGGACTTTATGCTGGTCTTGGGCGCCATGTTACTGTGGCATCGTCAAGAGTACGCATGGGAACTCATTTACAGCTAGGTACTGTGTGTATATGCGCGTCTCCCAAGAATTTGTATGTACGATTCAGAGATGGATCACCTTTCGATTGCCTTGGAAGGGCGCCTCCTCAAGCAAGCGCGAGTATTGTAAAGGTATACAAAAAAAAAGAAGTCCTTGTTTGAGGGGGCTCACGCACTCCTGGCACCTGAGAGACCACATGCGGGAAATGGAGGAAACGGTGCCATTTATAAACGTCGTCGTAAACGTCCAAAGAATCTCCCCATCCTGTATGACCGTTGTTAGCGGACAGCGACAGGGCTTAGTCTAGGGTACTTAAGTACCTCATGCAGTAGGCATGTTCGCTGCAGCTGTTCTGTGTTCCATACTTGTACGTACCTCCCTAAGTACTTACATACCACCGGACCTCCACCATGAAGTACATACATATGTATGTACTTGCATTTTCTAGATTTCTGGAAGGCGACGAGATTCTAGCTGAGACTGCCGGCGATGAGCGCTTCAA
Source organism: Xylariaceae sp. FL0016 (assembly GCA_022578815.1). Taxonomy (NCBI): domain Eukaryota; kingdom Fungi; phylum Ascomycota; class Sordariomycetes; order Xylariales; family Xylariaceae; species Xylariaceae sp. FL0016. Next base: position 982,017 of record MU388729.1, on the reverse strand, counting down.
GATCGGCAAAGCCGGCATTTGCACCGGGGACAGTCTGCCGTATACCGGCAGAACTCGAGAGAACACCGAAGGCAACGCCAGGGAGACGCGACGCGTCTTTGGAAGAGTGTACTATGTAGGTGACGTGAACTCCTCGAGCTTGGTTACCTTGTATAGCAGGACTGGCCGATTTCAACAGATCCGTCATGGTCACGATCAAGTTATATACTATTGTACAAAACTCCCACCATGTCTCGGTCTACGGACGATGAGAAAACAGTACCTAAGTTAAGTATCCACGAAGCACGAGCACCATCTTGCAGATGACATCGTCGAACACCATGTGACAATACCAGGTAATATGCGAGAGCCCAGCTGAGCACCATCATGCCCCAAGCACAAAAGCGACCTTCCTCCTTCGCATCCCATCCTGCAGAGCCCATCCTCGACACCAAAGCAGGCACACGCACACGCACACGCATCCCTTCCCCGTGCCGCCATTCCATAGAAATGCGAAGTGGGCGGCCACCAATGTATGTGCACCCTCCTCTGGACCCCACTGCCGCCCACTGGCCGCATACATAACCCGTCCAGTATATGCCATGTAACCCTACCCATCCGACCATCCAGCGCTACCATGGAACATTGCGACGCAGCCATACTGTACGATCGTTTACATGATTTACACAATCGCATCCCGTCGCCTACGTCCCATGAACTCTTATGCTAATCTCGAGAGCACGGTAGATGTGGGATTCACGATGTGCGCGCTGTCCTTCGGAGCACGGGGAGAGGCCTGTCTATGTGTAGCAGTGGGTAGATAGGTGCCCGTGAGTTGGCAATGTTGGAGACGAAATACGGGGGTTAAACAACCCGAGAGTTTCATTTCTCCAAATCCGTGCAATGACTGCCTTTAGAGTATCATGACTACACTTGATAGATCTCACGTTCTGAATTGAACTAGTGCTGTGCTCCGTGATGCTTGTGAGAGTGTGGTCTTCGTTAGTGGTTGGACCTTGGAGCTTTACCCGCTGACTATCACTGGCATCCATGAAAGTAAGGCTTCCGTGAATGAGTCCGAAACTGGCGATATACGAACTGGTTCAACACAGCACACGAAACAGACGACGAGACCACATCAAGTAATGAGTATCATACACTACATTTTATTTGGGTATCTATGACTTAAACGTATCTCATGTGAGTTTACCTCAGCTATCATCGTGATGGCGTCCAGGGTCTGAAAGGACGGCGTTATTGTACTTCTAACCCATCATACATAAACATCTGCCTTGTAATTGCGACATCAATCTGAACGATGCAAACTTGATCGAATCAGTCCCAGGCACGAGCGACTCAACCTCCAGATACTCCACACACTTTCCCCATTTGGTGATAGACAATCTTCAAACCCGCCAAACCTTCATAGCTTCCTGATTGCTCATGCCCAAAGTCCATCACGCACCAACGCTTGCCATCCTCTGCTGTTGCTGTTCGGGATTGGGGGTCAGTCTCTTCGCCAGAGCGGGCACACCTGTGCGATCGGCCATTCGATCCGGCACAAGGTCCGGGGATACCGATCGGACCGGGTATTCCGTAGCCGGCGTCGCCCGGAGCAGCCGCGACGTCATGGGCTGTGGAGCGTGGATGGTGGGAGATTGGACCTCGTCAACGACTGTCTTCGGGATCGGCCCGGGACCGGTGCGGATGCTTGAGGGCAGGATTTGCTCGAAGCCTTGTTGCCTCGCGACCAACTCAATGCTCTTGAAGTACTGGCGAATAACGTAAGCCGTCTAATCACATCGAATGGGTGAGTACCTGTGTCTGGCTTACCTTGACGGTCTTGACTTGGAGCTCAAGTGTGGCATCCTCGTCACACACGATCATGGGATGTGGGTGAAGCTGGAGACTGGAGAGGGTCCACATATGGTTGACGCCCTGCTCGATGCATCTTTGCAAGGCCATGGCTTTCCGGGCACCCAAGATAATGACGATGACTTCTCTCGCTTCCAGCACAGTCTGGACACCGACAGTCAAGGCCATCCTGGGAACCTTGTCGACGTCGTTGTCAAAGAAGCGCGAGTTCGCCAGAATAGTGTCATACGCCAGCGTCTTGACACGCGTTCGGGAGGCCAGACTGGAGCCCGGCTCATTGAAGGCGATGTGACCGTCTTCCCCTATGCCACCCAGGAACAAGTCAATCCCACCGACGCGCTTGATCTTGGCTTCGTATTCTACGCATTCTGCCTCCAAATTCGGTGCGTTGCCATTGAGGATATTTACGTTGTTGGGGTTCACGTTGACATGGGAGAAGAAATTCTTCCACATGAAGGAATGGTAACTCTCGGGATGATCCCGAGGGATCCCGACGTACTCGTCCATATTGAAGGTAACGACATTCTCGAAGGAAATCTATTGATTCATATACATGAGCTTGATTGATCGGTAGCCATATGCATGGGAGGACATACCTCTCCAGCCTTGTACTTCTTGACCAATATCTTGTAGACACCAAGTGGACTAGAGCCTGTCGGAAGGCCCAAAACGAAAGGGTGTGTTGGGGTCGGGTTGTAGTGCTTGATTCTGTCGACGACGTAATTGGCCACATAGGAGCTGGCAGTCTCCGTGTCGTCACGAATAATGAGCCTCATGTTTTCGTGGGTCGCAACGGGAAAGGCCTGATTGAAAACGGAATGGCAGGTTACAAAGTGTGAAAAGAAGATGATTCGGGAAGATGTCTCCTGAGATGGCGCTGGGAGAGAACAAGAGAACACAGGAAGCTTTCAATCCCAACAATGGCTTTGCGGCCATTATGAGAGATGCTCTTACTGTGGCAAAGACATCATCATGCCTAAGAAACTTCGGCGCCATGTGATGACACCGGATTCCTCCCGATATCAACGCAACGTTTGGCCGGGTGACTCCACCAAGAACGATAACAAGCTCACGACTGTGACTTATTACGTCCCCCGAGAGTAGCCAGGGTATGACGGAAGGACTATTGAACGTTGTACCTTGGTAGTTGGCCATCGACGACTGCTGTGACGAGTCATCGGCCATGTGGCACATGGGGTTATCTGATTTGTGGAGGGGTTGAAGTTGCCAACGTCCCTCACCGGCGATCTCGGGGGGCCACGTTCGCACGCCAGGGATGAAAGGGATAGCAACGGCTGTTAGTGCTGCTAACGGTGCTAACAGATGAGATGAAGCATTTTTCTGAAGCAGCGTCTGACGCAAACTAATGCCATGTTGGGCGTGGTGCTCCCGAGCTGGGCTGAGCGGGGCAACGCTTGACTCCAGACTTGACGGACTCGTTACGTCCTTACATACATGGTGCTCGTGCCCATCCACGTTGTGCTGGCTCGCACGACGTTTCGCGATGTGCGGAGGCTACACTTGTGCATGGGTCACGACAGAGCCGCAACCTGGATCTGGAGATATCATTCAAGCATATCAAAGCTTCAATTGTCGTGGACCAATTGCAGAGAGGCCTAGTTATGCCCTATGTAGACAAGTGCGCAGCTGTATAACCAGACGTATCGTAATGATAGGCGTGCATTCGGTAAACGAGAAGAGGGAGATGGGAAGCATATGATTGAATCATGGTGGTGGTGTTGTTAACTGCTACAAGCACATGGTCTTGACCCAGTCCAGCTTACCGTTGTCCACAAGTAGCCAGCCACGATTTCTACTGAACATGGTCATTCTCTATTTCGACGGGTTGTGGCTTGAGCAGATTTAGCTCCGCTATTCAGCCACATTCACATCACCAGCTGCATGACAGTGTGCATAGAGATTCTCGGAGATCATGTGGCGGGTGCAGTCGATCTTTACTTGTTTCAAGTATGGCTGAATCGATCCGCAATTGCGCCAGGGACGTACGGGCTAATAACCCGTCAAACGCTCACTAGTAGTACTGTTAGGAGAAGGAGGTATGTAATATGTAGTACTCACAATGTCTACAACGTTACATCACCAACCACAATGCAGCATAATGCACCGTAGCGCAGTGTAGCCCCCCAATTTGACCCCATGGATTTGCTACATCAACGCTCCCATTCTCAATACCTCCTTACCTAGTAGTAGTAGGAGGAGGAGGAGGAGGTAACAGCAGTAGTAGTGGTAGTAGTAGTAGTAGTAGTGGGCGTCTAGCTAGAGTCACCTTTGGTGGTTCCAAGACATCCCCCCATACACACACGTTCTCTTCTAGTCCTCGCCTACATACTTACCGCTGACTTGCTGCTGCTGCTGCTGCCAACTACCGTACGTATCCGTACTCTGTCCGGCGTGTTGCTTGTCGTCCTGCCCGTCTTATTGGTCTCGGTCGAGATTGGCAACCCCTTGTCTTTGCCCGTCTTGGCTCACTTCTGTTGATTGTTACTTGAAGTGCCTGTCTTATGCATGGCCATAGTCGCCTCCTCCTCGCACCACCACACCAAGCAGCAAGTAACAACATCATCGACAAGTCACCTGCCTAGGCCAGTGAGCAGCTACCGGTAGAGACTTTCTGGAACACCTAAAGTCCCATTCTACACGCTACTTGGTACTACCAGTATACCACCATACGCCGCCGCAACCACACCCATTCCTTCCCGTTCCCACATCCGCAACCCGATCCCATACCACCGGGCGTGCTATGGTAATTCTGGTTTGGTGCCGACCATAATCTTGACATAGACAAGTGTACTGATCAACAGGGGTCAGAGGACTTGAGGGCGGGATTTATCAGCTCACGATAGGACAGCAAGGTTTCTTTGTCAAGTCCATAGTAGCCTGCATATTGCCTGCTTGCTCTGTCTTGGAGGGAAGGGCCCGCACTCTCGACAATACCTGACCAAGTTGCATACAGCATTGCTTGCTTCTCAGAAACGCAACCTCTCGTATCAAATTCAGTCATTGGGCTTCCATTCGCTTCGTGCTGTAACCTTCTGTCGAGAAAGGAAAGGGTGGTCACCTTTAATCCCATTCCCGTGTCTCTCTCTCACACACCACACGCTCCCTTATTCAACCTGCCTCTTGGCATGCTTTTTCTCTTCTGGGACCATCCATTACCATATCCAACCAGCACGTTGCCTTGTTAAGCCATCCTCGTCTCGATTGGATCGGCAGGTTTCATTTCTCCCGCCAGCCTTTTTCCGCCTATACGAGCCCACGCGGCTTTGAAGAAACCACTACTACCTCTATTTCACCCTTTACGATCGCCATTGCACCTCTCACACACCTCCCTCGGACTGAGCATGGCCAAGGTTGCTTGAAGGGACAATCACATTTGGTTTCAGCCTCTCATTAAAGCGCCTTATAGTTGTATAGACTTGCATGAGCTGCTTGTTTAATACCTTAAAAGTATTCGACGGCCCAATCATTACTGCCATCGGAAAAGTCGAAAAGCCATCCATCACGTCTTGTCATGCAGCCGCTCTCTTCTGCAATGACAACCATAAGAAGATCATTGCTGGCTGCCCTGAAGTCTTTCCTTCGGGGTAAGTCATTTTTACAAGCCCTCTTTGCATTTTGGATCAACCCGAAAGCCATGGCAGAACACCACACCACAACGCAAAAGACATTGCCTCAACGATCTCTCGAAGAATTCCTAAAAGAGGCAGAGAGGCAATTCTTAGGCCCAATCGAGGGCGATGAGCTACGAAAGTTCTCATCAGACCTCAAAGCTCAGTTTCGGGAACGGTTATCCACTCATACTGAATGCATGCTCCCATCATTCAGCCAACTACTCCCCACAGGCCAAGAAACTGGTCAGTATCTTGCTCTGGATGTGGGGGGCTCGACACTTAGAGTTGCACTGGTAGAGCTGAGGGGCCGGGATCAAGGGGGACGAGAAAGCGAAATTGTTCGCATGGTGAGCTTCAAGATCACGCCAGAGCAGAAACGGCTTGAGGGTATGGCTTTCTTCGACTGGATGGCAGAGCGGATACACGAAGTCATCCACAAGGACGTCTCCCCGGGTCAAGATCACATTCCCTTAGGCCTAGCATGGAGCTTTCCCGTAGAGTAAGTTCCATCATAGCACCTTCTCATTCATGACAAGGAGAATCGCAAAGTTTCGCTAACACAGAATCCGCCCAGACAAGTCTCAATGGGCGGTGGTCTCCTGTTGGGCATGGGTAAGGGTTTCCTGGCCACCAATGGCTTATTAGGTCAAGACCTCGGAGAGATCATCCAATCTGCTTGCATGAAGCAAGGGCTCAGCGTGCAGCTTCAATCCATAATCAACGATAGCTCGGCCACGCTGCTCTCACAGGCCTACATTCACGCTGAGACGCGGTTCGGACTCATTCTAGGCACGGGCACTAATATCGCTGTGCACTTGCCCGTATCTGCACTCAGCCGGGGCAAGTACGGCCAACGGCCAGACTCATGGTTCAAGTCGGCCAGTCACGTCATCGTCAACACCGAGCTGGGCATGTTCGGGCACAATATCTTGCCCCTGACCTCGTGGGACGATTCGCTCAGCGCCGAACACCCACGTCCGGACTTTCAGCCGCTTGAGCACCTGCTCAGTGGTATGTATCTCGGCGAAATCTGCCGCCACGCCATTGTCGAAGCCGTTGAGACATCTGGTCTATTTGGCGGCCAGCTGCCGCCGTCACTGGCGCACCCGTATTCCCTTGACACCGAGCTTCTGTCGCGGATCGAGGCGTAAGTCCCGTCTCACCCATCTTTGTTCAAGCTTCCTATCTCTACCAGACCCCAGGCTAACCCACTCACCCAGCGACACCACCCCGAATCTCACCACGGCACTCACTCTCTTCACCGCGGCTCACTCCTCCCCTCACGCCCCCACAACAGCCGACCTCTCCTTCATCCGGACCCTCGCCTCCCTCGTCACCCGCCGCTCCGCCGCCCTCCTCGCCGCCTCCGTCTTCGCGTTGTGGGAGCTCCGGCGCGAGACCGAGGCCGAGTTCCTGGCGTCCACCCCCGCCATCAACGGCTACGTGCCGCTGCTCGAGCAGACGGCCGCCGAGGCCCGCCTGCGCCGCACCAAGGTCGCGTACAACGGCAGCGTCATCGAGCGGTACCCCGGCTACCTGGGCCGGTGCCAGGGCTACATCGACGCGCTGGTCGGCGGCGATGAGTCGGTGCTGCTGGTCCCGGCGCTCGAGAGCAGCATCTTGGGCGCGGCCGTGGGGCTGGCGTGTGCGGTTGAGCACTGATGATCGATTGTTTTGCCCCTCCTGTTGCTTCTCTCTGGGCAATCAATACGCGATGCTAGAAGAGAGGTCATGGGAGCGGTAGGAAGATGTATATATTTCTTCTTTCTTCCTTTTCTAGGTACATATACTGCGAATTCTCACGAAGACGTCACGAAAAGCGAAAGCGAGGTACCATTGCCATTGAGTGGACGTCGGGACCAGCATAATAAGCCATTTCAGAGTGCCTACTGTTTTGTTTTCTTTACTTCCCATTGCAGCCAGGGGGCATCTGGAGCTGGCGTTTGGAGTATGACGAGGTAATTGTGCTTGCGCGTGGGCGTGAGCGACTGAGTTGTTGGGGAAAGTTGGCTGTATATAGCGAGCGAGCTAATGACATATATGAATCAAGTATATTGCACATCACACGGGCGCGTATCTCTCCCTCTGTCCTTTTTTCTTTTCCACTCGTTCGTTGATCATCCAGGCTTGCTTGACACGTGGTTGTTGAGGGGCTGGCTCCCTTCGTTGTTGCCTTAGGTACCAGGTAATGTCTCGATACCGGACTGGACGCCCGGATAGTTTCAGTCTCTTTCTGCTCGAGTCCCGCGGTTCGAGGTTATACACTCCCAGCGGGTTTGGATAGAGACTGTCTATCCTACCCTTTGTACGTAAGTTACCCGATCGAACTGCACCTGTGAAGCAGAAGGGATTTACACAACACCAGTAGTAGTATACACGACAGCAGGATGCTTCGCCGCTGTCGCGGCTTCTTGCTCAACGAGAAAAAGAAAGGCTGATCTCATGAACAGACGTTCAATTCAAATAACTACCTTAGTTCAGGGTATATTGGTCAAAGCACACCTGAGATAAACAGCCTTCTGGAGAGTACATGTATGAGTTATTTTTCATCATCCCCATCTACAGCCATCACCACGTCTCGAGAGTATCGACGCGAGATTTGATTCGCAAATAACCGATAGGAACCGACAATACTGCGTTCCAAGTCCTAATCTCTCCATATACTACAAGTTTGAACCATGGGTAGGGATCCAAACATCCACCAAAAAGCACAGACAATACATGCCCAAAATCCGTGCACTATCCACTCAATAACGCCTTAGTCTCATGCCGTCGTAAGTACGCACCCTTAGTTTTCGCCTTCATGACATTCCTACTTCCTGAGTGGGAAGATAACACAAGTCTACAGAGTAAATTGTCACTCTGCCGAGAAATATCTCTTCGATTTGCTTCTGATCGCCTGTGCTTTGATCTCCTGTGGCACCGCTATATGATGAACAATGTGTGGGCGATAAACGGTGTCGACAAGCGGCGTCCTTCAAGATGGAGGTTAGAGGAGATGTAAGAATACAGGCTCTGAGGTTATAGTACTTACCAATCATCCACACTCAGGGGGAAATATTCATATAACTCTTCCTCTTCCTCTGGGGGGCTAGCCCCTCCAAAGTGACTCGCTGAGGACCGTTGCAGCCGAGGGCTCGTCAAGGACTCTGAAAGTGAACGGTTGTTCGGGCTTCGCTCATCCTCTGAAAGAGATAGACTTATCGGGACGGACGCGGCGTTAGAAGCGTTTTTAGAGAATCTTTCCAGATTAGACTTGGCCGAGTTGTCTCTACTCCACGTCGGCACGGGTGGCTTGTTCAAATTCGGGGAGAGGGCCATCCTCTTGGCCGGATGCTGCTGTGTATTGCTGATAGTCTGAGCCTGGACCAACGGCGATGGTGTGGATCGGTCGCTCAACTTCGGCTGGGGAGTCGTGCCATTATTCAACGCAGAGTATTGTTGCAGATTATGAGACGAATCTGTCCGTTCCGTCTTTAAGTTTGGAGTCGGAGCAGCACTCGCGTCACTTTGTGTCCGGACTCTCTCGCCATTCGTTGGCGTACCCTTCTTTTCGCCTGTCAGGGGCACATCTTTCCTGCTATCGAAGTTCCGGGGACTTCGTCCACGCACGATAACCGGGCCGCTCTGAATGTCAGCAATCTTCATAAACTCGCCGCTTGCCTTCATCTTGCCCAGTAGACTGATCTGCACAACGTAGTGCTGTTGTAAGCCTTTCCGTCGCCCGTTATTGGCTGTCGCACTTTTGAACTGCAACCGTTTCCATGCAACAGATAGGCTGACCCGGTGACCATCGACTTCTTGACCGCCGCTGAGATCGAGGAGGATCTTGGGGGGCGAGCCAGCTGTTTTCGTCTCTTGCTCACCAAGGGCCGGATTGCTGTTCTTCCACGGTATGGATATAATTTCCGTTGTCTTGCCCTCGATGCTCTCAATGCCAGAAATAGAGGCATAAAATTCTGTGATCGGTACTGCGCGTCCTTGCTCATTCATAACTTGTGAACAGTGTCGGGGCATAATGATCTGTCCCGAGCATTGCCATAGATTGCGGCGATAGCAGGTCAGCTCCAGTGGTCTTCCGGTATTGGTCTCACCGCCGAAGACGTCTTCGGCTACGAAGAACATGCCATACAGTTCGGCGGACATATTTAATTCCGAATACGTGCCGAGGGAGTCGTCTAGCGGGGTGGCCTTGATAGAGGTTGTCGAGAAGCCAAGCAGCTTGTTATCCGTTTGGGACGGGGAGGACTCTTCGTCGTTGGGGTCCTCGGTATTCGCCGCGGTTTCATAGGGTCTAGGATAGCTGAAGGGGTCTTCAAAGGTAGTAGAGAAGGTTTCGAAGTCGTAAGAAGGCGTAAACGGCAGTGGAGGGAGGCCATGGACACTTTCTCTGCCCAGGGTTAGCTTACGAAACATGTCTTGGTTTACCTCTGGAAATATGGCATTGACATTGCGCATTCCAGAGTCTGGGGTGAGGAGGCTAGGAACACGCCGCTCAGCGCACTTACAACATGGCCTCATCGAAATTCAGGTCTGGTTGAAAGTCGTCGATACCGAGGCCTTGGGCGGCCATGGCAGCACTCAAGCCCATTTGTTCGGCGGGACCGGGCGCCGGCATTGAGTTGAAAGTTGCCATTGCATTGTCGGGGCTAGAACCCCTCTTGCTGGCGTATGTTCTGGCCAAATGATATTATGTGTTGGTCACCTTTTGGATCAGTACGTGAAGGGAAGGCGTCGCAGTGGTGGTGGTGGTGGTAGTGGTGCTTATGAGCTAGCTGAGCGCTGACGTGAAGCCAATATTGGAAGGAGGAGGTGGCCGATGGGGAACTCGGGTGTCGGGATTGGTGAGGCTGTATGGCTCAAGCTGTCAAGTCAATGCGACAGAGATGGGACGAAGGCTAACACCCAGAGGTTGTTGCGAAGAGTCAATAAGCTTAAAGTTCTGAGCCCCGTTTCCCGGATGGAGTGAAGGCTTTGGGTCGCAAGCTGGGATGCAATAGGAGGTGACAGGCCGAAGGACTGTCAATTGCTCGCTACTGTCTGCGACCAAGGGTCGTCGTTCTTGTTGTCGTTAGCTAGCTGGCTGGAGATAGTAGGTCGAGGTTGGTAGGGTGGTGTTGTGTTTTGGTTAGGAGGTAGTATAGCAGGTCTAGGCCAGGGAAGTAGCGGACGAAGGAGCCTGAGAACAGACCAGCCAGATGGGATAGCGGAAGTGGAGTGATGATGACGGCTTGGGCTGGCAGGCTGTGTCAACTCAACCGGAGCCGAAGCGATAGGACCTGGTTGGACTGACGGTCTCTGGGGCGTCTCTGGTCTCTGGGGCGCGGAGCGATGGGGAGCGAGCGAGTGAGGGAGGAGATACTGCTGTGCTATCATACCCAGTACCCGAGTTAGTTGCTCCTCAGCCGAGCCACTAACAACGCCAACAATAGGGCCCTGAGAGCTTGACCAGGCCACTCACCGCTAGCGAGTTCAAATGCCTCCCTCACTTACACAGCTCACGACTTATATCACCTGGTACCCGATTGCTACCTATATTGCCATGTATCATACTGCCACGATCACAATTTTCGTACCTACCGACCTACCGATCTATCCATGCTATTCAACCTCCTTTGTTGATATCTGGAAAGAGATTTGGGAGTCATAGACACGGATGACTTGGGATATGACTGCGGATTGATACGCTCACACATGTCCAATCCGCTCGCAAACCAGCAAATAGAAAACCCTGTTATCTTTCCCCTATCTTGGGAGGACTGTCTGGTGTGTGGGTGGATGGAGTCATGGGTGGTAGACCCCGAGCAACTGAGGCCATCGGCTTTGATATGGGTTCTGTTCTGTCTGGGGATGGAAACAGAAAGGGGATGGATATTCGATTGATGGGTGGTTGCAATCTTGAAATGTTGGTGCCTAGGAGATTCTGTCTACACATGTATTGAGTATGTGGGTGTATTGATGCGAGGAGATATGAGGTGTGCCGCAAGCTGGATGCATTGGATAGACACTGGACTATGTCCTAGCAAGTAGCTACTTAGCTGTCAACTCCATTACAGCTTTTCCACCTTCTGAAATAAGGTAGGCATAGTCCGGGCGGGGGATTTCGGGGGAACTCGATAGCGCCAGTAGGGATGATTACGGGCGTAGGAAGTGAGTGTACTACCCCAGTTAGCCTGGGGTAAAAAAGGTCAGTTCGCCTACAAGCGATAGCCCGTTGACAACCCGTTCAAAACCCAATGCCTCGGTGCTTCTCTGCATGCATGCTCGTTGAATTTCGCCGACTGCCAAGGATGCCTTACCTCGCCATCCTCGACTACACTCCTACATGGTACTCACAGAGGGAGCCAGCTGACTGGATATCTTCATCGCCATGGGACAAAACTACACACCTCTACACCGAACCAAAATTCAAGTTCAAGGATCCAAAAAAAATGCCGCTCGCCCAAAGATTACTCATTCTATAATCCGTGCCAAGCTTTCCGTCACATACGGCACAAGTAGGAAGGTACAATAGCTGGGTATCCTAGAAAATCCCTTCTCAGACAAGGGGCCATAAACCAGTATCCGTACGGGAAAACGAAACACGCCAAATCACCTGGGGCCAAGTACCTATCCATTCTTAGGCTTTTGGCTGCTTATTTCAGCTGAGGTCTCTCCACTGTGATTATACTGTCAGCGTAAGTGAGGAGCCATTGAGTCCGGCACATACATTGTCTGATGAGTTCGTAACCTCGTCGAACGTCTGCTGTATCTCGAAACCCATAGCAGAGAATAGGTCGTGGGATTCATCGAGAACCTGATTCACGTTAGCAAGGACCCCGAGGCAAACTTCCACCTCCCCGAGACTCGATGGGATCGTCCCATCGAGGCTGCACGGTCTGAAGACTCACCCAGCACAACACACTTCTCGTTGCCTTGGAAGCCCTATTCTGCCGCACCCCCATGAAGGCCAACCCTTGCAGCAACAGAGTCGCCTGTGACGAAGGGGGCACGATCGGAGCCACAATACCTCCCACCTCTTCACCCCGGAGGGGACGAAGTGAAGGAACATGCGTCGACAATGAACCCCCGCCCCTGCATATGATCACAGTACCGAGCAGCTCGGTGGTTGGGCTTTTGGCCCGTACAATACCGCAGCTCTTCTCTTGCAAGGCAAACCGGTACAGCTCTACCACTTCAGGGTTCGCTTGCTCGGCCACCATGGTCAACACCGACTCGGCATTGTCCAGACCATGGATGAGATCGAAGGTAATGCTGGCTCGTTGAATACTTGACGAGAGCCCCTCGGGTGCCGTCCAACCCCCGAGATCCTCGATGACCATATTCGCCAACCGCTTCGGAAACTGCGTATCCCAACCCACATGTTCGAACCAGCTCTTGATGCTTCCATTCTCATCCCCTGGTAGCCCTGGGAACACTCCTGGGAACGCCAACCCTAGTTGAACCTTCTTTACCCCCGGTTTCTGAAGCAGCGCTCGCATGGCGCGTCGATGCAATGATCTCCCGACCGACACGTTTCGTTTCGCAGGATCGACGAAGATCGCGCCGATAATGCCCATGTCCCCGATGAAATACGTAGCGGCAAAGCCGTACAGCATTTTTGTGCTGCTATTGCGAACCACAAAATGAGACTCGTCGAAGCTCGGGTTGGACAGCTCAAATGAAGCTGCGCTGGTCGTAGCGTAGGGGAAAGGGGGCGTGCTCGATCGCGCAAGAGTCTTCAGTAATTCCCCAAGCCCGTGCTGATCTCGCTCGCGTTCGTAGCCCTCTACAAGCCATTGCTGTCTAGTTTTGGACACCTTCTTGCTCTTCCTCATGGTACCTGGCATCGAACCTTGTGGCACAAATTCGCCGAAAAGCGATCTTGCTAGTGAAGCCATGGCCGTCTCTGTGAAGTCGAATGTACAAACATACGTCCCTACCATCTTATCCATGGCAAAGTCGTATGGAGAGCTGACGGCGACGACAATAAGCGACTTTTTTTGCCCAGTGCTTCGAAGCATCTGGCACATCATGGCCACGTGCTTCGTGAACCCCGACTGGTACAAATTTCGATTAGCGTCAGCCGTAACGATGATAATTGCGGACGCTCTATTGATGAGGTTTTCGTGAACTAGACAGAAGCGTGGTTAATGAATTGTTATTCTGGCTGTCGCATTAGCATTTCAACTTACCTGGCCTCAGTCCGTTCGCCGTGTATGAGGTATGGAGCAGTTTTTGGTGGCGTAGCCTTGCGATGTGTTTCCCGAACGGCCGAAAGACACCCTCTCCACTCATGATCATCCCTCGCTCTTGGTGCAGAAATCTGTCGTGCAAGGACGTGGCGCCCTTGTTGTTCCCCTTCTCCAGCATGCTCTTCGTTGCCGCAGACGCTGGCAACGGTTTGACAAGTGGTGTCAATAAGAGAATCTCCTCCTCTTGTAGTAAACTTTGCGAAAGGGGTAGAAGGTTGTCATTATCTCGCACGACAGTAATGGACTGGTCGTAAGCTCTTCGGGAGAGGTCCAGGTGGTCGGGGTGAATCTGAGAAAGCAGCGACAGCCCGGGAGGGTTGAGGGCTTTTTGCCACGATGTGCATCCCTCCTTCAACTTCAATACACGTCGGAGTGAGGTGTACACTCTCTGTTTTGAGATGATCCCGTTATCAATACCCAGCTTCAAGCCAGATATGGCTTCAAGCTGCACATCGTGAGCCCGGCAAAGGAGGATCAAATCGTTGCCTGCCTCCACAGCCATGACAGTTCCTCCTTTGACACCATACTCTTGTATAAGTGACTGCATCTCGAGGCACTCTGAGATGGCAACGCCCTTGAACCCGAGCTCGTTTCTTAGTAGTTCGTCCACAACTTGGTCGGAAAGACAAGCATGCATGACGTTCATTCCAGCGTTTTGTATGCCGCATCCACCAACAAACATGGCATCTAATCCGCCGGCTTGGATAGCAGCGCGGAAGGGTACCAAAGCGCTGAGGCTTAGCTCCTCAAGGGTTTGCGTGATGATAGGCATATCGAGGCTAGAACCTAGAAAGTCCAGATTCCCATAGGAGGGGAAGTGCTTCCCACAAGTTGCCACGCCAGCTTCTTTGAAGCCTTTGATAGCAGCAATGCAGTACTGGGAAGCTTCTTGGGGATCATCGCCAGTTGCTCGTACTCCTAGGGGCTGATGGCGAGCATTGGTCAAGACATCTAAAACAGGGCCGAGGATAAGATTGACACCAACTGCAGAAACTTCGGTGGCTGTGGCTTTGGCGATTTCGTACGCCAGCTTTGTACTTCCGGTTGCAGCAATACCCATAGCACTTGGGTACTGGCAAATGTAGTCTTCATCGAACAGACTATTAACCCCTCCATTTTCCTGGTCGAGGGCTATCAGGAGAGGTTGTGGGTGACCAGCTTGGTGAGCGATCGTCTGCAGTTCCTGGACAAGCGCAGCGGTCTGCTCAGCAGCTAGTTATAACCAAGTCAGTCTCTTAAATGCTTGTTGCAGGGAGCAACTCTGAGCTGAAACCTAGATGGACAAGAAAGGGGTCTTGATACATTTGAGATTTTTAGCGGTCAGAATAATGGAGCCTAAATGATGTTTCTCTATGAGATTCCTGATCTGAGGCGTGATTTCGGTGCCATCCCATCCCATAATCAGCATTTGACCAATGGCCCTATTGAACTCAAGTTAGCCGGGTCCCTTGCCCCTAGGACGGGTCAGTAGGAAGAGAGTCATTCAGTAAGCCGACCGCAGCCAACAGACCGAGGCTTCAACCCAATAATCTGCTAGGTACGATGAGTCGAGTATGACTCTTGGAATGGCAGTTCTAATTGGCATTGGGATAATCATAGAGGTTCGTATTCTGTGCTGCTTCATACCAACACTTGTCAGGCACGCTTT
Source organism: Xylariaceae sp. FL0016 (assembly GCA_022578815.1). Lineage (NCBI taxonomy): Eukaryota > Fungi > Ascomycota > Sordariomycetes > Xylariales > Xylariaceae > Xylariaceae sp. FL0016. The sequence continues at coordinate 966,649 of MU388729.1, read as the reverse complement.
GGGAACATGCTCAGAGAACACGTAGAGTTTGGTAGTTCAGAACCGACAACGGCAACGACCGTTGGTCACTTATCTTACTTGAACACTTGAAATATGTACTCACCAATCAAGGTCCTTCCATAGCGGATCTAGGTCACTATCCAAGTGAGCCATAGTGATTTGTGTGAAGGTATGCGCAGGCGTAATGTGTCAGACAAGCCAACTGGCAGATGCAAGGATGACCAAGGCTGGAGCCGCCAGGTGGGTATCTCATGGAATAACGAGTGTAGCAGCTAGGAAATCAATCAATCACAGATCATCCAATAAAGAGCATGAGTGGGATGGTCTGGCACGTCGGTTACTGATCGGCCTCATAGTGAAGAAGGTGTCTGATGATGATAGCAAGAGTGATAGCAGTCGTGAGCTGTGAGCTGAATAAGGTATGGGGCTAACCGAGCTGCTTACGGGTCGACATATGTGGGCCTCAAACTAGATTCTGATTGGTACAGAGTAGCCGGGGAAGAGGGCGGTATCTGACACACGAGTAAGTACTTGAGGCATGGAGTCTTCTCTGACAGCGTCCGCGAAGCAGCTATGCCCGTTTTGTCATGCCCCCTGTCCTTTTAACCGACCCCAATTCCGGATCCTCCATTGAAAGTCCCCGGAGGGATAATGCATTCCGGACTCGGGCCCTCTCTGATTCCTCTGGGATTCCTCCCACCACTTCGCAACGTTACCTTCTGCAACTGGTTACTGGTCAAACCAGGAGGCACCCATTGGAGCCTCATCCAAGACATGCAGTGTAATCAATGGATTGTCACACATTGATCAACATGGAATGCCCATGACATGGACTTGCGACGTTGGCCTTCACCAGCATTCAAGCAAGTCTGGATCCCGACGATAGACGAATGCAGTAGACGAAGACCTGAAAGCTCTAACGAATTACGTCAAACCTTCGTGAGTCTGGCTTCATGCGGCATGACTTGGCCCGACGACACCCTCCATGACCCTCCACGACTCGCCACAAGTCATGGGGATCGCTGTGCCTTAGTAACAAACCCCTCGGCCTAGAGCGACGTTGAACCAGCTTGGAGCAGCGTCGGCCAGTCCTTGTGCTCACATGTTACTTTCTATGGCAGGGAGAGCACTATTATGTCAGTCCACTGGCGAGGCTAGCTCTGAGTGTCACAGTCACACTCTTGTCCACGATCTGACGTCCGACGGACCCCGCTAAACGTCAATATCTGTGGGTATCGGATTTCAAGCACCTCCTCGCCCTGGCATCGGAGCATCGGTGCTGTTAGTGATGCTAACACTGCTATCATTGAGAATCGACTCTGGATATGTGCCCGGATGACTCCGGTCAAGCTACCGGGAACAAGTTGGAAGCAACAATTCTCGTCTGCGTGATACCATGATAAGTACATGTAGATGCTTCTCCTTCATTTCCAGGATATCCCATCCATGGCCAACAAAATATTTGCCGAAGGGACAATAGTCATCTCGCTCGACGGAACCTAGCACTGCTTTACTCTCCTCTGCCTTAGATCTTGCTCCATCTTATTCCAGATAGACCACTACAGTCCTCGATTTCGCAAGAACATGCCCCACTCACTATCGTCCTCACCTAAGTCGACGCCGCAGAATGGCGGCAATGGCATCACCAAGTTTACCAACTGCCGTATCCTGAAGGGTGACTCATTAGTCAATGAGGATCTTTGGGTCAATTCAGTCACTGGCAAGATCATCAGGAGCCAGGCCGCTTTCTACGATGATTATGTTCTACCCGATGAGGTTATCAACCTTGGTGGTAGGATATTGTCGCCAGGGCTCATTGAGTGCCAGCTGAACGGGGCCTTCGGGTTTAACTTCTCAACGCTCCTGGAGCCCGCTACTTATTCCAAGAAAATCAAGGAGGTGAACCGACAACTCGTGAAGACTGGTGTGACTTCTTACCTGCCGACCATCACCAGTCAAAGAAGCGAGATCTACAAGACGGCGCTTCCGCACTTGGGACCCTCCGGTTGGTCCCAGGTTGCAGAAGACGGAGCGGAATCGGTCGGCGCGCATGTCGAGGGTCCGTTCCTCAACCCGACCAAGAACGGCATCCACAATGTGGACGTCTTGCGACAAGCCGAGAGCTTTGAGGATTTGGAAGATTGCTACGGATCACTCAACATCAACCCTGATAGAATGCACCGGCCACCACCGGTCAAGATGATTACTGCGGCTCCCGAGGTTGGGCAAATGACGAAACTGATTCCGAAACTTACGGATCATGGTATTATCTTCAGTATTGGTCACTCGGAGGCTACCTACGAAGAAGCCTCGGTGGCAGTGGGTGCAGGTGCATCGATGATTACGCATCTTTTCAATGCTACGCGTCCGCTCCACCACCGCAATCCGGGCATCTTCGGCGTGCTTGGCATCCACGAAGCTCTTGCGCGTCCGTACTTCGGCATCATTGCCGACGGAGAGCACTTACACCCCACGACTATCAAGATCGCTTTCAACGCGCACCCAGATGGCTTCATACTCGTAACAGACGCCATGCACCTTGTCGGCCTACCAGATGGCACTTATCAATGGACCAACGGCGACTGCACGAGTCATATCGTGAAGAGGGGTCCTAAGTTAATTCTAGAGGGGTCGGACCGGATCGCCGGAAGGTAGGCTATTCACTCCTCATCCCATCAACTGCTTAAGCACAGCAGCACTGACCATGTTCACAGCTCCATCACACTCATCGAGTGCGTGAACAATTTTCTCAACTGGTCCGGCGCCACCATCCCGCAAGCCTTGAGATCCGTTACGTCCACGCCGGCCGCTATGTTGGGTCTTGAGGGCGTCAAGGGCTGTCTTGAGGAGGGAGCGGACGCTGACCTCGTTGTTCTGTCGGAGGACAAGAGTCCAGATGGCACTGAACTCGTGATCGACGAAGTCTGGAAGTTTGGAAGCAAGGTTTTCAGTCGTTGTTAAACATATAGATCCAGAAAGCAGTGAGATTACGTAGAAGTAGAGAGGTCAAGACTCAGTGTAAATTATCCAAGGCAAGCTTGCCGTACAGGGGACTGCATTTATACAAGGTTACGAAAGCATACAAGCATGAAACTGCGCGCTATAGATAGACTTTAGAAATGATGTACAGAGCTTCAAATCGGTTGCATTAGTATGTTGTATTGCTCTTGTGAAACTTGCTTGTTCTCTGCGCATGAGGCCTTTGCAACATCAAATAATACGGCTTGGCCTCTAAACTACAGTAAGTGTAGTATTGAGTGTCAGATCCGCGCTCGAAGCCCCAACGTAGATCGTGAAATCACCCGGCTCTACGACGTACTCCATGCTCAGGTCCCACAAGCCCAGGCCCGCGACATCCAAGTCGATGCCCACGGTCCTGGTCTCGCCGGCCGCGACCTCGACCTTGGCGAAGCCCTTGAGCTGGAGGTTCGGCACCACGACGCTGCTGACGACGTCGCGCACGTAGAGCTGGACCACGTCGGCGCCGTCGCGGTCCGAGGCGTTGGTCACGTCGACGGAGACGGTGACCCTGTCGTCGGCGGCGGCGGCGGTCCGGGAGAGCGCGAGGTTCGCGTAGGTGAAGGTGCTGTAGGAGAGGCCGTGGCCGAAGGCGTAGAGCGGCAGGGGCGAGCTCAGCACGTACGCGTGGCCGAAAGTCAGGGAGCCGTTGGCGGCGACGGAGCCCGGGTCCGGGGAGGCGCGGGCGGAGTTGAGGTAGTCGTAGTAGATGGGGGTGGTGCCGACGTCGTAGGGGAAGGAGACGGAGAGGCGGCCGCTGGGGTTGTGGTCGCCGTATAGGACTGCGTGTTCCCCGGGTCAGCCGATCAGTGCTTGGGTTGCAGCGTGGGATGGGGATGGAGGCAGGCAAGACGAATCCTAGCACTTACCGTCTGCGAGCGCGTTGCCGCCCTGCTCCGAAGGGTAGAACTGCTGCACGAGGGCCGAGGCGGCGCTGCTGATCCACGGCTCCGTGATCGGCTTGCCGGAGCTGAAGACGACGACGGTGGGCTTGCCGGTGTCGATGATGGCCCGCACGAGGTGCGGCATCGCGCCGACGAGGTTCAGGCTCGACACGTCGACGTGCTCGCCCGTCGTCGCGTTGAGGCCGGCCCACAGCTCGTCCTGGTCCCGGCTCCAGGTCCCCACGACCACGACGGCGACGTCGGCGGCCTCGGCGGCCGCCACGGCCTCGTCGAAGCCGGACTCGTCGTTCGACCAGCGCTCGCAGCCCTGGGCGTAGGTGACGGTGCCGGTGCTTGCGGCTTGGATGCCGTCCAGGGGGGTGACGCCGCGGTACTGGGACGCGTAGGGCACGTAGTCGCCGTACTGCCATCTGGTGAGCTGCGTCATACCATCTTGGTCCTACACGCACTCACGTTCATATAGCCATGTGCCATGGGGCCAATCACTGCTACATTAGCGTCCCTCTTCAGGGGCAGCACGTTCTGATGGTTCTCGAGAAGGACAATCGACTCAGCATCTAATTGGCGAGCGAGTGCTATGGTCTCATTCGTGTTAATGTAACTTGACCACTCTTCTTCTGGCACACCAGGAAAAGGTGTCTCGAAAAGTCCGGCTTCGAATTTAGCACGCAGCTGTCTGGCGACGGCCTGGTCGATCACGTCCATGGCGAGCTCGCCAGATTGGACCAGGTCGGGAATCGTCTCGAAATTGTAAGAGCCACCGCCCATCTCGACGTCGTTTCCGGCCGGTAGAGCCTTGGTCGAGCTGATCAGCCTGGGACTCAGTGACACCTCAACAAAAAAGACTTACGTATTTGACGATCGCGTGCGAGTCTATAGGATCCGTCTCGCACATTTTGAAATCCGTACAGAGCCGGTCTGTGCCACCAGCATCACTCATAACCTAACAGAAGCCGGGTTAGGAGGTGCGGTACTGAGGATGATGAATTATCTGCTCACGAAGTACTCGTAACCCCACTCATCCCGCAATATATCTGTCAGGACGTGCTTATCGGCAACAGCGGGGATGCCGTCGTAGCTATGGTACGCGGACATGATTGCGAAGGCTCCGCCGTCGATGATGGCTCGCTTGAAGGGAGGGAGGTAGGTAGTGCGACGTTCTCGCTCACCTCCATGAACTGGGGCACAATTTAGGCCTTGCTCAGGTGTTGCAAATGCAGCCTGTAATATTGGAGTCAGTTGCGTCTACTTGGGTTTTTGGATCGGGGTTCATTACGAAATGCTTCACCATAGCGCTGACGTTACCGGACTGTAGTCCCTTGACGTATGAGTAGGCCATCTCTCCGGTCCTAAAGGTAATCAGATCAGCCGTTGTGGTGCTTTTCTCAGCGGCACCAACACGTACAAATGCCCATCTTCTCCGAACGTCTCCTCCACGCGACCGAATCGCAGTTCACGAGCCAGGTCAGCTAGAGGACCTAGGACTTGGTTGACACCAAGCGCCCGCGACTCTTGCGCAATAGCCTTTGCCATCTTCTCAACCAGAGACGGGTTGAAAGAACAGGCCTGCGCAATAGGTGAGTTGAATATGGTGGCATTCGGTATCAGGAACCCATGAATACCCTCGGTCTGGACGAATGCGGGTATCCCTAGCGTCGTGTTCTTCATCAGGTAGTCTTGACCGGTCTTGATGCCATCGCTGAGCATCTTCCATGGTATAGCTATACCGACATAGAACTGCCCAGCTCTGGTGCTCATGCTCCATTCTAGCCCGGTATCGTTGAGACTCCCATCTGTGGTATTAACCCAGTTCCTCAGGTCCCCTTGAACCAATTGAGCTGTCTTGTCCTCGATGGTCATCCGCGACAAGAGATCCGCAACTCGGCTCTCGACCGGGGCACTGGGATCCTTGTAGACGGCTGTGCTATTCTGTGCAAAGCTACTGCCTGCCAGCGTGGACAGCACGGCGCAAAAGGCTGTCGTAAACCACCTCATCTTGAAGATGGCTCAGTGGTACGATGATATTGTAGGGGAAACACGGCGAACGCGTCAAGGACAACATGTTTGGATACCAGGGATGAACAACGTGCATCACAGCCTATATATGAAGTGCGCATCGCAGATGGGAACCATCAAGTCGCGAAAAGTATTAATTCCGCCCATGAGGGAGCTTCTCCGCATCCAAGACCTCGCGAATGACGGAGATTGCATGGCACGGGTCGTACCGTAATATCGCGTGTCGACATGGCCTCACTAACCCCGGACTCACCCCTTGCCAGGACTTCACCCAGATGCTTGGGTCGTAGGCCTAACAAAAGCTTATGAACCCGCACTCATCAGGTAAAGCACACTGTCCATCACTCAGCGGCACTGATTTGGAGAGAGGTACATAATAGTTGGGGACAATTGGAGAATGCGGTGATCTAATCCAAGTATAGTCCTATTTGCGGTCCTGTGATAGGTGGGGGAAGATTATGCCGAGCAAGTCCACTGCTCATGCCGTTGCTGATGGCTTGCTATCCCTTCGTCACGAATTGAACCGACTTTCTTCTACCCGCATCCACTTGCGTTAGGTGATGTAGCTAAGTGAGCACGACTGAGACCTACAACAGGCCGAACAGGGCAATTCCCTCCACCTGTTTGTTGTGAGCGATTGAACCCCGCTGTCGCAGACTCGGTCCGGAATCCGTCTCGTCGTGGAGTACCGGGCCTGAAGTTGCACGTAGCAGGCAAGCGCTTGTCCGGCAGCGCTTCTCATCTTGACACGAGCATCTGCATACGATCTGCGGGTCTGGCGAGCTGGGCAGAAGGATTGCTTCCTCCTCGTTTGAGGTTTAGATTCTAGTTTTCGCAGTAATCAAACAGCCGTCCGGGGCATCTTCATCCATTCCAGTTCTACGGATAACTCTTTGTTATACCATTGTGACTTGCGTATATACAGACGAGACACGCAAAAACAAAATCGCCGACATGAAGTTTCGCGATGGCATGTGGTTGACGGCAGAAGGGATGTGGGTGGAGTACGCCGAGGAGGTCTACAACATCTCAGAGACAGAGAAGGGCCTGAGCCTCCTGTGCCCTTCAAGGAAGATCATGACCCGCGGTGACACTTTAAATCGAAGCACATTAACCATCGTATATCTCTCATCAAAGTGGAAATGTTTCAATGGGCTGATTACTCTTCCAGGACATAGAGGCGGCTAGCGAGGGCATCATATCCGTCGAAACGACTCACTGGGCCGGCGCTGCAAACAAAGGGCCTCATTTCGACCTCTTCCCCGGCGGGAAGCCAAACACTGAACCCAAAATCACCAAAGGCGAGAAGGGTACCAGCTTGAGTGCCGGTTCCCTATCGGCGACGGTAAGCCCTGGCCAACACACCTTCGACATCAGATTTCACGGCCCGGATGAGTCAAAGACACTCACCTCTTTGCTCGGGCGCAGCGTTGGCATGGCCTACAATCCTCCCCCGAGTAACCAGCTCCAGACCGGAGACATGCGTGACTACAAACACTACATTTTCACTCAGACATCACTGGCCGTTGGCGAAACAGTACACGGACTGGGCGAGCGGTTCGGGGCTTTCAACAAGGTCGGTCAGTCGGTGTCGCTCTGGAACGCGGATGGCGGCACCTCTAGCGACCAGGCTTACAAGAACATCTCGTTCTGGCTGAGCTCCAGGGGATATGGTATCTTCATAGACAATCCCGGGAGGGTAGAGCTCGAGATTGGCAGCGAGAGGTGCAGCCGGGTCCAGACCAGCATCGAGGGCCAGAGGTTGAAGTGGTACATCATCTATGGCCCGACCCCGAAGGAGGTCTTGCGACGGTATTCCGTACTTACCGGGAAGCCTAGCAAGGTGCCGAGCTGGAGTTACGGCCTCTGGCTGAGCACGAGCTTCACGACCAACTATGATGAAGCTACGGTGAATTCGTTCCTGGAAGGGATGAAGGAACGAGACATCCCGGTCGATGTTTTCCATTACGATTGTTTCTGGATGAAGGTATTTGACGCAGTAAACCATGCAACGGGGACTACTGACTCACCATTCACTACATAGGCATTCACCTGGACAGATTTCGTCTTCGACTCGGAGAGGTTCCCCGACCCCAAAGCTCAGATCGCGCGCCTGAAGTCCTCAGGCCTCGTCAAGAAAGTTTGCGTATGGCTGAACCCCTACATCGGCCAGCATGGCACCGCGTTCAAGACCGCAGCCGAGAAGGGCTATCTCCTGAAGCGCAAGAACGGCGACATCTGGCAGTGGGACCTGTGGCAAGCGGGCATGGGCCTGGTGGACTTCACCAACCCGGAGGCGGTGGCCTGGTACGTCGAATGTCTAAACGGGCTTTTCGACAAGGGCGTCGACTGCATCAAGACCGATTTTGGAGAGAGGATCCCGACGCTGGATGTCGAGTGGCACAACAAGTCCATGGATCCTCACAAGATGCATGTAAGCCTTCTCTTCCCTCTACGCGGTAGCTGACGCACCACGACCCCTTGCCTCCCATGCATACATGACCTGCCAACTAACTCACCCACCCCACCCCCCCAACAGAACTACTACGCCTTCCTCTGGAACAAAGTCGTCTACGAGGCCCTGCAGTCCCGCTTCGGCACCACCGAGGCCGTGCTCTTCGCGCGCTCCGCCTGCGCCGGCACCCAGCGCTTCCCCCTCGTCTGGGGCGGCGACTGCGAGTCCACGCCCGAGGCCATGGCCGAGTCTGTCCGCGGCGGCCTGGGCCTCGGCCTCTGCGGCTTCGCCTTCTGGTCCAACGACATCGGCGGCTTCGAGGGCAGGCCCCCGCCCTGGATCTACCGGCGCTGGGTGGCCTTCGGCCTCCTCTGCAGCCACAGCCGCCTGCACGGCAGCGGCAGCTTCCGCGTCCCCTGGACCATCGACGCCGACGACCGCGGCCCCCAGGGCTGCTCCCGCACCCTGGCGGCCTGGACCGCGCTCAAGAACCGCCTCATGCCGTACCTGCTCGCGCAGGCCGCCGCCGCCGTGGCCGGGGCCTTGCCGCTGTCGCTGCGGGCCATGTGTCTCGAGTTCCCCGAGGACCAGACGGCGTGGTATCTCGACCGGCAGTTCATGGTGGGCGACCGGCTGCTCGCGGCGCCCATATTCGAGGAGTTGGGCGAGGTGGAGTTCTATCTGCCCAGGGGCAAGTGGACGTCCTTCTTCACGAATGAGGTGAGGGAGGGACCGGGGTGGTTCAAGGAGAAGCATGGTTTTGGTAGTCTACCGCTGTATGTGCGTGAGAACACTGTCCTCGTGCTTGGGAAGCCCGACGTCCGGGGCGCGGTTTACGATTACACAGACGGAGTCGAAATATGCCTTTACCAGGTTCGCGAGGGTGCCACCGCCGACCTCGTTGATAGCGAAGGGAATGTTGTGGGATCATTGAGAGTGGGCTCAACAGGCGACCTTGAGGGCAAAGAGCTGCTGAAGGGATCGTGGAGCAAGAGTGATAGCGGCCGGAAGGTTGAAGAGTCGCACTCGAAGCTGATCGAGTCTCTATAAAGATGTACCTTGCTATTAGAGCCTCACACAAGAGGTTTATGGGCCACTAAATCGTTCGCAAGCCGGCTTCATCCTTCAACAAGTCACCCAAACATCGTGGCAATCACTATCGAATATCATCAATGTTGTAACCAATTCTCTCAATATATTTTTGAATATTCATCAGACGTCATGCGCGCCACAAAGGTATTTACCTGACAGATAGAAGCTGAATTAAAGAATGACAATGTTGGCGTGAAGCCATTAAATACAAGCTTAGCGTACAAACTGGCGTGTCCGCATTAATATACATGACGTTGGGTATTTGATCTCTCCTCCATGCAATGCTATACATAAATTGGATGTTTGCTCTGTCCCTTCAAATAGATCGTGTCATATGTGGCTCAGTACCGGAGCTCGATGCGGTTGAATTTTTTCTTCATGGAGACGTCGAGCCAATTCTTTCCGTCGGACTTGATGCTGTGACGCTTCCACATGCCCTCTTCCCCAAAATCTACATCAACATCCTTCTCGGCCGGGACGCTAGTCTTACGCGGCTGGACGCTGGCCATATCATCGTTGACGAAGGGTAGGGACGGGGCCTCGACGGACGATGCCTCGCTGGGAAGAGTCCACATCGCCTTTGCCATGACAGCTGGAGCTGGTATAGGTTTTACCCATAGCGTGAGCGGAGCCTTGGAGCTTTGCCCATGCGCCGCTGAATTTGCAGAAGTTGCCGATGCGTATCCATGCATCGCCGGGTGGACGACGGCGCAGGTAGTTGTCAGAGAGCCAAAGAAGACGGGGTGCCTGACAGCTGCGTTGAAGCGAGCGCTCTCTTGCTTCGCCGAGGTCGAGGTTACAGCTGACGTGTAGCCCGACATTGCGGGGTGGACGTCCCCAGAGGAAGGTACCCTTGAACCAAAGAACACGGGGTGTCGGACGGAGACGTCAGGCTCAACGTGCTTGGCTTCAACACGATAGCCGGTCAAAGCTGGATGAACAGTCTGCGCCATTGATGCCAGTGTGCCAAAGAAAACAGGATGACGGACAGACACATCGAGATTGCTGCTTGATGGCTTTGCTCGAGAAGCTTGGCTCTTGGCCATGGCATCTTTTAGTTCTCTCTCCCATTGACCTGGATGTGTTTGACCCCGGGAGAATCTCAACTCCGGGTAAGACTCAGTGATGGCTTGTCGGAGCGCCACACACCACTCACGAGGACTAGCTGACCTGCGAGTGATCTTGGGAGCAATGTGGCTGGCTGTCACTGCGGCACACAGCTGTGTTTCCCAGTCTTGGGGGTAGGTCGCGCGTAGAGCAAGCATGGTGCCAGGATAGCTGGCCACGATTGCCTCGGTCAACGCTGCATCCCAGTTACCAGAGTATACTAGCATGGGAAGATGCTGTTGGCGCAAGGCAATATGCACTGGCTTCTCGTGAGGAGCCTCGTCCAAGTTCTTGACTACGAACTCCTCTGGTAGCTCTGGCTCTTCAGCGACAGGTGCCTTGCTGACAGCTTCGTACTGCTCGGGAACCTTTGGTACCTCTGGCTCCTTCTTGGACTTCTTGCCAAACCACCCACTGAAGAAACTGCCCTTGCTCTTGCTTTCCGTGGTCACCGTCGAAGCCTTTGTCATATTCGTCTTCACCGACGCCGCATCAGTGACGGGAGAAGAAGGCGATGAGCTTACTGTCGAGATTGAAGCAGCAGATGGGCTGGTAGGGCGTACGGATGATACAGTCATCCAGTCGACTTCCACCGACCTGGTCTGACCATTAACCCACAAACGGGTAGACTCGAGCTTCTGCACTGGCTCCTCAGAAACTCTTGGCCGTCGCAAAACCTCTAGTGCTGCTGGTTCAGCGGTGGTGGTGCGGTACGTTGTCCTCTGCGAGTCGACTTGGAATAGTCCTCGGGGTCCAAGAGGCTGAGAAATGTGTTTGGTCCATAAAGCTTGCCCACGTGCGCGGGACTTCGTCTCTTGAGAGAACTCGATTACCCATAGTTTGCTACTCGTCAAGCTTGGTGTAGGCTCTCGGGACGTACGGGGCTTGGTCGTCATGGAAAGAGCGGCTGGAAGCTTGTGAGTTGTGCGGAAATTCTGTCTCGGAATTTGAACATCAAAGAGTCCATTATACTCCGGCTCGACAACTGTCATCGATCTCTCCCATAGATTGACTGATTGATCGTTGGCAGAGGCTCCGTGAGACTCGATGGCAGTGCCAATAATTGCCTCCTCCTTGTTTATGGAGCTTCGTACGGCTTCTTCTGATGGAGCTGGAATATCAACTGGCACTAGGGTATCTGCTTCCCAGAGAGAAGTACTTGTCAACTGTGGCAAGGGCACATCATTGGCACGGAATGGTCTAACGGAGAGCTCAAGTGCAGCAGGATCTTTGGATGTTCTTCGGTAATCAAGTCTTGTGCTTCGGACATCGAACATTCCATCGACGTATGTCACTCGTGGGACCTCTGCTCGCGACCACAACAACGGCAGCTGCACTGAGGCTTCGGATGACTGAATGGGAGACTTGCTGGTCCAGAGAAGTGCCGACTTGGCCTGATTCTTACTCGAGAGCTCCATTTCCCAAAGTTTGAAGCTCCCCAATGTGGGAAGGCCTTCTCTAGATCGTGGCTGTGATTTGGTCAAGTTTCCAGCATCTGGGATAGAAGCCGTCCACGTTGCTTCATCTGGTTGTGGCAGCCCAAAGCTCTTAACACTCGAGACTTGCGACAGAGGAGCCCACATCAGTGAGCTCTGAATTGGCTGCTTCGTGGCGACGAGTACAGGAGGTGAAACCACCCTGCTGGTGCCAGACCACATAGGCGCGTTGGCAACAGAACCAACTCTTGGTGTCTTGATTGTCCAGAGACTACCACTATCGATTGACAACGGCTCTTGGGGTCGAGGCCGGGGTCTGGCCATCTCGTTGATCTCGGGCATGTAGCCAGACCATGTTGTTTCGCTTGGCTGGGGCAGTCCGAAGTTCTGGGCATTTGAGGCCGTCGACAGAGGAACCCACATCAGTGAGCCTTGGATCGGCTGCTTCACAGTGACAGGTTCCAGAGTAGAAGTCAATCGTTTGGGAGCAGACCACATGGGTGTGTTGGCATCTGAGTCTCCTTGCGGTTCCGCGCTTGTCCAGAGGCTATCACTGTTGACGGGCATTGGCTCCTCAAGACGAGGTCGAGGTCTTGCCATGGCAACGATCTCGGGAACGTAGGATGCCCATGTTGCATCGCTTGGTTGCGGCAGGCCGTGTGTCTCTGTGGTCTTCGCGTGGTCAGACGCAGCAGTCCAGAGAAGAGGCCGAACTGGTGACGGCCGCCAGCTTGCAACGGCTAAAGCCTCTACTGGCACCGGCTCTTCGGTCATGATTTCTGACTCTCTTGGTTCTTCTTCGTCCTCATGATCCGAGGGAATGTCGGCGACATACTCAGCTAGAACCGAAGAACCGACTGATCGAGATGCTTGCAAGGGTGCTGGGAGCAAACTATCCTTGGAGGGAATCTCCGACTTGAGCAGACTTGCGATCTCCCACAATGTGGTCTCATCGAAATCGTCTCCATCGTCATCACTGTCCTCGTAGTCATCAAAATTGTCTCCCTCTTCCTCGTCATACTCATCGAAGAACGAGGATGAGTATTCAGAGCTTTCCAATTGCCGCGAACGTGCGTCTAGTGCCGGGTTAATCGTTGGTCGACCAGAAGTCATCGTTCCTGGCATCGCCATGAACATCTGAGGCTGCCTATATTGGATGGTGGCATGCTCGCTCTTTTCACCCCACGGAAACTGGAAGATTCCAAGTGTTTCCCTTTGATTAGGCAGAGGCTCAGGATTCTCGATGATATCAGGAAGGAGAGTAACACGCTTGTTCCTTCGAGGCGGGCGTATGGTAGTAGGGCGTGGGGCAACTTGCTTTGCTGCCACTATTGGCTCGGCGACGTGCTTTTCCCATAAAGCCTTAACTTTGTTGCTTTTGCTTGGTGCGATGGGTCTCTGCCATAGTTGTTCACTTTCAATCGCCAACTGATCAAAGAACTTCTTGGTCGATGGGCGCGCAGTAATTTCCGAGGACTCCTTGAAGAGGTCGCGTCTTTCTGGTACGCGCACAAGAGCAGCCCAAAGTCCTGAAGTAGAGGGCTGCTGAGCAGCAGGGCTATGCGCCCAGAGGTAGCTGACAGGAACAGCAGGCTTGAACTTCTTGGCGCTCACCATGCCAAGGCTTTTACGGACGTCCGCTTCGGCCTCGGACTCATCGGTATCAGGCGGACTGGGACTTCCCAGTGCCGCCTTGGAGACGGACAAGAAATTCAGATTATTCCGTTTCATGATCAGGTCTGGTGCGTTTTCCATGTATGCCATCTGAGCCTCGGCTAGACGGGTTTGCCAGGAGCTAGCCTGCGCACTCTCGGAACTCTGCGTCGAGGCCTGCGAGGACGGCGTACCCCTTCCCTCATCCTCTTGCGAACGTCCCCTGCTTCTACTTCGCATGCGGGCTTGTCGAGAAGCTCGGCGCTCAGCTGCAATGGAGTGCTGCGACGCTGTTCTTGAGAGTGTATGGGCTAAGGAGTTGGGGCGAGACTCTCTGGTTGAAGCCGTTTGAATGCTAGAAACAGAATCTCGTTCGAGTCGGGTCTGTGTAGACTGCCAGTGATTCTCCAGCTCGCCCATTTCTCGTTCAAGATCCTCCAACAGGGCTAGACGCTGTTCCTCGTTCTGGACGGATGCTCTACTAGTTTGGTCGAACCTCTGTAGTTGTTCCTGGATGACTTGATATGCGGCAGCAGGCGATTCAACGGGCGACGGTTCCGCAGGCTGCACAACTATAGCCCTCTTCGTACTCCGTCCGTTCAGGAGCAGTGGCGTTGGAGGTATTTTTCTGGAACAACCCTTCTCTTTCCTGGTTGAGAAGGTCGGGCATTCGTCGCCGATTTTGTGATGAAACTGGCTGGATTCGCGTGCTCCCGAGACAGGAGTCTCATACACGGAAAGCTCGTCATCCTCTAAATAGAAGGATTTGCGATTGTCAAAGGAATGCTCAGATGACGTGTCCAACATGATAGTCATAACCTGCTCCTTTTCTTCTTTGGCGGGCTCGACTGGACCATTCGGATTACCGAGTGAATCGTTCCGAATATAGGTCGACCGTACTTTTTGTCGCGCTGCCTGCACGTTGACGGGCACAACAGGCGAGTGTACAGAGCCCCAATGAGTCGTTGAGGCATCGTCCCTACTTCGTGTTTCATAGCTTCTCACCGTGGACATACTCAAAGGTCGCCCATTGGAGATAGGAAGGACTGGTGATGACTTGCGCTTTGCATCGTAATCGGAGGCGCGGCCATCACGGCCAGTGATAGGTGGAATCCCCGGAAGCCACGAGTTGCCAAGCTCATCGACTGCCCTGTGAGTTTCGGAGGCTAAAGCACCGTCCTGCGTTATTCGCTGAGGCAGGTCTGGCACGTCGGTAACACCCAAAATAGACGCTGTACGCAGAGAGCTCCTGTCCGTCGTCTTGGAGGCTCTAGAAGCCCTGGATCGACTCCGAGAATCCTCTTCTAGCGATCGGGACTCTTGTTCGATGTAGGCTGAGGGCACGGGGGGCATCGCCGGAATCTCTGTCTGACGTTTTGAGGCTGCATCCGTCGTCGAGGGAGCACTCAGTGGTGGTTCGTATAGGAAATTCATTTTCTCGTCAAAGGTCATGCTCTTTGTGTTATTAGGAAGAGGCCGCGCTTCGGTGCCAGCAGTGATTGGCAACGGCGGTAATGATGGTAGTTGAGTCGGACTTCCGGGCATTGACTGCAATATTGATTTTCGGCTTATAATGGATCCTCCGGATTTTGATCGCCTGTGTGCGCGGTTTGGCGAAGCCTCAGCTGGAAAGACCAGACGGTCATGGTCGCTACTCCGGGGGATTGGGCGCGGTCGATGCAGAACTGAGTTCCCTGATTCCATTGGCGTATAGGGTGTCTTTGAAGCGCCCTGGACAATGCTATCGACCACACCAGGGTCATCGTAAGTGATACTGTTCACAAACATCACGGTCTGCTCTTTTTGACTCGCAGCCTCCCTAGCCGCTTTCATCGCATGAGCACGCGGGTTCGAAGGTAAGCCCGTAGTCGCACGGCGTTGCAGCGGCGTCTTGACTGGCTCTGGTACTTCGGCAGGCGGCGCCTTTGGGGGTTCCGGCGGTCTTGGAATAGGTATGCGGATGGGCTCGCCGGGTCGGATCGCTTGAATGGCTGATGCCGTTGGGGCCGGCTTTTGCTGTCTGGGCGAGCGCCGCCGTAAAGCATCTGCTCCTGGGGAAAGCTGTGTTCCACTTGATGAAGCGTTGCCGTCTACAGATAGACCTTCTGACGATTGTGCAGTCTTTGTCGATGCTGATCTATCTAGATCAGGTGCTTCTTTTCGTTTTAAGCTGGCATCTACGTTCGTCGCAGCGGATGCGTTCGGGGGAACAGGCGGACGAGGCGCCGGTCTTTGCGCAATCAAGGCGGACACTCTCCTTGCATGAGTTTCTCGTCTTTCTTTCTCATTGTTGGCAGCTGTGGCAAGGTCGACGGTCGGCATGCGGCTCAGAGGATTCGGCGTGTCTCCGTTCTCGTTGATCATCGGATGTGAAATGGTAATCTTGCCCCCTTTCATCTTTGGCATCTGCGGCCTCTTGTGCTTACCTTCCGCGTCTTCTGATGGGTGTGGTATGATGGGGAAACCCATTCCGTCAACCATCCCAGCAGGAAGGCCTCCTGCGTCGCGCATTTGCGCAAATGCGGCCAGTGTCATAGTGTTGACCTCTTTCACGTCTTCGTAACGAGATGGCGGATAATCTACAGTGTCCGAAGACGACAGGTCTCTGCTTCCGCTCATACCTTGAGCAGTAGGAGAATCAGGGCGCTTCGGGGGCCGGCGAGAGATGACAAGCGTCTGGGAGAATATAGTAATCAGTGCTAGAGATTGTCAGTGTCTAGTGGGACATGAGTTTCCTTTGAGGTCTCCTACCAACGAGTATAGTCAAACCGATGACTGAGAGAGTTGTTCTCAAAAAGAGATCGAGCGTGCTTATCCCAAGCAACAGCGGTACACTCGTCTGCAAGCTGTCAGCGTTTATACGAATTGCCATCTTGCGCGCGATAACTGACCCCCATCCAAACAGCAACCCCGATCACAACTAAAGACACTGCCTTGCCTTTCCCAGATGCACTTTGCTGTCGCGGAGCTCCCTTTGCCGGCTCGGGTGAGAAAGCTTGGATGGCCAACAAAACAAGAATAACTGCATCTGTCGCAATGACAGCTATTGGTACGGCCGAGATGTTCGAAGTAGGCACGCAAGTAGGGGCGAAATCCGGCTTCGTTGTCGCCACAAATGCAATGCCAGCGATGAGTCGGCCGAGTACAAGAATTTGTGGCATCACATTGAATGCGGTCAACGGAGCGCCTTTCTGCACCCCCCAAACCAAATATTGTTCCACAAACGTCCTCCCCAGCTGATCGAAAAGAGACGAGAAAATAACGGCGACTTGACATGTCGATACCGCGGTCGAGTCGATGAGTGTCTCGAGGAACTCGGTCACCGCCCAAGATGTTGAAGATAAAAGGAATAAAATGAGGACCAGCCTCGGGCCGTCCCGGAAGATTGCTGAGCCATGGCCTTTGACATATAGAACCAGAGTTGCTGAAGCGGCGTTGAATAAGATACCACTAGTCAGAGAGGTTAGCAGCCAGATCTCGCAAACCTACACCTTCAAAACTTGACTGACAATGAAAAGGCCGCGATCAACGCCTGAGCGGCTCCAGAAACGGCCATGGCAATGGCGATAGTTACGCCAACGTTGAGCAGAGAGCGGCCAGGATGAAATGAAAAGCCCACACAGTGGGTAAGACAAAAGAATGTATGTGCTAAAGAAGGGAAATGATCATGGTGGCGCTGGCGCTGGGATCAAGGACGCCACGGTTGGCGATGCTGTTCGATATCGAAGCCTCACGATCGTGTAGAACAAGGAAAAAGAAGCCAGGTGCGGGAGACCAGACGACAGAATACCACAGACATCGGTCTGAACCGAGTCCCCGCCGTGCTCGCGGTCACCTCCCACGACTCGTCGCCGGCTCTACGCAATGGACCAGCACCAGCATCGCGTCCCCCTTCGGGAGGCGGTGGATCTGGGATCTGTAACACGACAATGGCAGGGCTCGTGGCGGAACCGACAGCCAAGGTCCTGCCAAGGTCTGCGACCATTGGCGCCTTGAGGTCTCGCCCCCCCGTCCAGCTCGTTTCAGCCATCGTCAGTTTGACACTTGACGTTTCATCGTAGCGATGGGTGCCGGACGCTAATAGTATCCTCTTTCACTTCGCTTCCACTTCGCTTCCACTTCTGAAAAACTTCGCCGCCCTGCATTCAAGCCCGCCGCAGAGGAACCACCTTCGGCCTGGCAAACGTGGACATCAGGCAAAATAAGGATCTGTCAATCTCCCGATGAACCAGCAGTGCAGCGTCGTATGAGCCGCCGAATGCACTCAGCCGCAAAGGCACAAGAGCTTTGGCAATTCAACGACAGACTTCCATCGTTTTGCCCAGGGACGTTTCTTTGGCAAAGAAAGAGGAGTGAGATCGTGCTGCGACTACAGCCCAAGACTGCTCGTGGATTATCTCGGTGTTACCCATCATCCTGCCCGTGGCTGCCCGTGGGTGGTGGGTGGTATGCGCACTGACCTGAAGCTGGATGTATAGGTTTGTGACGATGCCAAAAGATGAGGTCCGCATATGCACAATTCGCTCTTGCCTCGACGATCTTCAACGGTGTAGGACAGAGGGGGGTTACATAAGTACTTAATGTAGTGTGATTGATCTCTTGCTTGGCACCACGGCCATGTTTCTGGATTCGTTACCGAGTGTAGCAGCAGCAGCAGCAGCATCACCACGACGAACGGAACTGAATACTTCACGAAGCACGCTGCATGGTACTGGAAACGGTCGCTTGATCCGATAGCTCGACCTGGAAGGGCTTTACTTCAGAACTTCGAGAGACTCGTGATTTGAATGGGATGTTCTAATTGATGACAATTGGCTGGGGTAGTAGGTAGCTTAGCTGGGTAGGAGGCACCTGGTTAGAGTATAGACAGGCCCGTATCCAGTGCTACCTACAGGGGCCGGCCTGAGTCGAATACCGGTTATAGATGGCTTCGTAGCTTAACTCCGGTCACAAACTGGCAATCACTAAGTATCTAAGTATGTACTTACTTTACCTGTTCAGTCACGCGAACGCGATTAGTCTAGGGTCGTGTAACTAACAGTTTGTCTAACTTAGTACTCCCTTATGGACCGATATCAACTACATGGCAGTATTCGCCTTCAGGCGAGTTCATCTGGGAAATATACCCGCTCTCCATTTTCTTCATCTACGTGGATGAACTTCTGCGCAGGCATGTCCCACGTCCAATAATCGTCTTTTTCTTCCTCACTTTCATCCCCGGACCAGACCCAATCGTTATTGTCCCAGTCCAAGGTGCTTTGCACCCATTGCTTGTGCTGATATGTGTCTTCAAAGATGCCGACGTCTGACTTCCCATGGTAACAGTCCGGTGATGGCAAGCTTTCTTCGTATGATGGCTGGCTTGAGGCGCTTGTAACATACTCACTGGAGAACCTAGAGACTGGGCTTCTAAGACTATTGGGGAATGCAGCAGATGTATGAGAGGCACTCGTGGAACTGCGATCGCTGTTGGCTGCTGTCTGTGTGTGCGCCATCTTCATTTGGCTACACCCAGTGTCTACTATATCTCCGACAGACGCTCTCAGTCCGCCACGTGAAGCAACTTGTGTTATTCCATGTACTCCGGTTCCGATCGCATATTCGCGTTTGGGGGCAGGTCGATACCGGCAGGATGCGCAGGAGTGCTTCTCTAATGGGTCTGACAGCAACTCTCCCTTCGCAGATACCAAGCAGTCCTTCGATTCGTCCGTTTCTCGCTGGTGGCATTGGCTTGTTGATATCTCAAGATCTCGCATGGCCATTAAATCCGCTATCGACTCGTGTGCATTATCGCATGACGGTACAATATCGCCATTGGCTTTGCCGCCTGTCGACCCGAACCCCGACGAGTCGTAGTCGGCACCAGGGAATTCCTGATCAGTGTTACACGTGGGAGGAAAGACCATATTAGTCTGTCGTGGAGCGGTTGGCAGTGAGGGGGAAGGCTGTCAAAATTCTGCTACGATATCAGTATATTATCGGATCTTGATAGAGTGAGCACATACAGGTTGCAGTCCAATCATGGAGATATAAATTTTGCTTGTTGATTCTACCCGTAAAGCGGCCTCAATAACTCTCGAGTCTCTTCAGGAATCGCTCTGGACTGCAATGAGTTGTGCGAGCAGGTCAAGTAAGGAGCGTTCTTATAGCACAATCTAGCGTCTAACATACGGTCAACTTGGGGCGAAAACTATGGTTTTCAGGAGAACGCCCGAGAACGCCATCGCTTCAGCTGTTCATTGCTACCACTCAGTTAGGTCAACGCCAGGGATCTGATGAATCTGGCCCCCAAAGTGGTCATGACCGTCACGCCGAGCTATCCAGGCCGCATACGCGAGACCGCATTAGGATATCCTTGCAGCCACCTTCTCGTACACAGTTGCAGTTTCCCAGGAGATTTTCCAGACCAGCAGCCTTACAAGTCTTCGGGTCGAGGATCCACGAAATAGCGAAAAGCACGTATGCGCACAATATGGTAGCTGCTCGTAGTCGAAGTGGCTGAGCCCTACGCTGCCCTGGACTACTCAAGAAACAGGTCCAGGACAGACTCGTTTGGAATTTTCTCGTGCAGAAATAAATTGGTAAATACATCTTACAGCGGTAGGAGCTCAGGTGATGGGCTCCACCACCTGAAGGAGGGAGGGAAGGGGTTAGCGTTGTATGCGTCAATCTGCAATTGGGCGACCAAGATGGTTGTGGTGGCAGGAGTCAAAGTGTAATAAAACTTACCTACCTACCTACCTGCCTACATGGGTATTTCAAGAGTGTCCCACCCATCTAGAACATGCTCTGTCTCTTACACCGAAGCTCATGTCTGTTTCTGATTTTGGAATTTCCACTTTGAAACACAGCGATGGTTTTCGGTGAGCCCAGCTGCGCCAACAACGGTGAACAGCACTGGCTTTGCGCGCAACCCAGCTGGCCAACCAGAACAAACCAACGATCAAGTGAATCCAGTCACCAGGCTCCAGTCTGGGAGGGTCTACACTACACCCCTCAGAGAGGACGATATAGAGCATGTCCTTCCATGTCCTGCCATGTCCTGTTATGTTCTGCCTTGCTCCGTTGACGTCGTGGAGGGGAGTTGGGCTTTCTTGTGGTGCAAGTTATCAAGGGTTTAGTAATTTCCATTGAGAGGCGATTCGCCGGTGTCGTAGGGTCGCTGCCACGACCGGACCAAGCTAAGTATATCTTCCATCATTGACCGTCCCGGTGAAGTATCCCTCTGGCTGCTTGTGCGTTCACTTTCGACTGCTTTGGTAGAACGCTCTCTTGGTTCAATACCCGCCTTAAAGGGCGAGGAGTATCGGAAAGCCTCGTCAAGAACTGCGCCAGAGTACAGTGGGCTATTTTCAAGCTCTTCTGTGCCCGCTTGCCGAAGAACCTTCTCGCACCTAAATCATTCTTTTATTTAGTGGCAACACATTAACACCGTCTGGTACCTAGGCCATAGGCTTAAAGAGTCTTGCTACCTGACGTTCCGATTTACCTGTTATCCTTGACTGACCGTGGCCGGGTCTCGCGTTCGGTTGCAAGCTGCTGTGACCGTGCCGGGCTATAAGATAGCTTCAGCCAGTGTTCTTGACAGCCAACACACCTCGTCAGCATTACCTCCGGTCGATCCTGGAGAAAGAGAACCCTCTGACGATAGTGTTAGCCATCGCTTCAAAGACAATGGGCACTGATCCCACCGCCCTTCAGACACTCGATCTTCCGAGGCTGCAGCCCAGTCCTATCCATCATCACGTACCGATAACAAAAACTAAAGCCCCATCAGAGGCTCAACAAAGTATATTCTTGGACGGAGTAAACGACTAGGAAACATCATGGACCTCCCTGATACGTCCCGTCTCAGCGGTCCCCAGTCGGGGTCCGCCGAAGCCATCCCTGCATGGCCTAATGAGAGCCACGCCAACCATCGAGATATGGCCAACACTGAGATAGCTCCTGAGGGCAGGCCCCAGGCTCAGGGAGCCGTGGAAATCCAAGTTCTCCCAATCGTACCATCGGCTGCGCGCTTCGGCATCTCCCAGAATGGGATACTCCATGTGGTCGTCCAAGACCAGAGGAATAGGCATAGGAATGACAAGCACAGCCGACCAAACGCCAGGGCTAGAGCGGACCTTGAGTACGATTATTCGTTCATCACGCGCGGCGAGGCGCGGCGGCTGGGTTTGAGGATACGTCCTTTACCGAAGGCGAGGAAAAAGCAGTACATGACTCCTGTTGGACGGATGATTCCTTGTGGTTACGCCGAGGTTAAGATCAAGTCGCTTTTCCATGACCTGCCTTGGACGGCAAGCTACATCCTTGTGTTAGGGTTCGACGGGGACCGCACGCTCCTGTCACTTGGCAGTAAGTTCTTTGCCGAGGCCAAGAAACTCGCGACTCCGGTTATCGCTCATGAAATAACACAAACGCCTGCCCCGGATGGTAAGCTGAACCCTTCGGACTTAGATGATCACTCAGCGACGACGTTGCTAATTCAACCGCAGTTTCCGAGAGCCCGAGCCCTTTACCTCGCCTGCATACCGAGTTACCGTATCGCATGCCGTACGGCAGCTTTGGCTTTTCTCAAGACACACAAGCCGCGTTGGATCCTTCGCTCCTTGCGCCGCCAATACCCACGTATCCTTCGACAGCAGGGGTCTACACCCCCGCGTCCCAGGCGTCGATTGGTGATTTCTCGAATCCCTTCGTATCGCCATCGTCTATGACTAGTCAGTCTACGTATGAGCGGCCGATCATGGTTTCTGGTATGTCTGACTTGACATCAAACGAGTTCTTGCCGGCTTACAACCTTCCCACTCACGAATCCATGCCACCGCAACTATTACAACACGGCCCTGTCGCGAGCAATTGCGGTGATTGGGGCTCCAACACAGGTTTCGGACAACCGGCCTATTTGCAATCATCCAATATTAATTTTAACCAGTTGCCTACTTGGCTTCGACAGGCGACGTTTTTGCAGACTTACCCAGGCCACGAAACCAGTTCCCTACCCCTATCATACCACGTTCAAGACGACGACCAGAGACGACAGGATTCGAACCAGTGAAGGAGCATATGCTTCTAAACCATACGTTACAATAAGGCTCACGTTTAAGGGTAGGCTTGGCCATTTCAAGCAATGTGACGATAATGCCATGGACATGTATTATGTACACAACACGCCCTTTACTCAACGACACCAGCACTGTGGCATCGGCAAAGGTCAATAATGAATCATGATGCTGCAAAAGGACACTCACTCTAATGTTTCTTCAAGTCATTTCCCAAGTTATTTCTTTTATCACGATTTTAACGACTTTTCTGTTATGCTTGGCGTTGGAAACCATGAACTATGCGGAGGGCAGCAATACCCCAAGGGCAAATTGACCAGACAACCAACCCCCTTTGATTTCAGAGAAGAAAAAAGAAATAAAATCAAGCACATTGTATATATACAAGTAGTCGATCAATACAAGAGCTTGAACCAAATAATTTACGATTAGTGATCTTTCCGCATTGAGATTGACTACCGACGTAAGGCAGTGGCTTTTGCAGCGATAATCGCTGCTGGCAAACATCACCAATCAATCATCCCGATGTGTCACCACGCCGGTGGCCTGCAGCCATAGAGAGTATGATTCACGTATCGCTACACATTTAAGGTACACACTTCTGGCAAAAGGACTCTGCTGCGCTGTTGCAGCCTGCAATCTAGGGTTCTCTCTAATGCCGCGTAGCAGACCTATTCACTCTCAATGCAGCCCATATCTACAGCCACACTTCTGACGAGACAAACCCCTATACTCCAGTCCAGTCCAGTGATTGGGAGATCGTTCAGTTCAAATCGAGGCCTTTACAGCCTCTCCCTCACAGGAAAATATAGATAAAGTCGTACAAGCCCAGGAAGTCTATAGTGGGACGACAGCACCGTGATTCGCGGACATAGAGTCGCTGGATATAGATTTCATGCCTGACCAGTGACCGCCGAATCACAGGCAATATCCAGGTTTGGGCCACCTGCAGGGGTGCCCGATGACGAAGGAACAGTCGACTCGCACTGGGAACATGCAGAGCTGTGCTCAGAGATGCAATGGGCGTATGAGAAAGGTCCATCACATTCCCTGCTTATATTTCATAGATAATCGGACGAAACAAGGTGCCTTAGATTGTACAAGCCGTGAATGCGGGAGAAGACATAATATCAAAAACAGTCCCTCAAAACCCTGTCCCTGAACGTACCACTTCCTTGGGCACGTGACCCTATCATTGATCTTAGATTGACTCTCGATTCCACGTGCTTCCTCCAACTAAGCTACACTTTGGATTGATACAGTATGCATCCGAATCCATCTAGAACCAACAGAAACGTCATCGAGCAGGGGTGGGGAGAAGCCGGTCATGGCGATCCAGCATTCGAACCCTCCAGCTCAGGAAACCGTAGTCGATGTCAGAAGTCTTCCCCAGGAAGTTCAGGCATCGAAGCTGCAGTGGCAGGGAGCTCTGCCATTGCAGCAGAGTCAAGCGATAAATTGCTTAAGGGTATTATACTTTCGCCGCGCTGACGCTGTTTTCCTTCCACTTGGATCGACCGTTGTTCTTGGCTGAGGGAGTTGCTCGCGCTGAGAAGCACAGAGTGTGTGCTCGATGGTGCTGAAGTATGTCAACCGTGAGTTGTCCGTTCTAGTTTTTTTGGGGGGGGAACACTTAGGAGGAGGGGGACTGCTCCGTACCTGTATGTATACTGTCTTCACTCATGAGCTGGTGCGGAAAGCCGCTGATCGGTAGCAACGTGCATCCAGAAGGATATACTGTTGGCTGGAGACAGAGCGACATCTTTGTGATCGAATGCTCCTTGAGTGCAGCTACCTGCATGTTCCCAAGATCCAGATGGCCGCGCTGCATATCTCGGATCTGCTGCGAAGACAGGACAATCATTTGATTCTTTGAGTCAGGAACATCGTCTTCGACTACAAAGTAGGGCTCGAAATTGCCTCGTAGACAGCTTCGTTGCAGGAAGTTGCCGAGAGCCTTGAGTTCTTTCGACGAGTCTTCAAATCTGCAAAAGATCGAGCCGGCGCAGACATATCCGACGGCGGTCTGTCTCATTGAAGCGGCCTTTTTCTCAAAGAAGAAGGAGCTAGCGATGAGCCTATGAGCTACCTCTCTCACACGTGGAATGTTTTGCTGCATGACTTCTCCCGACTCTCGCTCTATTTCTGCAATTTTACCCACGTCATCGAACGCTGGGATAACCATATTCAACTCGGGAGACAAGCGTATGAAACGATGAATCTCATCATTCGACTGGGATCGGACTGCCGAAGTTCTATGGGCCATGAATTTATCCCAGGCATCGTTGCTTTTAAGATGATCGGGTGTTTTTCGGTATGTCGTGTGAGTCGCTGCCAGAAGCGGTCTCCTAGACAGCATCCCCAGTTTAGAGCCTTCTCTGGGACCTTCAGACTTTGTTCGGGATGGTTTTTCGAGCTTCTCTTTCAGATTGCATCCCATTCCAACCGACAGAAATATGTCCGCCTGGTTATCCTTCCATATAAGTCTCGCCTCGTTCCAGGCTACGGATACCGGACATAGGTTTGCCGAGGTCTCACTAAATGTGCTGTTTGTCTCGACCTTAACAAAGGGCTTAAAGAAAGGAAGGGTGGCTAACGTGGCCCGACACGCCTCCCAGATTGATAGCTCCTTTTCCATGGTATCTGGCCGGAGGAATGCATATGGAAGACCTTCATCAGGGTTGCCCGAGCGATTGTAGTTGCTGAAAACAACCTCTTCCCGCTTCAGTGCTCCGGAGGAAGCGGCTATCGCCACTTTTGTGGTCTTGGCAACCGACGAACCAGCACACCCAAATAGCCGCCCGTGAGAGAGTTGCTCCTGCAGAACCTTGTTAAGATTCTGAGACTTGTATATGCTCCCGTGCAGAATGCCAGAGATATTATCCAATAGTGGGATGCGATGTAGCTCTCGTCGTGCGAAGGCCTCTTTGCAGACATCGTCTCCCTTACATGTAGCGGGCACCGCTTCAGTTCAATGCTTGTTCTTGAGTTCTTGCGTCCGTATGCTTGGATGCAGGACAAACATAATATATGGCCGCAGCGAAGAAGGCATTCAGGTAGCTCCCTTAGACATGAGAAACAAGCAGAATGGCTGACAAAGTCAGAAACGTTCCCGAAGCTTGAGTAAAAATCGATGATCCGCTCCCGATCTTCAATAATCAATTATTAGCAAAAATTCCCCGAAATCGGTTCAAGTACCACCACGGTCGACTGTAGTGTAGAGCAGGGAATGAATTCGCGAGCAGCTCTTTTTTCTTCGCTGGAAAGGACTCACGTAGAATGGCAGCAATCTGGGGATCGGTTCTCCCACGAAGCTTTTTCCCTATCTCATCTGTCCAGAGGCATTAGTAATGCCGAGTGTTCGTGAACGTAGGCTGCCTTGCAGAGACCAGGAAACAGGATGCTCACATGCTGAGTTCTGGAGCTTGGATAGGTGATCACACGTTAGCTTTCTGAAGGTATGCTGGAATGTTTGAGGGTCGAATTGCGACTCATAGCTTCCTTGGCCTATGCCTTTTCCATCGCAGTCCTGGTGGCCCTTCTCATGGGTCAACTTAACATTACAGCACCGAACACTGTCTTTCTGAGGTGAAGCTTTCCGAAACTCGCAGGGCCAATGGAGGTCGGCGAACGAGAAGAGCGCCGATACACATAGCTCTGCGTATGCGTCGGCGAAAAGCTGATCTGCCGTCCCAAGCTACAAAGATCTACTTTAGCGATTATGACACCCATGGACATGCGACGACATACTAGGTGTTGGCGGGCAGCGTCAAACATAACACAAGACGCCACCATGGGGGACAACGATACGAATATTTGGCGCGCGTCTTCCCGTATCGACTGACTTTTGCAACAATCTTTTATAGCGATAGCGAGACTCAGAATATTACCCCCGAAGTTGCGAGGTACGGGACTATGCCGCAGCGCTTCCTTGACAAAGTCGAAGGGAGAATCAAGGTCCCTGGTGAAATGATCGTAGGCTGATTGCAGATATACATGCATTCTCTCAGCGTTTGCCAGCATTCGTACTTTCTTCTTCATGAGATGCGACGCGGCGCATTTGCTTCGGACTAGATCAGCAAGCTTGCTGGCTTGCGAGTCCATCAGAGTGTACGAACCGCGGACCGGGATTCGGACTACGGCCACGGAAGCATAGTAACAAGCAAGAAGGTCATCGGTGTTCTTGATAATCTTGCCACGTTCCTTCCAGGACTTGACGTACCTTTCGAGATTGGGCTCCCGCAAAACTGCCTGGCTTATAGTTTCCATTAGTATTTTGGTGGCTTCCGCGACGTCCCACTCTTGCTCATCAACTTCCTCTGTTGCATTCAGGACGATGATAGCGTGGGGTAAAACGGGCTGATTCAAGCTCATGTCTAGTAAAGCCGCGCCCCAACATAAAAGCGTGTCAAGCACTGTTGATTCAAATGACCTTTGACACACCATTAGCTACGATTCGACACTGCTTTGCAGGTTGCGTACCTGGGATTTCGCAGAACGAATACCACGGCATCGCTGAATGTGTACAGAATTTTTGGGTAAAGATTCTGGATCGCGTATTCTCTTTTCCTTGTCAGTGGACTTTGGGCCCACGCAATCGACCTTTGCGAGCCGTGGACCGACTTCAAAAGCTGCCTGTCGACCACAGGTGTACTCGAGCGGTCCAAGGGTTTCAGCGAAGAACGATCTGAGGTGAGTCGATTTCGACTCTTCGAGCGGGCTCTGAGTCCTTTGGGCAAAGCCTCGCCGCCGTTAAGTCCCTCACAGTCAGCGAACAAAAGTGGCGAAGATGAGAGGAATGTCGATGGGTCAGCATAGAGGTGAACATCTCCAGTTGTAGGGACGCGGTCATTTTTGGAAGACGTCACCGGAGAGCAGTATTTGGCAGGCCCTGGGGTTTCAAGGTCTTGTCTGTCTATAAGTAGTTTAATTATAGTACTCTTGCCAGCTCCTAATAAGATGTCAGTCCGAGTTCACTGCTTGGATTTGGAGAATCGAATCGAAACACAGCTTTATCGTTCTTCTTTTCGATATAAAGGCCCATTGCACACAGACAGCATCATAGTAGCATATCTAAGGTTCTCCATAAGAGGTCCCTCAACTTCGCTCTTCAAGTCTCTCACTCACCTGTCTCTCCAACGAAAGACACCAGCTGAGGAAATCTGTCTGCCGAATTGCTGATGTAGCTTTCATTCACGATGGCAGCAAACCGCCTAAAGTCCTGGAATATCGGCTGGCCAGAAGAGGAAAGAGAAAATCCGAACCAAGTGGTCTCTCGGTCGTCTTCCAGCTCGACAGCATGCTCCTCCTCGGAGCGCACTGGCTCCAGAATATTGCGGAGCCTCTGCAACACAAACGGATCTGCCTTCTCGTGCGGTTTCCCTCCCCTGTCTTATATCAGAGTCAAACCATGTTCACATTGAATTCGCCCAGCAATGATAGCAGACGCGGCTTGGGAACTGAGACTCACCAACCGGTAGCTCCAGGGGCATGGAGCACCCATTTCTCCCAACATCCGTCACAAAAGGCCAGATCATTACACTGAACACATGTGTAGGTCTTGTTGTTAGTCTGGCAGGTCTGGCAAGACCGAGACAGCGGTGAAGAGCCCACAGCCGACATTGTTGCTCTTGAAGACAAGGCACAGAAGCTAAACTTCGAAGAAACATGTGACCACTAATATCATCTCTGGATGAGCTCGTTCGACCAACTGGCACCTCACAAGCGACCGGGTGACCGGGAGCGAGAAGCATGCAAAGGCGATAGTCCGCGTAACGCGTTTGGGGATGCTTCCCACATCGCCCCAAGTGTACCTACAGCCTCGCCTGGGCTGCTTGACATCGTCAACCGGTTCCTAACAAATTGCTTTGCCATTCGGTATGCCAAGACCAGCCCCTCATCACAGCCTGCTTCAGCGTGGCATATTTGCAGGTCTTGTGCGATCCTGCAATACGGGCCTCAGCCGCCTTTTAATCTTTGTGGGCGCTAACAGTATTAAGGTCGTATTATATGCAGCCACAAACAGCCCATTTGCGGCCTCCCGTCTCAGCTGCTAAACTAGCTGTAAACATTGATTTCGCGAATACCAGCAGTCTGACCAAGATAACGCTTTCGGGATCTGTAGGGGAGGCATGAGGCAAAGATCTGGAGGGCCAATTATGGTAGTAATGATGCGGCCGGTCTCACGTAGGCTGTTGTGAATACTCCGGTGATCATCAAGTGTTACATACCTTAAAAACGTACCTACCTACCTCCTTAGCTACTTAGTCACTCAAGTAAACCGCCGCTCATATATAGGAGCCGGCTGTCAGACTTGGAAAAGCTACGGACGCTGCTGATGGGAGCGAGGCATGGAGTTGATAGGGTTATGATCAATATCTATAAGTCACCCACTGGTTGTCGATAAGAGACTTTACCAGAGTCGCTTCTCCGTGCCTTGTAGATGAACGATGATGGAATGAAGAGCTTCGCTGTAATTTCGTTCGACCAAGGCGCCGAGAGGCTCAGAGTGAGCGCCCCGATACATCAACCCGATTCAGGATGGGAGTCGATACTCCCAAGCTAAAGTGTCTACAGGCAAGTCACACGGTTCATCGAACCAGCGGGGATCAGTGATGATCCGCGATGGATTATCCAAACGCTTCTTCACGAATCAGTGACATCCAGCAACGCCAATGGCCTTTTTTACAGTTTTGACAGACTGGTACATCTCTTGAGTGATATGGGTGGCAGCATCAGCATCTGTATCATACCCCGAACAGACTGTCATTAGCCTTGCATAGGCCTGATCTCACCAATAACCTTATAGGCTTCGACCAACAGCTTCATTATAGGCAGCACAAGCGACACGAGAAGAGCAAGCGCAGACGTCTCCACTGCAGCCAGTGGTGCACAGACTCCAAATTCAATCCTATGTTGTTGCCCTACTATCCCACCTGCTCGCATCATCTCATGATACCTGAGCAGCTTCTACCGGTAGGTACACTGTGCAAAGTCCTCGGTCCAAGATGGCTACTCCCAAACCTGCGACCCTGCGGCAAGAAGAGGGGGATCATCGCTTCAGCATTGAAGGAAAGCCCTATTCGCATATAAAAGCGTCACGGAACGATCCTCGGTCTTCCTGGGACACCTTGGACATCGAAGCGCACATCGAAGCGTTACGGAACGATCCTCAGCCTCGTGGCGAAAGCTCGGGCATTATTCCCCATGATGTAAAGAACGCCAGGTCTAGCCTCTCAAATGAAGTCAACAAATATTATGATGATTCCCTTGACGATGATTGGGAAGATCGGCCCTGGATCGAGATGATCAATAGTTTCGCCTACTTGAAGGGCTCTTCTACTGGTATAAACGAGTCCCGGGATCAGATTGGAAGTTGTCGTTGTGCACTGATCAGGCGCGAGATGACGGGACGAGATTTTCATCGCGAGATGGAAGAACCCACGGAGGAGACCTCAGCCCTTGCTTTTGACTTTTTTGATCAACATGGGAGACTCCGTAACGAATTCAAGCAACATTCCATCAAACGACGGTCCGGAGTGGTGGGTATCCCAGGCACACGATCCGAACAAATTCTAACCAAGTGTTATCCAGTGGGGAGATGAGATGGATCACGGAGATCTTCTACTGTAGGACATGATTCAAGTCGATCAACAATACAGGCGATCTCAATTGGGTAGCAGGCTGGTGAACGCGATCCTAGGAGAGACCCGACGCAAGTCTCCAACCTTTTTCGCTGTCGCTCGAAGCGCTGTTCCAACTCACTACGAACCCAATGTAGCTGAGATGACTGAGGATCGGAAATGGGTTCTACACGATAAGGAAGAAGAAATTATCACGTGCTTTCTGCGTTCTCTCGGACTCAGGAGGGTTGGTTCGACGGAATGGTTTGCTCTCTCAAGTGAATCTGGACACCCATTCCACAAAATGCAGGCCAGCCACGATTACGATCCACCAAAGGTCACAGTTCGTGAACAGGACCCGGTGATGAGAGCGCTGTTCCGCTCAGTGAACGTCCTCGACGACGAAAGATGCCTAGTAAAGCTTCAGAGCTCAGTCAAGGTTTCATCGATGACAGACGAACTCTGGAGTTCCACCGATAAGATGGGGAATACATACTCCATCTCGCAGGTTGCAAGGAACACCCTCGATGTGTCAAGTGACTCCTTGAGGCTCGTCCCAGTCTCGGACAGGTACGCAATAGTTTATACGAAACTCCTCTCGAGTCTCTTGCTGGCCATCTCGAGAAACTCAGAACCCAGAGGCAACACGGGCAGATGATAGTGGTGGTATCAGAAAACTTCCGTGGATTCACTGACGGATTCATACTTTGTA
This sequence comes from Xylariaceae sp. FL0016, assembly GCA_022578815.1. Classification (NCBI taxonomy): domain Eukaryota; kingdom Fungi; phylum Ascomycota; class Sordariomycetes; order Xylariales; family Xylariaceae; species Xylariaceae sp. FL0016. Next base: position 935,571 of record MU388729.1, on the reverse strand, counting down.
AAGCCATTCTCGCAGGCCTGGACGTTTCCGTTTCACCGCCTCACACGATTGAGTACCTTCGAGTGAAGTACGACTGTACATGCGATGATTGCATTGGGGGATTCCTCGGTCCACGAATGAAATACACCATTACCACATATGCGCAAATCGAGCATGATACGTCGGATATGGAAATTGACTGCACGGGCGGGGCCTGGTCTCATTTGACGAGCACATCTCTCCGTGAATATGTACCCGCAAGTATCAGAAAGCGTCTTAAATCGAACAAATCAATGAAGCAGGGTTTCTCGAATACCTACCGCTATGCGGCCGATACTCTAGAGCGTGGCATTTTCCCAACTGAGGATGCCATTAACTATCAAAGCCTCACTTCGCTCGTCGGAGTGGCCAGCCCACGCGGAGAACTACTTGCTCGAGGGAGGAACAGTTGAGACTGTTATCGAAACCTTGTTCGAGTCGATCAAAGACGCGGCGTGGACTAGAGATGAAGACTCTAGCGAGTGGTTCCACGACGACATCCAGAAATTCTCAGAATGCCGGAATGATTGCGAGTATGATTTTGTTTATGGGATGTGCGGCTATGCTCTACAGCAGCCTCGAGGATACGACTCCCCACTGGACCAGGAAGAGTCGGATCCTGGAAGCATAGACTCAGATTGATGAGAAGTGGGTGTTTTCAGAATATATGTAGGGATACCTAAAGGCCAGCCAAATCACCGAAAAAAAAAAAACTACTAAAAAAAACTGGAATAGCTATCTAGATACATGCATCGCTAGGAGCTGCCATTCAGATAGTTGTCCCTCTCTAGAACAAGTCTTAAGGTTCGATCATTTGTACCAACGATGTCTATACGCTCGCTTCAGGGCCAAGTTCTGCCCCAACCTACCTGGTCTTGTGTCCATCTATCACCTTCTTCGAATCGATACTTCAACCAATAAACCCCTTTCCAAATAAGTACTCAAGATTCTTCATGGCCTCCGGGCTCCGCCCTTCAGGCTTCGTGCAGAATGCCACGGCACCCTTGCTGGCACCTTCCCAGTGCTTTGCAGTCACTAGATCAGAGTTCTCCTGCTTGCATAGTTCATCGAGCACAGCGCCGACTAGTCTCCGGGCGTTCTGGCTGTTGCTTTCCATGTAATGCATGACCATGCTGACATCGACGTCTTCGGTGCTGTGCCAGCAATCGTAGTCAGTGGCCATGCATATGACTTGGAAGGCCATCTCGGCTTCGCGCGCGAGCTTAGCTTCTGGGAGCAGCGACATGCTAATCACCGAGCCTCCCCACGACCGGTAGAGATTCGACTCTGCGCGGGTGGAGAATTGAGGTCCCTCTGTGCAGCATGGTTGTCAGCAGTGCGCCATTGCTTACCGTAATCCAAGTAGCGCATTCAGAAGCAAGGGAGATCGCTGAAAGAAGGAGCCCTCGTACCCATGCAAATGGCCGTCCCCTTGGGGTGCAACACCACACCATCCCCCTTCATGCTGGCCGCGCACTTCTGGACCACCTGAGCGATTTTATCGTCATATGGGTCGCCGAAAGGAACGTGTCCCACGAGGCCGCCGTCAAAGAACGTAAATGGGCGAATGCCCTTGGTTCGGTCAATGACTTGATCCGGCACGACGAAGTCCATCGGCTTGATTTCTTCCTGCAGCGACCCGACGGCGGAGAAGGACACGACGCAGCGGACACCGATGTGACGGAGGGCGGCAATGTTGGCGCGGGCGGGAATCTCGTGGGGCGCGTACTGGTGGTGGGCGCCGTGGCGGGCGAGGAAGGCGATAGGGACGCCGCCGTGTTCGAGGATCGTGATCGGGGCGGAGGGGTGGCCCCAGGGAGTCAGCGGGTTGACTCTCGCAATGGGTGTGTAGCCATCGATTTTGTAGAGGCCTGTGCCGCCGATGACAGCGATATGCACCGGGCCTATAGTGCGTTGGAGCGCTGTCAGTAACGCAGTAGAAAGAAGTGTTGCGAAAGCTTTTCCTCTCCCAGCATCTGCGTAGGGGGCTCGAGGAAAACCATAGCAACGGCAACTTACGATCGAAGGTTTCTGGAAGGTCAGCCATCTTCACGACTGTTGACAATTCTGTCGGGATAAAAAATCGTGGTTAATTAGTCGATTGTGGTTCAGCCCTGGGGGAACGATCAGGGGGGGGATGAAATATACAGTATGAAGGAGGAAAGAGTTCGTATCTATCAACAACTCAGTATATTCAATTGACTTGGTGCCCCGCCCCCTCCATCGAGCTGTTTTTACTACAAGTGTGGGGTCCATTCAGATCACGTCACAGGCCGAAAATAAAATAAAACCTTTAGAATTGCTGCCCAGGTGAGGCTGGTCGTGGTCCCTGCATCAGTCTCACGTGGCTCCTACTCACAGTCCTACTCGTGGGCTCCGGGTCTGATCATCTGCTACCTATTTGGACCACACAGCAATCGGGTGCTCGTCGTATATTCGGTGCATAACATTCATCCGCTCGGATTTTGAGCTGGAATCGACCAGCAGGTTAAGTACATAAGGTAAGTATCGTGCTCGAAAATACCGTGATCATTCTTGGCCCCGCACCTGATGATCTCTCCCAATCCCTACTCTATCCGTCATGTTCGCCTACAAAAGCGACGGGTTGAAGTGCGTCTATATCATGTGATACTCATTGGTCACAGCATGCAAGGCATTACTCGAAATCCCCGGGCCACTTGGCTCTCCAGTCTTCCATATAGGGTCGCCGTGGTTGAATACGCTGGTACACAGAGTGGCCACCTTACCGGCTAATCATGTCAACAAATGAGCTGCGCCCGGCACCAGTAGAACAATGACCATTTTGTAGTGTAGCTCATGTCCGGGCTAATCTGGATTGTAAACTGGAGAAGTGATATAGACAACTGCCGACAGAAGCTTGGGAACACGTCTGCAATCTCAAACTGACTATGGTACTGGGGGGTGATGTTGTCTTCCTGGCCTCCCCCTTTCTCTTTCATTCTCTTTCTTGGTCACATAGTTTTGGTCCAATACCCCCATTATGCTGGATCGGTTCTTATTGAGTGTCGGCCTTCAGTTGGCTTTGGTGGCATGCGGGTTGACACAGTCAATTGTCGTGGATAATCATACCATTCGTTAGTTGTATCGAGATTCTCATGTGATTGGGTTATGCCGGAAATTTAACCACTAGAGAAAGCTAACCCGTCATTTAAACCTCAAGCAGCCGATGCTTCCAGTGTTGCTCCAGGCTTCGCAGTTGTTAACGCATCGGCTTCGAACGCAACAGCCGATTACTTCGTCAGAGAGACTCGCCAGCTCACTGACGACGTCTTGACCAACTTGACAAATCTAGGCCTGACCAACATTGTCCTGTTCAAGTTCCCCGATCCCTTGAATCCAGCTAGCATCACCAATGGGTCGAACGTCGGAAATTGCAAGATTTTCCCCGGGGACAATGTAGCTTTTCCTGGTACTATCACCAACCGAGTGTTTGACATTCTCCTCGGTGGCTCATTGATCCATACGAAGCCGCTAGCCTCGCCTTGCTACAGCAACTATGGAAACCAGGATACGACAAGGTGTGACGAGATCACAGCTGAGTGGTCCGTTGACTCTTATATCCAGTGTGTATTCTACCGATTTTGCATTTTAAATCTTTTTGTTTCCTTTTCATAATCGTTGCTGACTATTTTCTGAGCACGAATGACCCGACCTCCATAAATGCTATACTCTACCAAGGAACCACATGCGTGCCTCGCTCAGTCAACCCATTTCTTGTGAACTGCACGCTCGGTGCATATCCCATCCTATCTGTCAACGTAACAACTGTCTCAGATATTCAGCTCGCTATAAATCTTGCCAGAAACTTGAACATGAGGCTTGTCGTCAAAAACACAGGACACGACTTCAGTGCTAAGTCAACAGGAGCAGGATCGCTGTCTCTCTGGACTCACAATATGAAGGACATTCGATTTTACGACCATTATGAAGAAGGTTCTTACAAGGGATCAGCTTTCAAGATGGGGGCTGGCGTTCAAGTAGTCGAGGCATACCAGGCGGCTCAGAAGGCAAATGTGACACTCGTTAGCGGGGAAGGAAGGGCAAGTGCAGTTGCTGTCTCAAGCATCAATCTGAAAGCTGGCTGACGATGGCAAGATGTAGACTGTGGGTATGACCGGAGGGTACATTCAAGGAGGAGGTCATTCGCCTTTGTCGAGTATCTATGGGATGGCGGCGGACCATGTGAGTCACCCGAGAAAGTGTAGCCTTACTATCTGACAAGTCCAGGTTCTCTCGTTTGAAGTTGTCACTGCTGATGGTCGTTTCATAACGGCGAGTCCGACATCCCACAGCGATCTCTTTTGGGCACTCTGTGGCGGCGGCGGAGGCACCTTTGGAATTGTTACTTCTATGGTGGTCAAAGCATTTCCGAGGATTCCAGTAACCACCATGACCTTCGAGTTGGCTACAGGAGATGCGGTCTCGATTGACCAATTTTGGTTAGCAGTTCGTGCATACTTTGAGGGTCTCGACAAATACGCCGACGAAGGGACATATTCATCCTTCACCTTGAATGCGTTGAATGGGACATGGCTCTTCAATATGCAGCCCTGGTTTGCACCCAACATGACAGCTATGGAGTTGCAGAAACTCGCTCAGCCCCTGTGGGACACCATCGCCTCAATTGGTCTTGAGAGCAACATGAAGCCCACTTATAAAGAATATACCGATTTCTATGATGCTTGGGATGCCTCCTTTCCTCTTGAAGCATGGGGATCTAACCTCCTGAGGCAAGGCAGTCGCCTCTTCCCTCGCGAGAACTGGGAGGACCCCGACAAGCTGAACAAGACATTCAACGTCATTCGCTACGTTGTCGACAGTGGAGGGGCATTTCAAGGCTTCAGTCTGAGTCCGGCCCCGAAAATGGGGTACCCTAATAATGCCGTCAACCCTGCTTGGAGGCGTACCGTGCTTCACGCCATCGATGCAGTGACCTGGGACCAGGATATGTACACAGAGTTGATTCAAATCTGGAGCAATGTACTCACCTTCGACTGGGGTCCCGCCTGGCGTGAGGTGTCGCCGGGATCTGGCGCGTACCTCAGTGAATCGGACTACATCGAGCCAGATTTTCAGCACAGCTTCTGGGGCGACAACTACGAAAGACTGTATATGCTGAAGAAGCAATGGGATCCTTGGGATGTGTTCTATGCCCATAATGCTGTCGGGTCTGAAAACTGGGAAATGAGTGAATTCATCTTGGGAAATTTGCCTAGTCAGAATAGTCATCTATGCAGGAAGGGGCAGACACCGGATGACAAAGGCGACTTGATGAAGTTGAAGAGTACTTGGGAAAAGCTAGGGGTCGATTTCGGGTGAGTCTCCCTGTGGAGGCCTTCTGTATAGGTAGTCCTGAGAAAATTCGAACGTATCAATACAGTCGTTGCCTGCCACTACTACAACTGTCTTCTTTCAATTCCCAAAGCCTTCTCGATAACTACTTCTCAAGTAAAGGTATCCTATCCTAGGTGACTAGCATGTGACGGTGGCGTAGTTAGCAGTGACGGTTCTTCGGCAGCGCTTGAGATCAGATGCAAACTTGTCAGATATAAGTAGATCCGATATGACCTCATGAAAGAAGGAGTAGACTTCATTCATGTTATCACGACATTTGACTTAGACTGTGTTCAGGCAGCGACTGATCTACACTATTCCTTGCCTCGGAAAAGGGATTGTATTCATTTAGCGGGTATATGCTTTATGCCTGTATTTCTTCAAGCGGGCTCCACCATCAGTCTGGTAGCCGCACATCTCATCACCAACCCAATTACCAAACATCAACTGCAAATTTTTGGTCATTTCCGATACGCATAGCATCTTAATACCAACATCTCAATCGCGGGATACACAGCTCGGTCCACCGAAGTATTGAAAGCGACTAAGTAGCCCTCATCATCAGTCTCGGCTGCAACGATACAAACTGTCAGCGCTGCTGTGCCCCGCATGGTCGCGGCCTAGCCTTGAGCTGCCCCGGGAGGCTGACGATTCGGACACCCATTTCTCTGGCTGAGCACCAGTATTTCTAGCAAACATGGCGACTCTAGGCCCGATCGAGGAGCGGATTTTCTGTTCCGCTCTGACTTGCCTCGAGGGCCATTACATGGACTATCCCACCATGGGACCGCAGACTACCGCCAAAGTGATGGGCATCATTTCCAAAACGCTTGAGAAGACGCACACACTTAAGGATGTGAGGTAAGGTTCTTCAAAGAGTTTATACCCGGCTTGTAGATTATTTTAATTAACATGAATTCAGAGAAGTCTTGTCCAAGAGTCTACATGTCTGGATCTGGCTACGTCGCGCCGTCTGTGCGGCTATCTGTGACCTAAACGAGAAATCACTTGGTGTACGGTCAAAGCCGCGAGTGTCCACCAGCTTCATTGATATTACCACCCCGGAAGTCACGACACTGATTATCCGGAATTACGCTGCTCTCAAGGAAGCCCTGCAAATGCTTAACAAGCTCATGCATATTGCCCGGAACTTGCTTGTCACGACCAATCCAGAGACCCCTCAAGATATCTCAGCGGCCGTTGCGTTCGACCATGAGGTATATGAGTCCATATGTCTCTGCGTAAACGTCACAAGCAAAGGCATCGACGGCGAGCTGCCAGATGATGAAACATCGAAAGCAAAACTGAACGAGATTACGGAGCTCTGTAGGTCATCTTTTTCGATGAACATGTCGCACTTTTCTGACAATCGGCAGACAAGAAGGTTCTAGTGACATCTTTACAGCAGGCTCATAATTGGATCGCGAAAAACGATCGGAACAAGATGGCTTTCTGGAGCAGAATCCTGCTCGAGTCTCCAGACCTAGATCCGAACCTAGGACCAGACGATGAACATGGGACGATTTTGGACTATCCAGCACCAAGGTCCTTGCCTCTCAGAGAGGAAATACATAATTGGCTCAGACGAAATTCTCAGATGAGCCCCGAAGCTGCAGCTCTCTGCAAAGAGTACTTCGATGAAACGAAGGACCAATCCAGAGAAAACAACGAGTGGCTCACTGGCAGCGGCACTCTAGGTTGGAACTATAGACCTAGAGAAATATGGTCCTTCCAGCCCGACCTGTACGATGAAGCCGTAGAAGTCGTTTGTGAATGGATTCCCGACGCTTCCGACAAGTTTGAACAGGACAGAGCATATGGGCGTGTATCACATGAGCTCGACGAGTGGTGGGATGCTGCGCGAAGTCCCAATCCTCGAAACTATGGCTCACCAATGTGTCCCATAGACTTCGTTCCGGATCGCATCAGGGAATGCGAAGCTAATCTGATGCAACGCTATGCCGCCGCCGAGCCACCTGACGAGCCAAGCGATGAACCAATTGAGCATCAAATGGATGACGGGCACAACCCTGCCGAATGGCAGACTCATGCTCCGCAGGCAACGCCTAACTTTGCACCAGAATATGATGAGTACGAGGAGGAGGCTGATGATGACGAATCATACGGTGAAGGGCCTATGACCGGACTCCTTACTGAAGTAGCGAATATCCTGGATCCCAAGCAGATTGAGGCGCTGCACATGATTATTAAGTCATGCATTCTGGATTCGGCAGGATCTGGTCTCACCAGATTTGGTGAGAACCTTCAGCAGACTAGATGTCGCCTGTTCCTTGCCGCGGATTGCGGCAAAAATCTGTTAAGGGAGTTGTTTGTTTTCATTGCAGTCTGGGAGAAGGATGAGCAGTCTCTCATTTTTCAAATAAGTAGCCAGCTTGTCCAAGCGATTCATGACAACTCTCTGGTTCCATTTGCCTGGAACGCTGTTCGAAGCCCGAAGGACATCATATCACCAGCCCAAACTATTCTCTTACGACTTATCACCTATCTCTGCCGCACTACCCTCTACCCATCCAATGACTACAATCCGAATCCTGAACCTGACTCACACGATGTGGAAAGCCTTCTCGCGAACGAAAGTGTTCGATTGAGTAAGATGGTCAGCTTTCTCTACCGTGTCTTCCGCAGCCGCATCGTTCCCGAGTGTGTCGCTTTGATGCAGATCCAGGGTGAAGTTCGCAAAAACCGACTCGACCCGGCAGATTTTCCTGTCGACAATTGGGATCTCGAGCGAGCCAAGGACGGGCTTGTGCAGTACCTGGATTTCCTCTACACTATCGCCGACATTCGTCCGCTCCGCCAGCATCTCATAGAGTACGAGGCTGTCTATGAGCTCCTAAAGCTTCTCGAGGGTTTGGACGTAGGAGTAGAAAGGATTCCGTTTGCGACTGGTAGACGTAACGATGGCCCTGCTACACCATCAACCACAACATCTACACCCCAGGCCTCTTCGTCCAGTAATCCACCACCGCCCCCGCCTCCCCCACCACCGATATCCGAGCCTCCTCACGAGTTCGCATGGTCCGGAATCAAAGGGCAGGTTCTTTCCATACTCGCAGCCTTGCTGCAACCACCGCCTGGTCAGTCCGGGCCAGGGAATTCGGCCGTGCAACTCCAGATCGTCCAGCATAATGGCATTGTCGCCCTACTCAATTGCTGCTTGTACGACGACAATAACAAGTTCTGTCGCGAGCGAACGCAACTGTGCCTGAAGTGGCTTATGGATGGGTCCCCCGAGGCGGCCGCTTTTCTCCAGAATCTCGTCAGTGTCAACCAGAGCCAGGGATCCACCAACCCTCGACCGACCGCTGCTGCGGGAGGCAGCAGTGCCGGATCTAGCAATACTATCACGCAGACGGTCCGTGTCGACGGTGTTCCGGGTGAAGTCAAGGTGCAGGTTCGGAGTTCGAGCGCGCCCGCAAGCGGTAGCGAGATCCGCAGTGCACACGACCCAGGCATGAGGGCTCGCATGAAGCTTGAGGAGCATAAGGGTGAAGATCTCCGGACACGCCTCGAGCAGGACAAGAGCCGTAGCCAGGAGCTTGTGAATGAACTCATGGCTATGACGGTTGCGGATGAGGCGGATCGCTTGCCTCCTGTAGATGCAGACGAGACGGAAGACGAGGAGTTTATGTGACGCATGTCCCTTGATGGCGAGTGCTGCATTAGAAACATAGGATTCACAGGGGGCTTGCGGTGGGCTGTTAGACTTGCTTCGTTTTGCGAAGATGGATACGATGCTGGTCTTGGGATAAGTTCTGCTGGCTGGGTTTGATGGTGGTGTTCCAGGCGTACTGCGCAGAGAATTCTCAACATAAGAATAGACAAAAATGATCATTCTGATGATGCGGACTAAGTCGATGCCAGACCCGCCGAGATCAAGACTTTAATACAAGAAGCTCGTAACGCAGGACTTATGCAACTTAGATAAGGAACTAAATTCATAGTAAACGAGCTCTTGGTCCCGGTCATCTATACTCAGGCTAAGAAACAGCAAATATCATCGCAAGATGTCCATCCATATCCATGGTCCAAGCTTCAATACATGTGGATAGTTCCATGCAACACCAGTTCCTTTGCATCGTATTTCTCCCGCGATATCCAGCTAGACACTCCCGCAATCTTTGTCTTCGGGAATAGATAAAAGGTCCTTGATCAATTCATCAGTACTCTCATCCAGGGCGGCCAACTGGCCTAGCAAGTCAATTTGAAGGTCTAACATTCTCGTTGCCCTTGGAGAAAAAGGTCGCGTAATTTGTGCGGTCGAAATCGATATCGTATCATTCATGATCTTTGGTGCTGCCTCCGGGATTGCGGATGAGTCACACTCTGTTACCTCCCGCGTCTTAGTTACGGCGTCATCGAGTGAAGCAGGGTCACTGCTGGGAAGGGAATCCAATGGCCTGCGAGACACTTTGGAGCGAGTGTTTCTAGTTGATCGCCGAGTCGCTTCATTCTCGGTGGGTTCCAGGGCTCGTTTGGTGCCAGTGGTATTATTATTCGCTTTTTTTACGCTTTTTGTACTGCTCTCAATTCTTGTAGTGGCAGGCTTGGCCGGGTTACGTTTGGTGGTCGGAGTAGCTTCAATTTTGGTTGCTTCCATATCTCGTTTAGGACCAGTGGTCTTTGTAGTCGCTTTCTTCATGGTATTCGTACTACTCTTAGGTTTTGCAGTGGCAGTGTTGGCCGTGCCGCGCTTGATGGTCTTTCGCGTAGCTCCAGGGGTAGCACTTGCATTCGCCTTGGGTGTCGGCTTATCCTTCGTATCTTCCGGTGTTTGACCCTGAGTTTCTTTAGCTCTTCTTTTAGGGAACACGGGTGGTCGGCGTGGTGGCAATGTGTCCCCGTCGAAGGCACTCGCCGATCGCGGCAATGAAGTTTGTGGCGAACCGCTGATGTCTATGGGGGCCTGTGGCCGAATAGGCACAGAAGAGGGCCTGTTCCTCTGTCCTTCTGGAGACGAAACTGCTTGCAGACGATGTGACGGACTCGCGTCTGCGTACTGCTGCCGCAGTGGAACTATGCCCCCCTCACCATCCTGATAACGTAGTGGACTTCTGCTGAAAGGCAGAAAACCTAATGCAGATGGAGGGTGTCCATGGTGCTGGATAGGAGACGTGGAGCTTATGGCCCGTCCGTTATTAGGTTGAAACCGAGACGGCCGATTGTAGGGGGATGAAAGAAAGCTTGGATATCCCCAGGGACCCGGGTATCTTGGTCCTGTAGACACTGAACGGACCGGAGCCACAGGCCTGCAGGGGTCACGGAGAATCGGTCTATGTGATATTGGATGACTATACACCGGCGAGTTATGTGATCTCGATGGTGGTCGAGGCTGAGATTACTAGTCAGTATACAGCAGTGACGAGAGATCTCCGTGTACACTCTCTTTCACCACATGAGCAGGTGGGTGGAAGGATCGCATTGATACGGTTGATATCACTGCAGAATTTGATGATACTGTATGTGGGAAGGCGTTATTTGAGAACCTGCATAACTCACCGGCCCCATGATGCCCGGTTCTGGATCTGTATTCGGCGAGGACATATTTCTGAAGGAAGAAATGGCTCTCACAATGATAAGCCTATTCTATCGAGCAGATTGAATCTTTACACAGGCTGTTTCAGCCTCGAGAATATGCGGTGAAGTGTTTTGATACTGAGGTATAGTTTAGGTGGTCGAAGTACCTATCAAGAAACAAATAATATCATCTTCAGGTATACTGTTCTTAGGCGAGTACTGGTTTCCTCTTGGAGGACTTAAGCGAAAGACTACAGGCATTCACAGAACATGGGGGTAAAAGGGATACGTGGGTATCTTCGCTTTCACCTTGCAGCAGGCCTTGCGACTTCCTTCTATCGCCTGAACCTAAAGTACATGAGATGCTAACGGAACGAGGCCTACACTAGGTACCAAAATGTAGGGAAAGAGCTGGTAACTGTATAATAGCGTATATAGGGATATGGTATCTTACAGGGTACTATAGAGTTTGCGGGTCGCGTATGGCATGCATAAGCATGGTCTGTGCGGCTGCAGGATGGGCCAATTTTCATGGCTGGATACTTCCTACTGCTGGCCTGTAACCAACACGACTCCACGACTCCAAATCATTTCGCGATCTTAGCTTGCGACATCTGCACGCGGGCCCATGCAACAGCCTCACCTCCCAGCCAGTTGCATCATCCCGAATTCACCCTTGGGAGGTTCAGTCTTTTCCGCCAAGTTCTTTGAGGTCAGACAATTCGCCCTGCGCAACTCAACCGAGCCGACAGCTGCTGTTTAATTCGTCTTGCGCCAACCTGACATCCATCACTAACACCATCCCACCAACAACCTGGGTGCACGAGCTCTGTCACCGAGCTGGTCCAGCGCAAGCTCGCCTCCTTCCGAAGAACTATTGCATTAGACCTATCGAATCAGCCAACCCCCTACAATTGGCCATATCAAACAGTTCATCATGGCGCCCGTTCGCGGCCCGGGCACTAAGGATGAGGTCTACATCCATCAGATCGATCGCACTCCCGAGTACGAACAATTCATCCAACGACTAACCGAGTTCCACGAAAAGCGCGGTACCCCGTTCGAGCCTGAGCCACGCCTTCCCACAATGCATGGCCATGTTACCGTTGATTTGCTGAAGCTCTACCGAGCTGTCATCGACAAGGGCGGCTACGATGAACTCAACAAGGTCCAGAAATCCTGGGGTACGTTGGCAGTCGAGCTCGGGATGCACTACGTGGATAACAAGGGCATGGGTCAGTTGTCCTTTCAATTAAAGCAAGACTTCTACCGATACCTCGCCGCGTATTGGATCCAAGACCATTATCACAGAGACCCTCCGCCTAAAGAAATACTCGAAGGAACGTCGTGTGCTAGCAAGCACGGCCCTGTCTTGACCCGAACTATGGAGAACTTCAAACGAGCCGAAGTGACCCCAACCCCCGAGCATACGGCTGTAAGTACGCCTACCTCCGGGAACAGAGCATCAGGTCGACTCCGCGAAGCACCTCCCCAGCGTGTCCCCTTCCAACCCGAGACTGGTCCTACGCGTCAAACCCGACATAGCTCTTCGCAGCACGGCACACCATCGTCAAATCCGTCGCACAATCCCCATGGCCCCAATGCGTCGCATAGCCCGCACCCGATCCATGGTCACAATAATCCTCTACATGTGATCCAAGCCCAGCAAGCCGCATTGAGGGGCGCTTCGACCTCCTTCACGCCCACAAACCCAGAGATGGCTTCTCGTTTGGCAGAAGCTTTCGAGCCTCGAGGCCCTATTTCGATGCCTTTGCGGCCTGTTAATACTCCAGGAAATAATCCCGTGGAATACGCGAAGCGTCAAAGGCCGGCGCAACCACCTCCACGCCATCCTATGGCCGGTGAGTCTCAATAGTATTTCTGCCACCACTGAGCTTATTGCTAACTATCGTAGCTGGCTTTGAAGGACCGAACATATATCTCCGATGCCTCCAGGCTCTTCGATCCGGAATTCCCGAAGAACAGGCGTTTGCTCTGAATCATCTAGTAAAGATCAGTTACGAACGGGGAGACAAGTACAAATTCGAATCATTTCTGGGACTAGCCGAGGGCCTGATTGAAAAGGCTTTAGAGATTGGCAGTCTATTCTACGACGTCAACTGGGAGGTATCTTACTCTGGAGAACAGGACAGCGCGGAGCCGATGACCCTCGATGGCCTCAATGGGACAGACGACATCGTGGAACGAATTCGGAAGCTCACACTGAAACCTATTCTAGATCACATGCAGCCTGCAGAATTCTCGGATCGCTTACTGAGAATTACAGAAGCTGTCCTCACCATCCGCAATATGGTAATGCTGATGGAAAACGCCGTGTATATGGCTGAAGTACCTTCTCTCAAAGACCTCCTGTGCGTTCTTCTGCACCTGCCGAATCTTGAGATGCTCGTCGAGATTAAACATTTCGCTCTTGACATCGCAGAGCAGCTCACGCCATATCTTGTAGTGGATCCTGAAGATCCACTGTATAGGTCATTGCTGGACCAGCTGAATTCTACGGATCGGGGAACGATCTTGACAGCCCTTCGCGCCATTAGCCGAATATCCATGAATTTGGAAGCGACTAATCAGCTTCGGGATGTGCCTACATCTGTATTGCGGAACATCATGAACTGGCTGCTTCTTAATGATGAGGAGCTGATGGATGCTTGCCTGGATTTCCTTTACCAGTACACGGCGGTGGTAAAGAACGTAGAAAGCTTACTTAAGGCTGTCGACATGGAGCATGTGGTGCCGCATCTTGTGCGACTTCTAGCTCATGGGGCTAAGCGAGTCAAAGAAGAGAAAGTCCTTGAGCCGGAGCTGAAAGAACCCTGCTCAGAAGAGGTGGCACCATTACCGCAAGATCTTCAGGAAAAGCTAACGAATACTGACGAGCCTTCTCGATGCTTTCAGTGGTTGCAAAGCCTTTTCGAAGAAGATGCCGAGTCTCACATCACTCAGATTGCCATCTGGCAGGCATATCAAGGGTCGTTTGGGGCGCTAGCCAATGGAAATAGGAACACCCTAAGCGCTGCTGACTTTATTCGTAACGTAAGCCACGTTTTCGCAAATGCGCGAGCACAGATAATACGTGAGCCGGGTGGAAACCAACGTTTCATCATTGAGGGGATCAGAGCCCGGACCTTACCAATGGACTACGAAACGAAAGAAGACTACACACGTTGCCAGTGGCAGACAGTGAAAGGGGCGTTCTCTAGAAGATGCAATCAGTTTTATCTTGGCGGCGAAAAGATGTGGCAGCACGTTCTCTCAGCCCATTTGGGCGTGACCATCGGTGAGGATGGTAAGATTGAGGACAAGGAGATTACTACGACGTGCGACTGGTGGAGTTGCGTCAAATACTCGACACCGACGAAAATGAAGTTATCGGAATTGACACGCCACGTTAAGACACACGTGCAGTCAAGACAGAAACGACCCTTAACGGACGGGACTGAGAGCTCAGCAAAACGCTTCAAGAAGTCATATATCACACCTGCTAAGACCATGACTCTGGCCTGGGAGCAAACGCTGGTCACGAGGGACGAACGGAACCCCAAGTCCGAGCAGGCAGCTGGCATCCCACTCAGCGCCGTGCTCGTGCTGCGCAACATCGCGCGTAACGTAGTCAAGACCGAGTCGGAGGAGCAGCTTCTCAAGAAGCACGAGATGGGAGGTGAGGGCGGCGGCTGGAACGAGAAGATGTTTCGCCCTGTCACGGCCCGCCTGTTTGAGGTCATGACCGAGAACAAGGCTCTGGTAAGTCTCAGTCGGCGCTTGTTAGGTCTCGTCGTGCCTCGGTACTAACTCCTGCTATACAGGCTGGATACGTCACCTCGCTTCTGCAACTTGTTCAAACGCGCGACTGATTAATACTGAAGCACTTCTTGTACGGGAATCCTAAAAAACGGCTACCGTCATTTGAAAGGTTTGTCTTCGGGTCTTATCGCGGTCTCGTCTGGGACGCCAGATTTTCGACTCGACGTTTGCGGGAATACCCCTTAGATAGGCGTTGGTGGGAGACGGACAAAACGGAATATCACAGCCTGGGCTTCTACACAGTAATGCTCGCTTAGGTAACAAGCACGCATAGTCGAGGTTTAGGCGCATGGGGTTATTTGTATTAGTATACATGCGGGTTTCCTGTCTCATGTTGCAAGATAGCGGCAGTCGCTGGAACTTGTACGAGTAACAGGGGCATTCATGCGTGTGCGCTACTACCTGATAAACTAGATGACAATGCCACTGTCCTATGTCTATAGGGCATCAGAAATCTTGCGTGGTATCCGTGAAGCACCTGCGGTGCACGGCAGGATTAAGATAATGCTTATAATATTTTACTATATGTTTACCACTAGTATAACACGCAATTTTGCTCCCATTGCGCACTCCCTGTGAGGTGTTTGATTTCTTTCGCAACCTATTTTGTTGATGCACTTGGGGCACCCAGCACTTTCAAATATCGCGCCACTCCTTTTGGTTCACTCCTCTTCTTACACGTTCGTACACCAAGAAAACTACCATAGACTATTCGACTGTGGCAGAGAGTCGAATATGTGTTGCCTTTTGGGCCCCTAGTCCCGTCGGCCGGCCTGTCCTTCGCGCACCGCCTCAAGAATAAGGTTTTTGGCTTTCTCGCACCCGTCCTTGGAACCACTTATCTCAATGGCCTCATCGCGTGCCTGGTCTCGTGGCACATTGATCTTGCAACCGCTCTGTTTTCGAATTGAGTTAACTTTGGAGCCACCGGGACCGATGACGAGACGATAAGTCGAAGGGTCCGGGAGGACAAGGTACCCAATCGAGTTACCCTTTTGAGCCTGTTGCAGTGCCGCCATAATAGCCTTCTTTGCTTTCTCAACATTGTCTTGGTGGCCTTTGAGTACCCAAGGAATGTCACCTTCCTCCGCAGACACACTGTCAACGATGCTCCATGAATGGGCATCAGCGGTGGCATCAGCATCGTCTGTGATCAGGGGCAAAGGACCGTTGCCCGAGCGAGTGTTGGATGGCTGGGGCTTGGGTGGCAAGGCATGTCCAGCATGGTCTACTGTAACCTTGTGCTCATTCCGTAGCTTGCGGAAGAATTGGCCGTTGTCGGAGACGGCGTGATGATATTTTCGTGGAACTTGAAGCGTCTCACCCTGGGACTCCTTGACCATGGATGAGATGTGCTCCTTTACTTTCTCGACATCAGCAGGCAAGCCCACGATCTTCACCCCGCCCTGCCCGCTTCCCTGACGTGGAATGTCAAGAGAAACATTGAATTGAGACTCGAGTTGGCGTTTTGCCTCGCCTCCTCGTCCAATCAGTGATCGGTGTTTCTCAACGGGGACTTCCAAAACCTCAGTGACTTGACTTTCACGCTGCAATACCATGGCCTCAATGGCAGCGACGATCTTGTTGACAACATCTTGTCTACCTTCCACCTTGATTGCGTTACCATCAGCATCCTGTTTCGGGAATTGAACAGTCCGAGCCTGCAGTCGTCGATCCTCTGGTCCACCAGCTTTGATCACGATGTCGCGGAGAGTAGAGCCTATGGATAGAGTTAGCATGACAAGTGTGGTTGAGTCAGATAAACGTACCTCCGGGCCCGATCAAGTTACGGTGCCATTTCCTGTCCACCTCTATCGTTTTCGTAATTGTGTCGTCGAAGACGGCTCTCTTCTCTTCGATGATCTTCTTGGCAGCTGCAACTTGAGACTTCGTGCCCTTGAGCTGCACTTCAACCATGGAGTCTGGATTCTCGCTACGTTCACTGGGAACGTCAATCTTGGCACCCGTCTGTTGACGTATCTCATCCATGACGGAGCCGCCCGAGCCAATCAAAGTCGGTAGCTGTTTCTGCTGGACGGTTACGGAAGCAGTGAAAGAGTTGTCCTTGAGATATTGCCAGAGGGAGAAGATCTCATCTCGTGCTTGACTCGCTTTCTGGTTTGGCCCTCTAATGGTAACTTCATCTGGGCCCTGCTGGCGTCGCGACTTGCCAGTTTCACTTGCAGCGTCTGCCACGGATTCATCATCTTTAGCAGGTTTGGCAGCTCTAGGGAAATTGATCTGGCAGTCGTATCGTTTCTGCAAGCGCAATATTTGAGCACCTTGAGCACCAATAAGCTCTCTATGGTACTTGGGCTCAATCTTCAGGGTATGGGTAACTTCCTCGTCCCAAGTCTTTGCCAGAGATGTGATATGGGATTTGGCTTTCTCGGCCTTTGCCTTGGGACCCTTCAATTCGACCTCACCATTCTGTACTTGGATGTCGACGTCGAATTTCTCACGAAGCTCGTTGATACGGCTGCCGCCCTTGCCAATAAGCTGGTTGGCATGTTTTTGAGGGAAGTCAAACTTCATTATGAACCCACGTTCTTTTTCGTCCTCCTTCTCCTGGTCAACGAAAGTCTTGGCTTTCTCGGAGAGCGATGTAACACTTGTGGCAGGACCACGCATTGTGACTGTGGTGCCTTTGACGCTAACCCGCACAGGAATGGCGCCAGCAGCACGGGTGGTTGCGTCTTGTTCTTTCTTAATGAACCGGCGCAGCTTGTCTTGGAACTTGACTGGTACCTCGAGAGTAATGGTTTCAATCTTCTCCTGCGTGTTAATAAGGTCCAGAATATGCTTCCGTGCTTCAGCCAGTCCTTGTTGGAAGGACTGCAGCTCCGCTTTAGAAGGAGACTTCTGGGGGACCTGGTAAGCCTCGCCAGGTCTCTCAGGACCCTCGTATACCAACAGAATCGGAATATCACCCTCGGCTGGCTCAGGGACGACCATGTGAACACCAAAATCAGACTGTATTTTAGGTCGGACATCAGTCCGCAGATAAGAGTGGAAGAAGGGGTCGACGGGCACGTTGGCGAGTCGGGAAGGAGGATGGCTGCTCACGATGGAGCCCATCTCCTTCTGCGCCTTGAGGGCGTTTTTGCCTTCACGCGCGAATAAATCCCAACTTCTTGCTCCCTCTGCGGTAGGGGGGTTGATGTGGATGTTGTACAGTTTTTCCAGTCGCTCAATCTCTCTTTTCTGCTGCAGGTAACGAGACAGGTCCCGAGCATAGTTCCCCGGACCCCCAGCGGCGTGGCTATGCAACTTAGCAACATCAAACTGAGATTGGTGAACCTGTGTAGCAAGATCCATAGCCTTCTCGAGACCAGCGGGAACATCACTTTCCAGACCAATGACGGTCACGGTGTCAACTCCTGGCTCACTTGGGAGAATGACAACACAGTTTGTGTCAGCGAAAAAGTCCTCTGACGGAATGCCCCTCTCGCCGATAATGAACTGATGGGCACCTTGGCGAATATCAATCTGATCCATGGTCAATTGGTTGACGAGCTCCTGGACCTGCTGTTCAATCGCCACTCGTGCAGCTTGAACTGCGGCACGATCACCAGCCAACTGGATGTGGTTGTCATTGGCGGTGGGTGCGAATCTGGGCTTCTGTCCTGCCGTAGGCATTTGCGGCACTTGAGCCGACCACGGTAGGTGAGGCGGCACCCTGAGTTGGATACCGTGTTCCGACTCCAAGGCATTGGCACGGGTGTTGTTGGGCCCTGCAATGAAAGGATAAAACTCGGCGGGGATGGACTTAAGCTTCGTACTGAGGTCGGCAGAGCGCTCTCCAATAATCTTCTCGATGTACTGACGGGCCAAGGCAGCGGACACAGTGTTACCTTCAATTATCACGTCAATCATGGCGTCCTCGTCATCTTCCAGGTTCGCCACATTCTCGTCCAATTTCGGCATTTGTACTCTAGCCCCGGACCTTTCTTGAATCGACTTGATCGTAGAGCCTCCTTTGCCGATGATGTGAGCTCTTGAGGAGTGCGGAATCGGGACTTTGATAGCATTCTAACAAATTCGCTTTTAGCCATGTCTTTATGAGTTTTGGGGATACCTGAATGCCACCCCTTACCTTGACACCAATTTGGTTGACAAGATCCCGAAGAGCTTGCTGAGCCTTGTCTTGGGGTCCCGTAGCTTCAAACCGAAGGTTGCCGCTTGCACCGGGTGCCATGGTGATATTGGCGCGGGACTTGCGGTTGATATCCTTGATAGTATCTGGAATAGGACGTTTCAGCTGGTTACGAGGCAGGATATCCTTGGTGGATAAGCTGAGGGTTTCGACGTTGCGGCCAGGGATAGACATGGACGGAGGAAAACCTGTGGGGGTCGATACTCCAGATGCCGGGGTCGAGGTTCGTGGAGTACCATTGGCAGACCAGGAGGTGCCATTTGCGCCATTTGCTAAACCCTTTGCATTGCCCCAGATGGGAACAACGTTGTTCTTGGGAGCAGCCTTTGGAACGCCAAGCGCGGGAAAGGCCTCTTGAGAATGGGTGTCAAGCTGAGCGGATGCTTGAGCTGGCTGCTTCCCAGCGGCTTTGGAGGACATGTTCTGCTCCCAAGCAGATTCCTCTGGTGCATCGGCGGCAGGGGCAGCAAGTTCGTCGTCGGGAACATCTTCGACAGTAGCAGCGAGGGGGTTCTCGGCATGCTTTTGCGCCAGACGAGCGGCGGCAGAACCTTCCTCGGAAGCCATTGCTGTTATACGGGGGACAGTATACGTGTGATCAATTAACCAAGACGGGGCAATCGGTAACTACGGCGCGCGGAACGTAATAGGTATGAGGAACCTATGTCGGAGGTTTCTAAAAGCTGTGTGGCTCAAGTTAGACATGAGCATGGTGGCAGGAGAGGAAAGGGAGAGGTGCATTCTGGAGAACTCACTATTGAAAATAGCTAAATCTGAGACGGTGAAACTCTCAACTCAACAGCTAAGTTGAGTGTTGTGTTTGCACGGACACAATACGATTATGGGGACACGTGAGGGTAGTACCGAGATCGTGGGGGACAGGGCGAGGATAATATTGGAGTTGCTGGACAAGCTAGAACATGTTGTACGACTTGTTCTTCTTGACGGGAGCGGACTGGGTAGGTATAGCTTTCTATGTCTGGGAGTTGGGATGATGCCGCCAACAGCCAGTAAACCTAGATGGCTATGGAGATGACCTCAGGGGAGAAGGAGAAGAAGGGCACGGGGTGGAGTGATGGGAATACGTCAAAATTGAGTAGAGGCAGAGGTGTCGAGGATGGGGAAATGGTTTGCTTGCCCCCAAGCGTAGATATCTAGGACGTATGTGCTGTAGTAAATGTTTATGGGTGAGGTGGAAGTTTCTCCCACGCACCAGAAGTAAAAACCCACTTTCTGACATTGTGCTGGGGTATTGGCCAATTCTGAGCATCTATTGGACCTTTGTGAAAATGTTAGAGGATTCCCCGCCCCGCTGCCCCGCCTAAGGTATTAGGTAGGTTTGGTACATGTGCCCACGCTTCAGGTCCCTCTTTTTGGTTTTTGAGGAGCCTCCAGCTGCGAACACAGCTAGCTATCAACCTAAAAGTATATCTCTTCCAAGGAGACATAAGCCACAAGCCACAGCACAAGTGAGTAGAATCTACCTGAGCCACACAAGAAGACACTCTGTACTTCATCCATCAATATTTAGAGCTAGAGATTTCTTACACCTATGATTGACCCTCCAATTATCTACTACTCTGTAAATATTTCTTGGTATGGGCATCTATACTTAACAGTAGCTGGGCAAGTCTCATTTCTCTAGTGCTTTCTGCAGCTTGGACTGCACCTTGTCATCCTGGATGAATCATCTGGCGGTAGCAGAGCCTTAAGAGTGTTTTTTCTTACCGGTACCCATGAAGATGTATGGTGTATCGTCGTCACTTCTTACTGAGCTACGTTGTCAGCAAGCAAATGGTGTGATTGTGTTTGAGTGTTGAATCTGCCGTTCCTACGCTGCTTCATGTGTCGAAGGCCTACACACATAAGGAGCCTCTACACTATCGTGTTCAGCCTACACCACCTCCCAACCTTTACCTACTCTTGGGTTTCAAAAACCCATCAAAATCGGATTAAGAGGCAGCTCCAACTCCAATTTAAGAGAAAGCATGAAAGCCAGCCAGTGTATTTCTCTTCTACCTCAGCATATCAAGATGCTGAAGCGCCCGGTGTGTTTTCATGGAACTGTCTACCATGCACAAGATCTGCATCCGTCATGTAGCCAGCCTCGAGCCTATTAGCGATAGGCACAAGAGCGCCAGATGTCATCTTCCAACCCTTGCGCCCCTTGACGTCGTCCCTTTCTTGTATCATGATAGTTCTGTAGCCTATGTGCGCGCTGCAGGCGAGGCCCGCTCGGGGTTGCTTGGTTGTAGTAATCCTTCCCTACCACGAGGCGCCAAGGGAGAGATGCGAGGCCATCTTAACGTCAATACCTCGACGAAACACTACGAGCGTTGCGGAGCAGATACTTGAAATAGTTAGTTTTATTTATGTTTCGGGGTAAACTCCGTCATCTGAACGAGTATGAAGGAGATAGTCCAAGGCATTAGATTAGTATAAGCGGTATGTCGCGCAAAGGACGGCGCAGGCTTATCACCATATATCATAAGAGACGGGATCTTGCGGCCTCTCTTCTGACCTACGTAGGCTAGCGACAACACGGCGCACCATATAGCGAGCGGCTGTTGAGCATACGCCTGCGAGAAAGATGCGCACCAGCGTCCTCTTATGTTTCATTTGCGAGTAGAGAAACTGGATTAGAGATCTGTACTACGCAAAAAGGTAGGCCAGCAGGCACGATACCGATGACTAGGTACCCTAGGGTTCAGGGCGTGCATCATTGCTGTCCGTGGCTTCAGATGCTTAGGATTTATACCTACTTGCCGATTTGTGCCGGGGAGCAACATTTCTAGAAGCAAGGCCTTTCGTGCTTTTCATTGGAATATCAACAGGAACGGGGAAAGAAGGAGAGGAGAAGCCATTCCTAAGGTTAAGCCAAAGCTCTCACGTTGATGAAAATGGCCAGTCACGCGCACATCGAATGGTTACTACCACTTGGGTGCAATAGCAATTGACCTGGCCTCGCATGCTTCTCACAGAGTTCTCGCAGAGATGACTTTGGTATGGGGGAATTGTCTGAAGAAAGGCATGAGACAACTTCAGACGCCAATTCCTATTCCGTAAGTGGTATCAGATGTTTCCTTCGCCTGCATGAATTCCATTCGTAGGATGTCACCCAAATGGATGGGGATTCAAGTATACCTTACCTACCAAGTACATATCTACTGCGCACATGCAAGCTTGAGCTGAAGTGGACGCACGAAGCATGTGCGTGCATACACCGTCGTCTGAACCAGTCTGTAGTAGCCACTGTTTACACAGTAGTGCCGTAAATGCGGCTACAAGCTGGTTTCTTGAGTTCATGGCTACCTATTAGCAATCTCTTAGGTTTAAAAGCCTATGATCAATCAATGGCTACAGATTCATGGTAGCGCTGCTTATTACGAGTGTTGGATATGGAGCGATGGATGCAAGCTTTATTTGACATCGGCCGTTCGCGGCTCGTCGTATGAAACTGCTGCCGCCAACGACTGCCAGAAGAGGGTTGCTGGCATGCAAGCACGTGCGGGTTTCGTCAAGGAATCATGACCGATAGTTCCATGCACATTTATGGAATGTATTTGGTTCATCGGCAATAGCGCTTATTCCAAGCACATACGTCTGGTCAGAGCATAGCTGATAACCAGATAGGCAGTCGGCCACTCGTTTCGGTTATGGTTGACAACGAGTTAGGGCACCTTGAAAACGAGACGCATGAAATAGCAACATACCACGATCCTGCTAGTGACGTAACGAGAAATGTGACTGCAACTTCAAGTCGGCGGTGGGTTGCGCAAGGTACAGTTGCATGTGGGTTCTAAATAAAATGGTACTGGGATGCAATACAGCAGCAGTGCCATACACACAGGTACATGTATCTAAATACCTAATGTATGTGCTGATATCAGTTCATGGTGTGCTATGTTTTAGGAGGTGCTCGAGTCGTATCGCACTGGCGCAAAAGCAAGCAAGGCCTGGGATAACGTCACCACGACATGGACTACTGCAACGGGAGGCTTCGGCCGTCATTACAAGTTGGCATGATTGTCCGACAGCGTGATTAAGCGACTTGGGCAAATATACAAGCCCAAGCAAACAAACCTATATTCAGGCACAGAAGAAACCAACCACATCAACTGAAATCGTAGGTGCCGGTCACACACGCGTCAATGCCTCCAGTGTGGAAGAGGTGGGCTTGGGGACACATCCTAATTTTGTTGGGTTTATGCTCTACGAAAGTCCTCTATTTTACGAACACAAACTTATTGGGTGATTCCACAGCAGCGCTGAACATACCACGTACATTTTAGCACATGTCACACAACACGCAGACACAACAGATAGACTCGAACTCTCCTATTCCTGTTCCTGTTCCTGTGCTTGTTCTTCTTCCTATTCCATTGTTGTTTCGGAATCACAGTTCTAGCACAGCAGCACTGAGCACTGAGCACTACGCAGTCAGGCATAGCCCTATAAGGGCATTGATCGACCGGTAACCCGCAAACCCTGTCCGTAGCTGTAGCAAGCCGCCTGCCTCCCTGGCACTCCTCGTAGGAGTAGGTGGTCTCTGCGCCGCCGCTCTCGACTGTATCTGTGTCGTGGACAGCAGTGAACAGGTAGTAGGTAACGTACCTATACGACCTACCAACAGCCTGTCCAAAAGCCAGGTAGGTACCACCTACCAAAAGGTTTGGCCTAGTAATCTTGGTCGTGCCTGGAGATGGTGCTAAAGATTCACTAACAGCAACTGGTGCGTTCGAGGTTGCTTTAGCTCTCGCAAAGCGAAGGTCCCACGAGGATTAACGATTCAGATTTCGGGATTGGACCCTGAGCAGAGCCTGAGTTCTTACGACATTTGGTTGATACAGTGCGCGGGTATCTATGTGAGCAGTGACGTGAGTCCAGACTTGGGTCGACTCCATTGCAGGCTTCGTGATCAGCAGAACCAGAGAGACCCAAGACTCAAGAGATAGGGACACCCCGGATAAGACCCAGCGACATCATACCCCCTGTATTGCTGACCTACCTCCCTATGTAAGTCTTCTGGAAAGACAAGCACCTCGCACTGTCCCTCGCTCGGCTGAAAACCCGTTACGCGCTGTCTGTGTCCCTGAGCGCAGGGCCGCCATGGTTAAGCACATCAACGGCCTACATTTGTACCTCCTAGGCAAGGTACCTTTAGTGAGAGATACCTAAGGTATCAAGTGGAAGAGCCCCGACAACCGCCCCATCCCATCGCACATATCCCGATAATGGACTGGTTGACCGATCGATAGATCAAACAAATACTCGGATTTGGACACGGCAGTAGGAGGAGACGAGGAAGGGAGAGATCGGGAAAAGATACCTATGTAACAGAAGGGGCTCAAACTGTGCCTCTTCTCTGCAATTGCATCATCAACTGCACCTGATACCTAGGTATCCTACCTAATAGAAGGTATCTTGTTTGGTGCGTGAGGTCTACACCCACGCACCCGATTATACCACACCACACCATACCACCCATATCCATACCTCCCAGGGACTTCCTATTCCCGTTGCATATAGCGCAACTCGGTCAGAGCGCTTGTTGACAAGGAAAGAACAAGCAAGCCCAGAGCAACAAAGGGAAAAAAACCTGCGGGCTCTCAATTTTTTTCTGGACCCCTCTACCATACCTACCTGAAGTCTGAACCAATATACCATACTATTTCACGGATACGGTTATCCCAGATCAGGCCCTCTACTTGGTGCCCGGGTTTCATCACACTCCTCCTAGCTAGATCAGTTCCTAGCTTGATCAGTGGTGGTGGTGCACTGGTCTGGCTGTCGTGTATGGCGTGGCGTGTCTGTCCTTCATGCGCACACATACTATCTACCTGCCTATTATCCGCCCGCCCATCAATCCATACCTAACCTGCTACCTACATACTGCAGCCCGTCACCTTTCTCTTTTTGAATTCCTTTTGAACTTGCTGCTATTACCACGTCCGTTCAAGGATTGGGGTTCTGTTCCATTCAAGTCGGACGATCTTACATACCCAAGTACCTACCTCTAAGTACTTACAGTGAGGGACCTGAACTGCTTGCTGCTTGGCTAAGCACCCAACATTGCCGTTCCTTTATACCTTACATGCCACGGCACATACCTCCTTACCACCGTACGGCGTACATCGTACATTACCTTACCCTGCCCTGCCCTGCCCCGCCCTGCCTTGCCTTGTCTTGCCTTACCACGGCGCCTACGCCTGCTTACCCAGACACTAACTGACGTGCGGACCGACCTACATAACCGCACACCAACCTTCTCTTTGCCGTCTGCTGGCCTCGATGGTCAAACCATGGACAGCCACAGTCATAATAACCCTCAGCGACGCAAACTAACCAAGAAACCGCCCTCGAACCACCACCACGCCTACAGCTACTCTTCTACCTCTGATGGTCGCTTTGACGCTCAGTCTCTCCAGAGCAAACGGAGCTCCACGAGCCTGAAGCGAGCTCCAAGCGCTCCACATGCACCGCAGAGGACTCCTACCGCGTCAAACAACTCATCTCCCCGTTTCGCTCACCCTCCAGCTCCCATCCAAACTGCCTTCCGCAGCAACCAGAACTCGCCCAACCTAAACCAGGGCGAATTCCTTCCCTCCACATTCTCTCCCGTCTATCAGCGAGCCTCACCCGTCAACTCATCGCCCACCAACCCCTTGCCAGCCGCCGCCGTCGCCGCCGCACAGGGACTCGGCGTTGGTATTGGCATAGGCTACTCGACATCAGCCCGAAACCAGCACAACCAGCGTTTGTCCGGCTCGCATTCGCCCTTGCGGCCCCTTTCGTCCAAGACATCCGAGGAATTTGTCGGCGCTCCCTTTGACGGCAACACCATTCTCAATCACTTTGACAAGACCACCGCTGCTCCATTGTACCAAACCTCTCGCAATCGACCCCCACCACCCCCGCTGTCCAAAACGAGCCCCGGCCCGCGCGTAATGAGCCCATCACTGCGCCATACCGCCAGCTTTTCGCACGCCGATAACATCATGTCTGAGAAATCCCACGGTACCCGCATCAATGATGCTCCCGTTGGCGCCCCGAAGCGCTATTCTGACGAGACCAAAGAACCTAAGCCCGGCGTGCTTCGAAAGAAGTCGGGCTTCTCAGGCCTCATGAGTACTTTAGTTGGATCGCCCAAGAAACCAGTCATTTCAGCGCCCGAAAACCCCGTCCACGTCACCCATGTTGGTTATGATAGTTCCACAGGCCAGTTTACGGTTCGTCTCAAATAATCAACCGCGGTAGGGGAAAATGTGAATAGTCCCGGTTTGCTGACGTCGGCACAGGGCCTACCCAAAGAATGGCAGCGTCTCATCAACGAGAGCGGTATTCCCGAGAACGCTCGAAGAGAGAACCCGCAGATGATCGCAGATATCGTGACATTCTATAAGGAAACTACCGAGAAGCCACATGAGGACCAGGTTCTTGAAAAGTTCCATGATGTGAGAGCTCAAGAATTGCGCACCCCCTCGGGAGGAGCAATGGCAACATCTCCCGCCTACGCGTCAAATTATGCTGGTATGTCACCACCTATGATTAGTCCACCAGCAAGTCCGAGATTTCCAATCGTGAATAATGAAGGCACCTTTGAAAACCCCCGCGCCCCGCCGCCCGTCCCCATGCCTGGAAAGAGTCCCGCTCTGCATTCGGCCAAGGAACACCCCAATTTGCAGCCCAGCCGACCAGCCCCGAGGCCACCGGTCTCGTTACAAACGCGCATGGGACCATCGTCGCCATATCCCGCAAAAGACTCCGGCATTGGCTTATCGCAGCCCGGCGAAGACCTCCCCCCGGTTTCCTACGCTCAACAGCCACGGGACAACGTTCCGCTGCTTCCCGAGGAGCTTAGATCTAGGTCGAATTCACGTGCCAACGCATCTCAACCTCACACTCCGCATACCCCCCATACGCCGGTCCCTCAACCCTCCCCATCGGTCCAGGCTGCCTATCAGCAGCAACTGATGCAGCAGCAGCAAGAGCAGGCTATATCCCAAGCTCAGTCCGCTATGAAAGGACAGGTTGGAAGATCACAGAGTAACAGGCAGCCACAGCCTCAGCCAAACCCACCCGGATACGCTGGGCGCCCTACAGAAGCCAATGGAGCCGCCAGTGGAGGCCATCCACCTCGCTCAGGTCCCTCGGCGCAGGCACGGCCCCGTAATCGCGCGCGACAAAGCAGCAGCATTGATGTTGCGGCGGCTCTGAAACGAATCTGCTCGGAAGGTGACCCCAGGGAGATATACAGAGGATTCACCAAGATTGGTCAAGGTGCTTCGGGTGGTGTATACACCGGCCACGAAAGAGGCTCGAATCGCCTAGTCGCGATCAAGCAGATGAACTTGGAACAACAACCCAAGAAGGATCTAATCATAAACGAGATCCTAGTCATGAAAGAAAGCGTGCACCCGAATATCGTCAATTTCATCGACAGCTATCTCTGTGGGGGCGAGCTCTGGGTTATCATGGAGTTTATGGAAGGCGGTAGCCTAACGGATGTTGTC
The DNA here is from genome assembly GCA_022578815.1 of Xylariaceae sp. FL0016. Classification (NCBI taxonomy): domain Eukaryota; kingdom Fungi; phylum Ascomycota; class Sordariomycetes; order Xylariales; family Xylariaceae; species Xylariaceae sp. FL0016. Next base: position 908,169 of record MU388729.1, on the reverse strand, counting down.
ACCTTCAACATCATGACGGAGGGGCAAATAGCGTCAGTCTGCCGAGAAACCCTCAAAGGTCTACAACACTTGCACTCTAAGGGTGTCATCCACCGAGATATCAAGTCCGATAATATTTTATTGTCATTAGAGGGTAGTATTAAGTTGAGTATGTTTTCACCCCCCCTTCATACGGCTGCCCCAATGCTGATACTATATGCGTAGCGGACTTTGGCTTCTGTGCCCAAATCAACGAGGCCCACAACAAGCGCACGACGATGGTAGGGACGCCGTATTGGATGGCACCTGAAGTAGTGACAAGGAAAGAGTACGGACGCAAGGTCGATATCTGGTCGCTAGGCATCATGGCGATCGAGATGATTGAAGGAGAGCCGCCATACTTGACAGAGTCTCCTCTCAGAGCTCTTTGGCTTATTGCTACGAATGGGACGCCGCAGATCAAAGAGGAACAAAACTTGTCGGCTGTTTTCCGAGACTTCCTCAATTTTGCCCTGAAAGTGGATCCAGAGAAGAGAGCAAGCGCGCACGATCTCCTACGAGTAAGTCTCCGCGCAATCGAGTCAGTCTGATGGTCCTAAACTTACATGAATTAGCACGACTTCATGAAGATATGTGTCGACTTGGGACAATTGTCTCCGCTCGTGCGAGCTGCCAGGGAGGCTCGCCAACAAGAGAAGGCTCGGAAGGGCCAGTGAAGCAACTTGGTGTGATGTCCGGCAGGTGTCCCACTCTGAAGAACGTGGGACTCGATGAATGAGTTTCAAATCTACTCGTGATGCACAGTCAACTACAAAACTATGGCCTAGATGAGGGCAGGCTCGGTCACCTGGCAGATTACCTTTCAAGGTTTGAAGGTCTATGAGTCCCCGATGCTGCCATTGCGGGGGTCAGCGGTGGTTGGTGCAGGACAGCTGGACGTTTTCATACTTCTCGAAATATGCGATCGTATCTACCGCCTGGACAGCAGAGCGGCCCCGAATATTCCCCTACAACCTGTACATAGAAAGACGATACCACATGTGACGGAGAGACGATGGAAGGCAGTATTGGAAATCCGTTGGACAGGACAGTCACTCTTAGAAATATTTGAAGTACCTAGATTAGTGGTTGGTTTGTCGGTAGCCTTAGCGGTTGGTCGTCTTGTGGTCCGCTCATTGCAGAGTAGGACGGGCTTGCGGATACGTTTATTCATGCTCTGATGAATGTAAAGAAAAGTGCGTGTCCATTGCATTGCTCATCCTCAACTATGACAGTATCCTCCCAATGATGAGTGGTCATCACATTCAACACGTTTTTAGAGCGCTGCGCCCTAGTCCCGCATTCATCGCTTCTCGCCCATATTCCTCACCTAATGAGATCCTTCAGAAGCTTGTGTATAGTAAATAGGATTGAATAGGGGAGGGACATATAAGTCGACAACTGTTCGTCGATGGATGGCTGATTCAAAACCTAGAGTATTGAGACGATGGCGATCTCCTTTCAACTATGACGCCTAATGAACACATAGGTTTGGTTTTCTAGTCCAGACCCCAATGCCAGCGTGATACGCGAAACGCAAGGATTATTTATATTGATGACGGTTTTGACAACCCTGGGTTTGTTGCTTGTTCCTGGTTCCTTCACCAGCTTTTGTCGTTCTGAGTGTCCTGGCAATTAGGAAGCAGTCTAGGTGATGCGATGGGTAGATCGCAAGAAGAGCTGTAGGCGTGAAATAGGTATGTTGGTCTTCTAAAGTCGTCCGCCAGTGGAATAATTCCTGCTCTCGGTGATCTACTATTGTGGGAATGAGTGGCTTCTCACTGCGGAGATGGAATTGATGATGTATGCACCTGGTGCCTGAGTAAGATAATGGTCCGCGAAACTGGAACATTCCATGCCGCACAGAGATGACTTTAACCTATGTTTGAAAAGATTCAGAATACTTTGCAGAAAATTATCACTGAAGCTGCCCGGACATGGCAATGACATATTCTAGTGTTTATTTCTATTTTTTCCAATGGGGTAGTCTCTCGCTCGAGTCTATATATGCTTGAGATCTATGATGGTATTATCCTCCATACTCTACTAGGCAACGTTCACCGTCCCGTTCGTGAGGGGACACCTAGATAGGATCTATGAAAAATACAAGCGCTTTAAATTCAAAGGAGATATGTGACGTCTGCGGACGGAATCATCATGTGTATCCAAATACACGTGCCATCCTCTCAGGAAGATGGCCAAATGGCACTGGACGCGCTTGTGGTGATCAAAAGCATGCCACCAAGCTCAGGTGCGGCAACGGAGAATGTGAGCCTTTGCCTTCCCCCATTGGGAATTCCCCAAATAACGATCCCATGGGCAACACACAGATCGGCGGTGTCACCCCGCATTCGAGTCGACTTCGACATGCCACAGGCGGCTGCCACGTCACACTCATCGGGTAAAGTGCTCCCCCAAGAGCCGCAACACTGCATGCACGCCGAGGTGTAGGTGGCCGCGTAACCCGACGCTTCATTTTCATCGAAGCCTGTTACATGAACGGTTCAGCGGGGGGTCTAGACATTTTCCCGCACTGGTGGTGTGTGTGTGGGGTGCACACGCCAGGGTTCTTCTAGTAGCAGGTGTAGCCGCCGTCGATGTTGATGTTGGCGCCGGTCATGAAGCCGCTGGCGTCGGAGGCCAGGAAGACGCAGAGGCCGTTGAGGTCGTCGACGTTGCCGAGGCGGTTCTGGGGCGTCAGCGAGCGCCAGATCTTCTTCTGGGCCTCGAGGGCGGGGACGCGGTTGAGGGCGGTGTCCATGTAGCCGGGGCTGATGCAGTTGACGCGGATGCCGTGCTTGGCCCACTCGGCGGCGAGCGACTTGCCGAACTGGATGACGCCGGCCTTGGAGGCGTTGTAGCAGGACTGCTCCTGGGGGTAGTTGACGATGCTGCCGCTCATGGAGGCGACGAGGACGATGGACCCGGGCTTGCCGGCGGCCATCATGGCGCGGCCGACGGCCTGGGACATGAGGAAGGAGCCGGTGAGGTTGATGTCGATGAGGCGGCGGAACATGGCCGGGTCGTACGTCTCGGCCTTGATGTTGGAGTCGGCGATGCCGGCCGAGTTGACCAGGACGTCGGGGGCGCCGTAGGTCTCGACGCAGGCCTCGACGGCGGCGTTGATGGCGGCGCCGTCGCGCACGTCGACCTTGAAGAAGGAGACGGGGAGGCCGGTCTTCTGGTGCAGCTCCGCGGCCGCCTCGTCGCCCGTCTCCTGGTTCACGTCGAAGATGACGAGGGCCTTGGCCCCGGCCTCGGCGCAGGCTCGCGCCATGTGGTTTCCTAGACCTCGGGCACCGCTGCGTCGGCTGTGTTAGTGAAATGGTTTCTCACGGAGGGGTGTGTACCAGGGACTGGTGGTAGAGACGTACCCAGTCACAACGACAACCTTGTCCATCACACTCATCTTCTGCATCGTCGGGGGCATGTTGCGGTAGACGTTCTTGGTCAAGGGGGTGACATCACCGTCCTCCTCTGGCAGGATGGGCTTGGGCTTCGCGTCATCGCGGTTTACGGGGATGGAGTAGTGGTCGCTGGCGGCGCCCTTGTTGTTCTGTGAGTAGACGGACACGGGGATCTCGGTCTCGCTGACGACGTCGTCGCTGTTCTTCGACCGAGTGGCAGCGGACTTGGTGAAGGTGCGGCGGGCTGCTGGGAACGCTACCCTAGGGGCTGCGGCGCGGGATGTGTTGGAGAACAGGGGAGCCGCAGCTCGGGTGACTCGTAGGGCAGCTCGGCCAGGCATTTTTGAACTTGTGTGTAGAGAGGATACGTGGGTATACGATGTGATAGAGAATGGCAAGTATGAACAATCCGTGCTCTTCAGTCTTTATAAGAACCTGAGAAGGGAGCCGAAGTCGGTGGGGATTACTAGTTGCAAGGGTGCACGGGAGCTTGAGAGGTCAGAAGACGACGAGTTTGATTAGAGAATTTCCCAACTCTGGTGTGATAGATGGTCTGATCGGAGCGGGTGGGGGGTTTTCGGTCTCGTTAAGTGTTTCTGACAAGGTGCTCGAGCTTATAAATAAGTCGTGACGAGTCTCGCTTAAGAGTTATGCGTGGGCAGTGAGAAAGGATGAGTCGAGGAAGAAGGAATAGATGGTAGAGTCAGGACATGTCACAGCAGCGTAGGGGACCTTTTCCTATATAGCTCTGGAGAAAGGAATAGTGGATTCATGAGATTCTCTTATTAAGAGATAGCCATTTTTTTTTTCTGTTCCCTCTTCTTCTCTGCTGCCCTGTATATTATCCAGTTTATCTGCAGTCATCGGCATTGCGTTGAAGGATGTGTGGACTACTGCGCGGTAGCTCTTGCGCCATCGCTGACGCCGAGCGCCCTCGCCCTCGCCCAGGGCCGTAGATCTCATTCCGGGCGTTACGTTAGAAGAGCCACATTCGCTGAATATTATCATCTCGCAGCATGCGCAGTTTTGTCACTGTCAGAATCAATTTCATACCGCTGGTGGCGATGGCGGATGGGGCAGAGACACAAGGGAGGATGCAATGAGATGCACCAAATAACATCATACTTTCTAGCAACCAAAGTGACGACAGGAGGGACGGCATTGGACCTATCGTAGAAATTTTCTGCACAGACGCAGGGTCCTGTCATGCCCTGGCGGGCCTGGTCTATAGACTGGTCCCTACCTACTGTGGACTCTGTTTACTTTAGTTACATAGTTCACTCGTGCTGTACATACCTAGTCCGGCAGGCGAGGCACGACGGCGTGGGTAAGGAAGCGTAGTGTGGGCAGGCGGCGGCGGATTCAAGCCCTGCCCCTGTCAGCTTGTTGGTGGTCCACTAGGGCTCTTGATGCATCCCTGGAAGATCCAAAATTGGAACGCCGGAGCCAAAGCAAGCCAAGACTGCGCAAAGCTTCTTGAGCTTCAGAGTGGTTGGTGATGGAAAAGGAGGGTTACCATACTATGTCCTAGTATCTTGGTTGGAAAGGATGAGAAAGGAGAATAAAAAGCAATGGTATCAACCATTAAGCAATAGTCTCAGTCTCAATATCAGACTGAGATGTGCAATCAAAGACAAGGTCAGCTGGACTGCTGGATTTTCACAACCGTATACATGTCACTGAACTTGACACCGTAATTCAAGAAATTTGGCGGCTGATAATTACCACCATTTTCCCACGGGATAGTTATGCAGTAGCCTGTCCCAAAGCCCTGGAACAGTACTCATAACTCAGGTCGGTACGAGGAAGTGCATAGGCAGCTCGACTCATTCTTGAAACCTGGCCCCGACAGAGCTATCAATTCCCGCGTCTCAACTCGGACTTCATCAATTCTTTCAACCACGTGTGTTGACGATTGGTTCTACCGCGTGACCACCAAGGTCCAAGGCCGTCAACCGTTCGTGCCGCCTCGCAAAACACGAGAACGGGCTCTGTAAGGGAGCAGAAGTGTGCGGGCATCTTCATCCTGGATCTCTTATTCAGCTGATGTGCATCAAACACCGAGATCCTGCTCAGCATTTGAGATCAGACGGCTTCACACTTCACACACTGGCATCCTTGAGCAGAGCTTGACTCAGGTGAGCACACCGCAAGTTTCACCATGCTGCTTCATGGCCCAACAGCCCCAATGAAACGCAGAGGCAATGCAAGTAGGGGTGCAAGACTGCGGAGATTGGTGAGTTTGGATCAAGTTCATTGCACAGCCAGACCCGTGGGGTCTGGGGCCAGGCCCTTCCATACCTCCATGTTCATCATTGCCAACCCTGGGAGTCAGGACCATCACGACTTTTCGGCGGTCGTGTTCTGGTATCGTCGTGAACATAAGCCGTGCCCTAGTCGCACCTGAAGATTCAACACTCCAGCCGACTATTGATCACTCATTTCCCCAATGCCCACACGGTTAACGGCCCGCTACCCGTCGCGTTACGAAGCCGTGAAACAACGTGAATGCCAATTTCGCTTGGCCTGACTATGTATTTGTCTGCCATTCTGCGGAACGGCGGTCGGCCTCGGCTGACTCGCTCGACTCCCATCAACCCTTCCGAGCTGCTTCTGGAAAGATTCCCGCCCCCCTTTTTCCCTTGCCACGCTGCCCTAGCATATGTATGTATACATATGTACATAGTATTATGCGGCTCTGCTCGGGCAGCCAAGCCTGTCGTGCGGCTTGGTTGCACGATTGACATGGTTCCGTCGATGATGATTGAATCCTCCGAAGATGGGATCGCCTCTGCAGCTGGGCATTCGGCTACACAGCTGTACACACCGAGGACACCAGCTCACCACCGAACCTGTCATATTTGTTACTTACCACGCAATTACCAACATGCCGCTCTGATGAGCTGCACGATACAGTTGTCGATCAGCTCAAGGTGAACAATCAGATTGCGCCGAGACCAAGACCAATAGGTAATACAGACCGTCCGATTTCCCGTCTTGGCTGCGACCTCTCGAGCGACAGCTTGTCAACTGTTGAGCGCTGGTCACTGACGAAGAGCCGAAGCGCGGTTACCCTGAAAACATAGGACCATGCTTATATGACCCGGATGAACCAGTCTTGGTGTGTACATGCTAAATCAGCTATTGACCAACCACTTGTGATAATATAAAGTAGCTACCCAAGCTAGCAGCTATGATAAAAGTGAGCATTATCAATAGCCCGAAAGTCGATGATCATAACTACTCGATGCATCTCATTCAAACTGACTCGAGCTTGTCTGCCTGCCGCGCTCAAACCTATTCACTCCATTCCAATGCCGGAAGCTTGAGACTACCCGGCATACCACGCGGTCGCTCCGCCATGGAGCTCATGTGACGTGGAGGAGGCGTGATGCAGCCAAGCGGAAACCTCGGCAATGCCAATCCCTCGTTGAGCGCTGGCGGTCGTGTCGCTCTGTCGCACATCTCTAGGCGGTATGTGATGCCCATGCAGACCTCCACAAAACTCTGCCGGTCAATGATGTCGTGAGCGGCCCTCCTAACGGCCTCACCCTACTTCTCCAAGTTCGTCAGGGCGACGGACTCGGGACACGCCAGGCCAGTTAGCCGTACGGATGCAGCCGCCGGCATCACTCTTGCAGGGCCGCTATCTGCAGGTGCTGCAAATCATCCCGCGAATCCCAGCGTCGCGCCCTCAGCATTGGTTCTCAGGCGAGGCATATCAACGGCCAGCGTTGGTATGGTGGGTTCTGAACGACTCATGTGACGTACGCCAGCAGCTCTACCTGATATGTTACCTATTCAGACACCCTGTACGCCCACCAGGGCCATATGCACCGTTATCAACAACCATGTTTCAACATTATCAATCGCAGAACCCGCGATAAATAGGAACCCAGGACGATATTCCAATCGAGGATGGACTAGACATGTCGTCATTCCAGCATCGCCGCAGTGTCCGAGTTTTCCGTGCACGAGATAGATGGCTTCCTTGCATAGGAGCCTGCCAACCCCCCTGATGTTTTCTGACGATATTCGCAGGGTTATGCGCTCATCCGGTACGTGTAACCGAATCGATTCCCCAGTCTTATGAGGTATGTAGGACTCTTTGATCGGCAGTGAGGTTCCAGACGCTTCTCACCGAAAGCCCCCCCACGATGAGCTCACTGGACCCTTTGGAAGATCCGCCAGAATCCACCTTCTGACGAGCCAAGATCCAACCACGTCCACTCCTGTTCCAAAATCACCGCCGGCTCCGGGAGACAGGTCATCTCTGATACAATAATCTCATGAGGGTGATGATCAGAGATAGAGCTCACCTCAACTTCACTGAGTAATAGTAATTATATTATGGATATCCGTGTCATCCAAGATACATCGATACTGACATCTTCTATACGAACAAGATTCCGACAAAAAGTTTCAGAACATCCATGTACAAAGTTGCTGTGATTAACAACGTTCACTCTGGCATGGTGACCCTTCATCGACTTGGTAATTCTTGATAATTCATCCCGATCTAGTCCAACTGCTTTGCAACTATTACCGTTGAATACCAAAATGGTGATTAGAGTTTTTGCATCCTAATATTGCCTTATTCGCTGGGGCGCACTATGCCTCAAGTACCCGGTTGGCTGTGTACGGAACCTTTGCATGGGCATATGCGCCCGGACTATCTAAACTCATTATAACGTAGTCAGGAGCCTGGGCCTCATATGACCGGCTAAGAGATTTGAGAATAGTTCAGGAATTCGTGTATGGAGGACAAATGCCTACATCACTGTTTGAATCATTCATTGCTGCGTGCGATGGCAACGACCATATAATAGTCTTCTAATCACAGGAGATGTGAGAAACTTGCCACTGAATCAGATAGACGGCATCTCGGAATCCATCCCCCAAAGGAATCCGTCATCGAAGCGCCAATCCAAATCCCCCATCAGATCAAACGGATCCTGCTGACTCGCCCACGAGGCGAACACCGCACCCTCGCAGCTGCCACGGCCACCACCGTGACTGCCGTCACGTCCCTGTGCTACGTCCCTGTTCGCGATCATCCCCCGCTCCCCAAGGGCGTCTCCCTGCGTCGCTGGCACGGTTACCCGACCAGCAGCCTCCGGCGCCGCCTCGTTGTTGCTGCTGCCGCCGCCGCCGGCACCGGCATCCCCGCCCCGCGCGTACACCAACGCCCCCGGGCGCCCCGGGTCCGGGTCCTCCGAGAACCGCTGCAGCAGCGCCCGCAGGCCCGTGACGGCCTGGCGCACGACGTGCCGCTGGCTCGCGTCCTCGGCCACGCGCGCGAGGGCGCGCACGAGCCCCGCGACGACGTCGAGGGCGTTCCGCGTGTGGAAGTTGAGGCCGTGCTGGGCGAGGTCGCGGGGGAGGCGGAGGCGGCCGGCCTGTGGGGGGGAAGAAGATGTGGTGTCGGGCGTGCCGGAGACGACGGCCATCTTGAGGAGGAACGAGGCGCAGACGGCGATCATGGCGTGGGTGAAGATGGGGGTGCCGATGAGTGAGGCGCGGAGCGTGGGGTCCTGGACGATGAGGCGGACGGCTGTTGTGATGGTTCGGATGGTTAGTCAGGGGGGCTTTGAAAGGGTTCGGAATTTTTCGGATTGTACAAGACGACGTGCGTCGAGAGGTTCTTTATGGCATGATCTGGACTGGACGAGGTTATTACTCACTGCTGGTCGCGGCGGATATGGCGCTGTTGGCGGCCTCCTGCCTGTCCCAGGACATACACAGACCCGATAGATCTTGTGCGGCGCCGCGCGCCGAGATGCCGCGGAGCGACATGGAGTTGAGCTGGAACTTGGCCAGGTGGTAGTACAGCGCCGTTCCCTTCGACGGCATCGAGCTCTCGGCCGCCGCGTCGGCGGTCCGCGTCTGCTGCTGCTCCAGCCGCCACTGGTCGACCGAGACGTTGAACGACTGCAGCATCTCGTAGTCCTGGTCGCCGAGCTCGAGGTCGGGGTCGCAGCCGTACATGAAGTACGCCCCCGCGAGGATCCGGAAGAGCTTGACCTGCGCGACGAGCGCGCGGTCGCCCCGGGACGCGAGGCCGCTGGCCAGGAGCTTGTCGGCGCTGCGGATCGCCGAGTCCTCGTGCATGAGGGGCGGGCGGCCGTAGGCGAGCGCGAACTGGTGGTCGCAGACGTACAGCACGTACCACAGGCGGACGCGCTCCACGGACGCGAGCGGCGCGCGCGCGAGCGGCAAGGACGCCTTGTGCAGGTTCATCTCGGTCGCGACGCGCACGGCGCGGCTGCTCAGCGCCCAGCTGAGGCTCGTGAGGTAGAAGGCCCCGATGCACAGGCCGCGGATGTCGTCCAGGTTCTGCGTGTGTAGCAGGCACGATGCTCGCATGAGGGACACGAAGGCGTCGTACGTGGCATGGAGGGACTGTTCCCTGTTGGGGATGTGTAGGGCCGCGACGGTGAGCGCGGTGGCTACCAGCAACGACGAGGATTGCCTCGCTTCGTTGAGAGATTTGTGCTGGCATAGTATGCCATCCCATAACAGGGGGTTGATACGGTCCCTGTAGTGGTTGAAGAGGTATTCCGCCTCGGCTAGAGTGACCACCCCTCTGCTGATGAAGTCAGGCCCGTTGACGTGTGCGGGATCGACGCGAATGAGTCGTGAACTGCTAGCATCTGTCAAGCTGTAGAGGTTGTTCATCGGTAAGGGAACGAGGTCAGAGTCGTCTTCCTCGAGATCGGCCGAGACGCCCTCGGCTGTGAAATTACCAGTACCAGGTGCGGTGCCATCAGAGTGACTGGTGCTTGACCGAGCAGCATTCCTCTCTGAAGCGCCTAACACGGGCCTCTCATGCTTTGCTAACCCTGGGAGGTTATTGTGTTGTAACAGCTGCTCGATAACATCATTGAGCTGCTCAATCTTTGCCGTCGTTTGCGTCTTCCACCTGCGTTTTCATCAGTACTAGTAAGTCTTCATGAGATAGCACAACACTTGCGCTGTGTCGTCGTCTATAAATTTCTGCGCAAAGTTATGCGGAACACACTCGATCCCGCTCTTCACACACTTGGTGCATGCTGTCCGGCCCGGCTGTACAAAGCACTTGATCTTATGCCTCTTGCACTCGGCGCCTAGAAATCGCGTGCTCGCATAAGTCTCGAGTAGGATGGGTCTTTGGCGATAGTATTATTTGGACTCTTACAAGCTCTTGTTAAGTGCGGTTTCGAAACGTTCGGTGCGGTCTGCTCAACTGACAACGAGCGCTCATGGTCGTCGACCCTCTGTCTCTTATTGCTGCGACTCATGTTCAAAGGTTTAGCATGGTCTCTGGTCTTGCCGACTGTCGTTGGAGAACTCCATGAGAAATTTGATCTATTCGAGGGTTAGGTTGAGGTCTCTGGAAATTCCGTGCTAGTTCCATAGTCTGGCTTTTATTTCCAGCCCCAGTCGGTTCCTCACCTTCCCCGTCGCGTGACCTCGGCGTACCTGAGGTAGTCGAATGGTGCGGAGGTGGAGTGCGGAGTTTTGTCCGATACGCTACGCATGCAAAGGGTGTGAGGTAAGTATCACGGTGGCATGCGGGACATCTTGGTCAATTATATGGCTTATCACCCTGACACAGATATGAGTCCATAATCGTAGTTTGAGACAAGTAAATCAAGTGTCCCCCCATGTTTAGATGAGGGTGGTCGCCAGGACAGACATAGTGGCAATATTTGGAGGTCTGGACGCTTCACCAAATATAACGTTTGCTCTTGGTAGTGTTTTTCTCCTTTATACATAGCAGCAGGCTCTTGGCTCATGGGCAGCTTGTTGGATAGATCCAGGGAATATTCGACTACTTGAAACTCATGTTGATGAATTACGACAATATGCTTTCTTGCCCACCTCATAGTGGACAAGACGTGGAACCTTACAGATCCGTGCGCCTCAAGGTCAGATCCTAACCTCGCCATCTTCCCTTCGAGCACGAGCCCTGAGCTCGGCCGCCAATGCCTGAGTGTGGTTTGTCCTTTCCACCGGATACTTCTTGAAGAGATAGGCGAACACCAATGACCCCACGGCCACAACACCAAGCCAGCTAGTGGTGGTAGCAAATCCCGGAATGTATCTCGGGGCGTCCTTGTCGGGCCACAGCCAACTCGCGTAGATGGACGAGGCATTCCCGATAGAATTGATCAGGGCGATGGCTACTGCTCGTTTGGCCGCGGGCTGTGGTATCACATCCGAAACCCAGGTCTTGACCAGAGGCGAGCACCCATAGATGGTGCCGAAGGCAAAGATAGTCAAAACGTACTGTGCGATCCTATTGCTGGAAGAGCAAATGACGGCGATGAACAAGACGGTGCCGATGGTGGACAGGCCGAAAACGAACGGCCATTTTGTTTTATATCTGTCTGCCAGCATGCAGGCTGCGACAACATAGACGAGAGCGGCAGCATAGGCCGGAATTGTATGGTCTAGGCGAGTACGTGTCAATAGCCTGATAGATATACAAGCTGGAACGGGAAGAGAAGACTCACATTGACCTGAGTGGCCAGACCACCCAAAGCTCTTGACAAGAGTCGGGATAAAATACTGCATCGTCTGACTCCCAGTAATAAGCACAAAAAGCAGACACTGAGCCCACACTCGCCAATCGCGGCATGTCATCTTGAAGACTTCCCAATGAGAGACCTTCTCAGTACCAGCGCCCTGCGTCAGATCTATGCCATCAACCGCCAAGCGTTGACAAGCTAGAATGGTCTCATCCTCTTTCAAGAATCTCTTGCTGTTGGAAGGATAGTCGGGCATGTAGAAGTATATGACCGTGGACGCAATGATGGATGCGAGACCTTCAAGAATCTAAAGCAAACAATCATTTCGTCAGCTGCATTTGGATTTTGAAAGGTGACGAGTACTCACAAAAAGCCATCTCCATCCCGCGATGCCACCCGCACCATCCATGTATTCGGTGATGACTCCAGCTAGGAGTCCACTCACTGCGCCTGCTATCGGTACGCTTGTATATAGAAAAGCGTATCGAGAAGCCAGCTCGTATCTCCTGTACCACGATGACAGGAAGAACGCACATCCTGGAGCAAAGCCGGACTGGAAGGCAGTTAGTGTCTCGAGTTCGAGGTGAGCGGATGATCCTACCTCAGCAACACCCAGGAGGAATCGTAGACCAGCCAATTGGCTCCAGCTGTGTGTGGCTCCCATCAAAGTAGCGAATGTCCCCCACAACAGTCCAAGTCCTGGTAGAAACAGACTTGGTCGTATGCGGGTGAGGATCATGTTGGCAGGCACTTCGCACACGATATAAGAGACGAAGAAGAGCAGCACAATGACGGAATACTGTGAGTCGGTCAAGCCAAAGTCTCGACTGAGACCTCCGGTTTTGGCATTGCTGATCTAGGTTTAGCGAAGTATGCATGTAGTATTGGAACTATGGCCATTATCTTACCTGATGTTGGCTCTGTCGAGATAGCCCAGGAGATAGAGACACCAGGTGCATGGTAAGATTCGCCAATCAAGTTTGCGGAGGAGCCTCTTTTCTTCGTCAGATCCTTCAGCCCATTGAGCAGCGAACTGCTGTGCCTGTAGGTCGGCTGCCTCATGCTTCTGGCCGATATTTGTACTCTCTTGGGATTGAATAGATGCAGCTGCATTGTTGATATGCTCGACGCGTTGATCAACCTCTTTTTCGGTCATCTTGAAGCTTGGATACCAGGATTCTGGCTCGGCAGGTAAGGAGACGACGAAAACGCCACTCTATCAAGTCATCTTTGGAATTTTGTTGGGGGCAGAGGTGACGGATTTTATATAAATTCGACCCTGGGATTTCTTACACAGCATCGGATGCTGGCCGAGTGTAAAGCTCATTTCCCCATGGGGAAGTATAGCTTCATGCGGGGGGCGTCGGCTTGGCTCCTCGTCGCTCAAACCGCCGAGTTGCTCCGGTACGCCTGCTTGCCACGAATAATTCACCCTCACTGTCCACATGGCCACCAAGTGCTCCATTTCGCAAGCTAGACAATGAAGTGGTACGATCTGGGGCGGGGTTCTGGTTCCAAAGCGAAAGGGCACGACAGGGAAAGGAGAGTCGCTTTCGAGGTTGATCGGCGGTATATGCGAGCGTAGGTCTCAAATCGGCGTTTTCGCCGATGTCCTATGAACGGCGCTGATGCAGTGGAAGTGACATTACTTTTTACACCCCGGCAAGTGGCCGAGTTCCTATAAATCGTCGTCTTATTGAAAATCGGATATATGACTAGTATGTACGCTGCTAGCATCTTGGACGGACGGAAACAACTTGTGTAAGTGAAGAAACGCCGCCAACTTCAGTATTCAGCGATCCTCATGAACCTCTAACATCACCTAGCCATTTTGGTTTTACACAAAGCCCAAAGATCCATCTTCAGTCAGCAATGGCTCAGAGCACGCATTCCCACTTGCGGCGGCCGCGTATCGCCCTGACCATGGGCGATCCGTCAGGCATAGGGCCCGAACTGGCAGCCAAGCTCCTGAGCAATCCAGCCAACGCGCAGCGCGCCGACATCGTGCTCCTCGCAGACCACAGCGAGCTGCAGAGTGCGACCGCTGACGCAGGCGGCGTCCATGCCCTCGTGACTGACGGCGCAGCAAGCCGGCAAGGAGCCCAGGTGCTCGACGACAACACGGCCTCCCAGTACGCCTCCACGCGCGGCGAGGTCTCCGAGGCGAGTGGCGCGCGCTCTATGCACCAGCTGAAACGGGCGCTGAAGATGGTCTCCGAGGGCTCTATCGACGGCATCGTGTTTACGCCTCTGAACAAGAGCTCGCTCAAGAAAGCTGGAAGTGAGTGTTTCAGGGTATCTCCTAATGCCATGCAGGCATCCTCGTGCTACCACTTTCATGGTTCACCATAGTGTACCACGTATATCTACCTGTAACACCTACAGTAACCCTTGGCAGGCTGTATGGCATTTTAAAGAGCTGATCACTGACCACAGTTCTATAGTGACGGAAGAAGATGAGCTACGGTGGTTCGCAAACCAGCTCGCTTACACCGGCACCACAAGCGAGATCAACATCGCAGGTCCGCTCTGGACAGGCCGTGTAACAAGCCACATCGGCATCGAGAAAGTAGCAGCGCGAATCACCCAGGATTCGACTTTGAAGGCCATCGAGCTGCTGCACAGACTACGGTATACCCCCCTCCCCCCTCACCAGCTGGATGGACATCCAAGGTAGACAAGATTCACTGACATCTCCGGCACCCATCCAGCTGGGAATCCGGCATCGAGCACCCCCGCCTGGGCGTCTGCGCCCTGAACCCGCACAACGGCGAGAACGGCGCCTTCGGCCGCCAGGAGATCGAGCACATCCGGCCCGCCGTCGAGCGCGCCCGCGCCTCCGGCCTCGACGTCCAGGGCCCCTTCCCGGGCGACACCATCTTCCTCAAGCGGCAGCACTTCGACGCCGTCCTGACCATGTACCACGACCAGGGCCAGACCGCCATGAAGCTCCTCGCCTTCGACGGCGGCGTCACCGTCCAGGGCGGCCTCCCCATCCCCATCGCCACGCCCGCTCACGGCACCGCCTTCGACATCGTCGGCAGGAACCTGGCCTCCGTCACGAGCACGCAGAACGCCTTCGACATCGTCGCCACCATGGCGGAGCGTAGGATCGCGAAGGAGGCCGGCGCTTGCGAGGCGACTTCAGAGCCAGCGACGACGAAGGCCGGTCTGTTGCCAAACTCCACAGTGGTTGAGGTGGCCTCATGTTGCTAAAGTTCATATCGGATAGCACCAGGAGAAGCAGAGTAAATCAGGGGGCTTTACTATCAACAATTGGATAACTGATAAGTACACAGCCAAGCCGATGACGAGAGACTGCTTCCGACGTTGCGGAGCAGGCGCGGGTTATTGCAATCTTATGTCAAGGCTGTGAAGAGAGAAATAGGTCTTACTGATACATTGAAAGATGGAGCAAAAGGTAATGGTTTCCCAGTGGACATTTTTTGGTCTTGCCGGCTAAATTTCGTAAGACTTTGCTACTCTATTTCTCAACGGTGAATGCTGCACCGGAATTTTGTTATAATGCGACCTTACTTATTTAGTATTGTTGGTGTGAGTTTTAAACTATTGTTCTGGATTTTTGGTTTTTCCTATGGAAACTACCATCACATCATCATATATAACGCACGCACTCCTTTCTCGGCTGCGGCAATATGCCAGGGGCGGACGTCTGTCTCGCGGTCTACCATGCCCCTGGCCCGCGCCAGAGTGCCCAACCCCCGGTAATATGTGATCATCTCTCTAAGTAGCGCTTCGTACGCACGGGGGTTGCCTTCTGAGTGCACGATGTTTACCTCCATCATGACTGGTGGGTCTTCAAGTTTCGGCCCACCGCGTTTGACGAGGTATCCGGAGATCAGAGCTGGATTGAAGTCCGTCGTATTGGATGAGTTGTTCAAGCGATGAGACAACACAGCGCCCCATGCCGCGTCTGTGATATCCGTCAACGTGGCATCGGCATCCGTATCGGTGGCGTTGTGATCGCCACTGGGGGTTGGCGCACTCGTTGCTGCATCGCCTCGGTGCGGTGTCGGTGGGTTGCCGCTTTGTTCGGGGGAGAGGATGGATCCCTGAGGCGTTGATACGGGTGTTGTGTAAAACACATTCGTAGCACTGCTAGGAACTTTGGGTGCAGGTGACAAAAGTTGCAATGACGGATCGGTGTCGACAGATACTAGAGTGAGGCTGATTGACGTTCTCGTTTCTGATTGCGCCAAGCTCGACCAGAGCTCGATCTCGGCTTGACTCATGACACCACATTTGGCGATAACCACCCGCCAGTGTATCCTCCAGGAGGAGACAAGATCTCGGGTCGTAGCCCATATTTCATGCGCCACATCCGCCAATGGCGTTGTTATCGCTTTGCCCTTTCTACCCAAACAATAAGAGGCCGTCATTTGCTGGCTTCCCCGATTGTCTGTCCACGCAACAGTAACCCATCTCTCGTCTACGCTTTGCGCATAGGCTATGTGCAGACAGGTATTCTCGTGCAGTAGAGAGGACGACGGACTCGTTGTGAGCTTGAAATCGATCATCCTAGGTGGTGCTTGTTCAAGTACTATCGCTGGAGAGGGGGGAGAGGGGACAGGACCACCGAAGAGAGAGCACCTGTCGTATACTTCTAGCGATAATTTAGCGAAATCGGCAGGCGCTGGCATGGCCACCGAACGGGGCGAGGCAACGAATTCTTGCGGTATCAGTTGAAGGGCTAAGTCGGTATTGACAGGCAGACTTTTGCTATGCAAAACTCTCTTGTACCCCTCGAATATCTCGTTGAAAACCGCACAGCATTCAACGATGGAGCCTGCCACTTGGGGCGAGTAGACAAAGAAAACAACAAATGTTGTCTGTTCAGCCTTTGCCGTTGACAGAATCTTGCAGACTCTAGACGCGCAAGTCTGAAGGGATGGCCCGAGGAAGGACGAGGATTTCCCAAATGACATTAGATCTGTCTCAATTTCGAAGGGGAACATGCCATCCTCCACCCCTGCAGCTGATTGCAAACGATTGAAAGAGCCCAATTTGAACGACTCGTAAGTGCTACGTAGTCTATCCGTGAAAGTCATCATGTCATCTGCAAGGCCATTAAAGTCTGGAAATACACAAAGTGCATTAATGTCCTTGCTTCCCTGTGACGGACTCAATCCCAGGCCTTCCCAAAAAGATACAGCCGAGGGCAGCACAGACAACCTAGATTCATATCGACGTATCTCAAAGTGTGGCGATGGGATTTGGAATAGATTGCTGGGTCTTGTTTGCTCGGCCCCAGGTGGTCTTGGTTGCATACGTGTGGGTTGGCCCAGTAGAGGTACGTCTTGGACTTCGATAAAGGGCCGGAACTGGTAGTCTGCAGCAACGCCGAATGAGGCTGGTAGTATAGCCTGGAGTTCTTGTATAGAGTGACGTGCCACGTGGGACAGTTGGCGACGTCGTTCTATCACCGTCTGCAAAGACTGACAAGATGTTGTGGACACTATTGTACTGGTAGCTGACTGATCTGTCAAAATTTGAGCAGCCATAATCAGTTGGTCGTCTGGTAAAGCGTATTGAATCAGGTACGGTTCGGGATCCGCAAAATACTTTGACAAAGACAATTCAACTTCGGATTTCGTCGCACGAGGTAAGTCCAGGGGCGGATGAGGAGACGTTAAATCTGCTGCCTCTAGTTCCTTGAACGACGTTGAAAATGATTCACCGTCGTCTTCTGGTCGCCGTCCGCGTGCACCAGTCGACTTGACAGGGGACACTGGCTCACTGTCGTAGCTTGAGTCATCTGGATCAGATACTAAACTGGTGTCATCCGCATCCGAAAAGGGTCGATCTTCATTCCGAGGACTAGATGCTCCTGACCTGGGGTCCTGATTGCTGTGTATATGAGGTGCGAAGTCACTGACTACAGCCGGGAGCTGCTTGGAGCCCTTACGTCCTTGGCTATGTCGGCGGAGGTAGTCGGTTGTTGGCGGCTCGTTCGAAATAGAAGATTTGGGCTTTCTGGGTCTGTCGATGGAGTAGTCAAAGCGGCCCTTTCCTTCATATTTGCTGTTCACCGCTGACAGCCCTGGGCCGAGGTCTGTTTCGTCGAAAGTGTTGTTATGATCCGGTAGCTTGAGTTGAGAGTTTTTCCGGAATGCCTCTAGATTATTACATCTCTGATTTTCAAGCGAGGCTCGTATACGTTTGTAGACTGTATCTGGATCAAGAGGACTTGCGGCCCGTTTAGTGGGTGTGCCACTAGGTTGACGGATGGAATCCTGTGCTGTAAATCGCCTTGACTGGGCCCCCAAGGAGCTGCGCGCATGTCGAAGCTCAGGCTTTGCAAAAGTCTGGGGAGGAGCAATATCCATCAATGGCTGTTCACGGGAATATGGTTCGACTTTGATCTGGGTTCCTGGAGCTGTAGCAAGATCGCCGACAACGCCCGAGCTCGACCCCCTATTTGCAATGTCGGGCATATTAAGTCCAGACATATCAACATCTCCAGGCTCTTCATCAAAGAAATTAAAGTCTGCCTCAGTGATGTCGTTGTCCCCGAACATGTCAGGACCCAGCTCGCCGAATAAATTCTCGGCTTCGAAGGAGTTGCTTCCGCGTTCTCTCTTTGTCTCCGAAGGTTCCCAATTCTCCGAGTACGTCTCCGCTGACGCTTGATTCGACTGACTGATGTCAACCATGGCCGGAGTGGCCTGAATGTTTCCTGGACTGGACATAGTGCCATCCATAGAGGGCGTTGCTCCTAGTAGGCCTTGTATCCCGTCGGGCGGCGTTGGATACATACCAGCAGGTGCCGGGCCGCCATTGTTTGACCTGTGCAAAGCTACAGGAGAAAGCCCGGTGATACTCTGGACTTGATTGTCTGCAATAATGTGTTCGTCTGCAACCGTCGCCTCTCTCTCCCTTCTCTTCCTCTCCAAGTTATCCTCTCGCTCGGAGGTACCCAAAAACCATGTTTTGGCTTCCTTCAGGGGATCAAAGTTGCGGGTTTTCGACTCATCATTTTCGTTTTCAATTGACATTCTTGAGAACATCTTGCAGAAGCAGAGACCAGCGGGCCACGATGCGCTACCTGAGCTCCCCATCAAGGGGGTACGTTTTCCATCGACTGGATGATCAGCCAATTTCCGACGCAATCGCTGCAGACCGACCCATTGTTGTGATTGGTAACTAGCAAGGGGAATGTGTCGAGACCTTAGAATCCTAGTGCACATGTTTTTCCATGGGCCCCCATCTCTCTCAGTCCTGAGCTTGACAAAGTGGGAATCTGGCGATTGGCCGATACTGCCTTCCGCGTTTGTCGGTTCGGTATTTGCGATGGGTTGGCAGTTGGCAAACATGCCCAAAGGTGCAGCAAGAACAGTTATTCCAACGGGTGGTAATTGTTGGGCAATGCTTTGCGACAAACTAATCAAATTGTCGGCTGTCATGTGAGCCAGAGTGACGACTAAACTCCCAGTAGTGGTAAGATATATGCGGAAACATGCCAATACTGCATGCAAGGCACTGTGTTCAACTTGGGAAGCCTCAGCAAGAAGTAGCACGCGCGAGCTGAGCGCTATAGCACCAGTCCTCGCGCAGAATTCTGTGGCTACTGCCAGCAGAGCAGCGGAGATTAAGCACTCGTGAGCATCCTTAATGGATATGGTGGCGTTGGCCTTAGCAGCGGCGGGCACTACGGCTTTTGCATCTTGATCGATAGTCGAGGGTGGAAAGTTCGGTATCGTTGTTGATTGTGTAAGAGCCGACGATGCACTCGAGGACGAGCTGCTGGGGGTCTGCGCGGAGTTTGGAGCGTGCGTCTTGTTCTTCACGAGAGCAGCTGGCTCGAAGAATCCGCCTTCGCTCTTGAGTAGCAAATATCCGCTGCTTTGGATGGTATCTGGAAAATTATGGATGTCAGGCTGATCTCCCTGGGATTTCGGCTTCTGGCACAGGCGAAAAGACCATAGTCCACGCCGAGCAGCGTCAGCATAGACAAGATGCCCATCCTTGCGGAGGTTGTTTTCGACTTCGATGGAAGAAGGACCAGAAAGACTAGCGACGGAGGGAGACGGCTCGTAAAAGGCGAATTGAACGGTCGAGATATTATTCTAGAGAAGCAAAGAACATGTCAGCACAGCAGTACACAAGTCAAACAAGCGGGATGTTGGCGCACAATCACTAAGGCATTAGTTTCATATTCACCCGTGTCCATATCGTAAAGTCGTGTGAAGGGTGGTTGGTGACGGAAAGGCCGGCCAACTAGCAGGTAGGACTGGTGTTTTGGAGCTTGAATCTCAGACTGAAAGAATCCCAGCGCATGCTGGACTCCATCGCTGTCGAAAACAGTGACGAGGAGGCTGATAAGGGCGCGAGAGGATTTGTATATTACTGCACTGTGTCGGTGCTACGAGAGGTGGTGCGATGCGACGCGATGTGTTGCGACAAGGCGATGAATCGCAGGACCGAAATAGCAAGCTAGAAACAACAGGAACAGCAACGATGAAGCAATCTAGAGCGGAAGCAAAGGAGGCGCAGGAATTCGGCGGGCAAACAAGCAGAAATGCTCGGCTCGAGGATATATGTGCAAGTGTGTAGTACGAGCTTGTGCCCTTTTGTTGAGCAAGGTCGTTCACTGGGCGGGCAATGGTTGTTAGATCACAGGCGACACCGAAGTAGTTGAATGGTGAGGTTACCTGTAGATATGGTAATCCTTCAGCCGGAGTGGTGTGGCCACCAATCATGTCAGATTCCAGGGTCCTCCTCAGTGTCGGCTGGGGTATGGTAATAGCAGGTGGCAGGACCAGTCCGATGGCTCTACAGTGAACCAGGTACAACCACGCTCTATCCCAGCTGTTCCCCGATAAGATGTCTTATCAGTGGGTTTATCATTCAGTCTAGTGATCCAAGACGGTGCAGCTACTTCCATAAGTAAAGATTATCTTGGCTTTCCATCCCTCGATCCATGCTTTGTATCGATAACAAGACCCACTAAATTTTCTTCTCGGCCCCTCCATGTATTGAGAGCCGACTTTACAGGTGCTCCTGTTTTTGTCGCCCATGAAAAGCTTCACGCGACTTAGGTAGTAGACCCATCATCCATATTATGCGCCCATAAGACCATCGACGTGACACCATGGCTGTGGAAGACGACGTGCCTGTATATACCATCGCGGGTGCCAACACATCACGGCCACTTCCTGAATGGCTCGCTCGTCGCCGGAAACGAAGCCTTAAACAGGATGCCGAGTATCAAAACCGTATAGAGCTACTCCAGGATTTCGAGTTCGAAGAAGCCAGCACTTGTGTAAGAGCTTCCGACGATGGGGACTGGATTATGAGTACTGGAACCTACAAGCCCCAGATCCACTGTCATTATCTACCACAGTAAATTACCCTTGTTCGATCGTGCTCATCGCCGCATGCGCTGATCAGATCCCATAGCCTGTCCCTTTCGTTCGACCGCCATACCACTAGCCTGAATGTCACTTTCCAACTTCTTTCCCGTGACTATTCCAAATCCATACACCTTCAGAGCGATCGACGACTCGAATTTCACACTCCTGCGGGTCTACACGAAGCCATACGTCTCCCGAGGTACGGTAGGGATCTCCAGTACGATACGTTCTCTTCAGGTTAGTGTTCCTGCAATCCGCAAGACAGTAATTCCACCTCAGTCCTAACCTGTCTGGTTGCAACAGAATGCCTTGTGCCTGCCGTTGGTTTAGACGAAAACGGCAATGGCGAAGTGTTCAGAATGAACCTCGAGCTAGGCAAATTCTTGAATTCGTATCGGGTAGACATTGGTAACGACGATGGTGTGGATGGAGGTCTCCAAGGCAGCATTTTCGCCCCGGCGGTCAATGTTGCGGCTATCGCAGAGAACACACACAACTTACTGGCATTCGGGTCTAGTATTGGGTCAGTCGAGTTCTGGGATCCCCGGAGTCGCGCTCGCATTGCTATACTGGGTGGGCAGCAGGGCGAGATCACATCACTCGATTTCAGCCCCTCAGGCTTATCCCTCGCGACGGGCACTTCCACTGGAGTTGTCAAGCTTTTTGATCTTCGGAGCCCGAGGCCGACCGTCGAAAAAACCCATGGCTCGGGTTTTCCAAGTCAGTATATACCTGCGCCTCTTTGTATATATGGTAGTTCTGACCGTCTTCTAGTCATCAGCTTGAAACATATGACGACTTCTTCGGGGGAGAAGAAATTCCTCTCCAGCGACAAACAATCAATCAAGATCAGTAATGAGCACTCAGGCGACACATGGGCCTCGGTCGAGCCTGTCGTCGATATCAACTGTGTTGAGCACATCAAAGGGACAGGGATGTTGCTTACAGCCAACGAGGGAAAGCCGATGCACGCGTTTCTAATACCCCAATTGGGAAATGCGCCACGCTGGTGCTCCTTCCTCGACTCTGTCACTGAAGAGATGGCGACAGAGGTCAAGACCGACAACTATGAAAACTACAAGTTCTTGACTCTGGCTGAGTTGAGATCACTGAGCATGGACCATTTGGTTGGCAAAACCAATCTCTTACGCCCTTACAGTAAGTTTGTCCGGGAAGCAAATGTCTCCGTTTAATGCTTACTTTCTGCTCTCTAGTGCATGGCTATTTCGTTGCTACAAAGCTGTATGAGCAAGCTCGAGTTATCGCCAATCCTTATGAATTTGAGGAGGAGCGGGCGAAGCGTGTAAAGGAGAAGATAGAGAAGGAGCGTGAAAGCCGAATTCGTGGCAACAAGAAGGTCAAGGTCAATCAGAAGCTGGTCGACAAGCTCCTCAAACGCCAAGAGAAAAGAGCAGAGATCGATACCAATGCTGGCGTTCTTGGAGATTCTCGATTCAGTAAGCTCTTCGAGGACGAAGACCTCAAAATTGACGAGAACAGCCGAGAATTCAAGGCTCTCAACCCTAGCACAAGAGTTGATCCTGAAAGTAGTAGGACCAATGCTGGTTCTCCAGCTGAGAGTGACAACGACGAGAGCAATATGGTGGACAGCGAAGACAGTGACCCAATGGTCATGCGTGTCAGCTCTTCCAATCACATCGGAGGCAAATCCGCCAAGGACACGAGCCTAGGATCCCGAGCGCAAAAGACGGGCAGAGTCAGTAAGAACAGAGGTGACGTGGTAGGAGAACGAGAGGTCACATTCATGCCCGAGTCGCGGAAGCAAAGACATGTAGAGGAGGAAGAGGCGGAAGCTCCTAGGAAGGAAAAGCGGTCAGATGCCAGGCGGAATGCCAGCGGCAACGTTTTCAGGCGCATGTGATACCCAAGTCATATACAGGAATTTAAGCAAGTCGTCTACTTATAGTGATACAAGGAATCTTGAATGGCCTCCCCGCACGCTCTTCTAGAGCGCTAGTACACTCTTCATCATTATTACCTCACAGCAAGACAGTAAACCGCAAGTCCCTCTTACCGAACCCTAGCTACCGCCATTGTGGCTTTACATTGCCCTACCTCCTGATGTTTGGCCACTTCTTTCCCCTCCCATCCGGACTCTGCCTTTGATTGTTTGACCTGATATCAACTCTGAGACCTTTCTCTACATCCTCGGGTCGCAGTCTTGGGGTAGGGGGTACATCTTCGAGCTTGACTCGTCCGCGACTTGATTTGTTACCCCCAGATGATTCTTTCACCGAGCGCGGGAACTCGGAGCGCCTTGGCGTGAGAGCAGTAACGACTCTGCGGGCGGACCGCCGTATGTTCTCCCGGACCTTCCATTCACGCTTCTTGGCCAGGTAGAAGAGGACCGCCATGGAGACTGTAGGACCTATTAGCACAACGTCGAACTGTGAATGAATTCATGAGTTCACTGACTTCCGAGCACGCCCACAATGGCCACCACGATAATAATCGCCACCATGGCCCCGTGCGAAATTGAGACGGCACCGGGACTTGAACCTGATGCTCCGGCAGCATCATCCACACCGCTCCCGCCTAGACCATTGTCGCCTCCCCCGGTGTACGGATCCTCCGTAGCGAGGGGAAAGGCGGACGTAGCGGTACCTGCCATCGCGACTTGAATGATCCTGTGATCAAATTTGGTAGGACAACGACGGGTAGGCCCGATGTTCTACGACAGCGAATGGTGGTCAGATGTATAGACTGAGTGAAAACCAGCACTCTGGTTCTGCGCCGTACTGCTGCCGCTGGCAAGCAAACTCGAAGACAGATGTAGAACCACGTGAATGTGTGAAAGAAAGAAATTCCCGGCCAAGAGGTCGAGAGGAAGAAGAGGATGGAGATCGAGCGATACAAACGCCACCTCGAGGGCGTCTATCGTGGACTTATGAACGTTGTTCGCCCGTGACCGCTGTGGGGGAGGGGGCGGCCATCATATCGTATCGTGGCCTAGTATGTAGGTCGTATGGAGGCGTCCCTCGACGACGATGTGACGGGTAGTGCATGGAAGCACCCTCTGACCCGGTCCCTCACTGTGCGCTCCAAGTGCCGTCAACGTGCTTCATGCACGTCTGGTAGTTGCGATCTCAATCTCAGCGACAACCCTGCGCGGTGCCCGAGGGGCCTATTGGACCGACGCTCCGGCACCAAGTCATAGAAGTGTCTCTATTTAGACACTCGCGGGCTGTCATTGGCGAGGGCAATGCCGGGGGCGCTTACGACCTGGGCGCTTGAGGGCTGCGTGCCTGAGGGTGTGGCCAATGATGCGCCGGCGACAGGGGTTCGATGCAGTGGATGGGCTGGGATGGTGTTGCTCAGTGGCCGGCCGAAAACTTCAGAGAAAGGGGATTGTCACACTTGTCGCCGAGGCGAAAAGTTCAAAGAATGTGAAAGGCATGGAGATGCAGGTGGCTCTCCGATGCGGGCAGGCCTGGTCTAAGTGTCGATGGTTGATAGGTGTTGCTGGTGCTTGATAATGCAGCTGGGTATTCTTGTCACGGAATCGCCTGTACCGATCGACACCGCATGCTGCCTTAGTAAGTTAGGTACAACGAACGTCACTTATCCATCCTTCGGCTTCCACGATGTTGGTAGTGGTCGATTGACGGACTCTACACAGAACACATCAAATGGCATATCAAAGGCGTTTCCTAGACTCTGACCCTCCCGTTGGTGTTGGTTCATTGTTGAACATCATTCGCTACTGGACCGCTGTTGTTCGAGGTCATACACCGCAGGATTCAAGCCACGAGTCAGACCCGATTTGGTGTTTGCGGCCCGTCTCACTTACCGCCTCCAGAGTTGGCTACTGCGATGCCCGCCCAAGGTCTTCATCTCTCTCTCAGCCGCCGTGCAAGAAAGCCAAGGGAGTTGTAGGCGAGGACTTGGCCTGAGCCTTGGGTTTGGCTGCTGATTACGCAATATGGGCCAACCATCTCATGCCGCGTTTAGAATGGATACCGTGGGATTTTTTCATTTCTCCATGCAAGAACATATCCCGAGTCGTTCGATTTACCTCTGATCGGGAAGGCCTCACCAGATTGTCCATATTTGGGGGCAGGCAGATAACCGAAATTTGCCTGTCCTATTCTAGGCAACCGAAACACGTGCAGGTTGCCTGTGCGGGCCGCGCTGCGCTGAAGACACCCCAACCATACAGTTGGATTCAATCCCGCACACCTGCAATCGCACGGCGTGCCTGCTATTTCTGATCCGGAGACCAGCTTTTCCGATGCTGTAACACTCGCGACGGATCCGCGATATAATTTCGCAGGTATCAACCGTGATCGCCGCTTCCTTGCTAGATACCTAGTCAACAGAGTGTCGCGTCGAGTTGGCGGTGCGGTGTATGAACTGACGCGCGGTTGACAACTTCGTCGAGTCATGAGAGCGCCTGGCTCGGGATAAAATCTACTACGGAACTCGCGATGTCTGCTCTATATTTACCTGGATACTGAACCTTGTTTGGAGCTGACAGGGCTCGTGGAGTTCGGAGTTCATTTCTCCAAGCTAATATTAGGAAAACGAACGGATTCCTGTGGATTATGGCAGAGAGACAAACAAGGTAACCTATTCCCTGGTATGTATTTTGGGAGGAAAGGTCTATTGTAGAGTTATGTGGATAGGCGAAGAGCATCAGGGTAGTAAAACGTCAGAGAACATGTTGCCTGATGAAGTGGCATCGCCATAATCTCAGGTACCACGTGATATGAGGCGCGCATCATCGTGGGAATTTCAATCAGCTATCCTTTCTTTTGCTGTAGTAGCGATCTCAGGCTTTTGCTATGAAGAAATACCACCGCCAGCTAGCCTGTTGAACTTTGAGGCCTACTACACGGCCTCTGAGGTCCATAGGATAGCCTTTTTCATCCTAGTGCTCCTATTATTGGACGGTAGACTTGATCTTGATTGATGTAATACATCTAGTTGTGTAACTCACATAATCGTTTTGAGGCTCTTCGTAATCCGCTGAACCCATGACCTGGGCATCACCACTTGGCGCATTTCTAACTACATATCTGGTGCAATATATAGCTATGCGAAGGACGTCTCACCTCAAGTGTTTGATGTATACACAAACCGCTAGTATACTGGCTTGCTCGATGTATCAGCCTACGAAAGCAAATCATCGAGAAATCTCCCGGGTCTATTGCCGTCGGAGTGCCTGCTCTCATTAAGTTGCAAGAACTCTAGATAGACAAGCATGAAACTAGGGTAACGACGGAGATAAAATGGTACAGATCGTTTCCAATTGTATGAAAGCGGCTGGCATTGATATGAATCGAAGCGCGAACCCCACTGATGAACGTGGTTTACTGTATTGAATTCTGCAAAATCTGCTTCGGTGCCCGGCTTTGCCCCAGAGGTCTCGGCTGTCGTGATGCGTCCGAACCATGATGAAAACTTGTTTTAACTCAATTGAATGCGACGGGAGCGATGAGTGTTCTTCTGTCTAGAAGGCGAGTAAACCATACCTATGATGTATATATTCCATCTACTTAGGTAAATGTATCTTCATGTTTGAAGCGCTATACCCTATTTTCGTCGCGACCAATCTGCAGGAAGCCACAGTGGTCTTGTCGCTGCTCCTTCCCATCATGATTTCAGTCTCATAGGTCTAGGCAGCGAGTCAGCCTGAGTGAAAAGGATTTGTTGGCCCTCCAGCGACAACTAAATACTCCGATATCATCTCACCGGATCAGAGGGATGCCTCCTTCTGTCACGTAGGTTTTGCTGCGTCATTGCGTTGTGCTCCCTCTTCACATTCGGTTACCTTAATTCAACACTTATTGAATCTGATAGAGAGCTGCCTGGAGATTGATCACCAAGAAGGCGAGACTAGTGCATTCGAGCCGATCGACCCACTGGCTATAAGCTACGTTATTGAGTACACCAATTGCATCATCCAATATATCTGAGAGCTTATCACTTGTTTCCGCGATTTCTCGTGTAGGTTTTTAGAAGCCAGTCGTCGTGTCTTAACTATCGCTGTTCTCCACGCTATATGCTATCCGAGTATCACCATGGCACCAAGTAGGCCCCCTAGAAAGCCCTCGAAGAGACCATTCGACTCCTCGCCTGAAGAGCTGAACTATGACTCTCAGCTGCAAACGAGCCAGCAAACTACGTCCAATATGCTGAGACCTCTCGAAGACACCCAAAACGCGACCCAATTCCTAGATAACATGGGCTACTCATTCAATGGTAGCCAGAACACGGTTCACGTGGGTGCCGACATGGTCGACCGTCTCGAAGAGACACAGGGTACAGTTGAGATGACTTTTGACTCCTTTAAACACAAAGTAGCAGCCGACGGATCTCCACACCAGCGACCCTCGAATAATGACAGGCCGTTCCGCATGCCCGAAGTAGAGTCAGTCCAGGATATCCAATCGAGCTTTCAATACGGAAAACCACCAACACCTCGCACGTCGCTGAAGCCTGCTGTCACACATAAAAGCATGGGGCCTCCGAATGTCCATCGAGGGCCCCAAAAGCCATTTGCATATCCTAATACCCACTGCAAGAGTCCTACAGCGACGAGTCCACCATCCTTGCCAACGAGCAAAACCTCTGAGTTGTCCAATCAGACTCACGGAGACAATACTATTGGTCGCGAACTTCACCACACTCAGCATGTAAATGTTATGGCGATAGAAGATGATGATTCGCCAAGGACAATGGCCGTAGACGAGGATGAGAACAGGGTATTGCCTGGCTCTGCTATCGCCAATAGTAAACCACCAGGCACTTCCCCTACCAAGGACTTGAGTCCCAGTCAGAAGCAGGATGTTAGACTACAACATCACTGCTGGCCCCTCGTTCAGCACAGGATACCCAAGTCGATTACCGACATCCAGCAGCGAGCCTTGGCACAGTCGAAGACATCTTGCTCGCCAATGGTGAGAACGGTTGCGCCTGGATCGGTATCCCGAGAACCTGAGATACGAAGTCCCCACACCGTACGATCTATGCTCAATCAAGCGAGTACTACCATTCAAAGGGGCAGTGGTCAAGCTTCTAGACGTAATGCACCTGATGAAAGAGCTGGAACCATTACATCTGATCACCAGCACCACACTCATATACGACCAGAGCGCGAAGCACATCGTGACGATGTGATCAAAAATAGAACCGCTGATAGACACAGACGCACCGAAAACCCTCGTCATCGAGCTTCTTCTAGTCCGCGCTCCGACTCTAGGGCTTCTAACATAACGAAACGGCGAGTTTCTTGGCGTAAACGCCACTCGCCGGAGAGCCCTACAGCAGAAGAGTGCGACAAACTTCAGACAGGGCTTGTCAGCGGGTGGAACGCATACTTTGGATACGCAACTGGTCTTAAAAAGCACTGGACTGAAAAGATAGCTCTGCTCGAAGAGCAGATACGCGACCAAGACGAAAGTATTCGATACTACGCCCAAGAAGTGGAACTTCGTGACAAGTCTATTAATACTTTGAAACAGGAGAGGGTAGAGGCATCGGCGCTCTACGAGGAGGAACAAGCCCGCATGGACGAGTCAAGTTCTAGGCTTGATAAGTTACAAGAAAAATTGCGGTGTTGTCGTAGTCGTCTGAATGAGGCAACTAGCGAGCAGCAGCGTATTTTCTCGTACTGCAGAGACAAATGTCAAAAGACCATTGAGGAGATAAGATCAGAGGAGCATGCCCGTAGAGAGGTATTGAAGGATGCCATGGAAAGGTCAGAGTCAGCACGAGATCAGATCCAGAAGAAGGTTGCGACGGTTGTGAGCCAGTCCAGAGCAGAAGCCGAAGAATGTAGGTTCTGCTGAGTTCATTTCACACGCCTGGAAATTAACACGTCCTCAATCAGCAAACAAAACTATCGCTGTACTGAACTCCCAGTTGGCGGAACGTGAGGACGAGGTCAACCGCGAGAGAGAAAACACGATGAAGCTACAAGAGCAGTTGGCTGAGTCACAAAAGCTCAACGGAGAAAACTTTGAATGTCTCCTCGAACAAAGCAATGATCTACTTGAGAGAGCCAATTCTGGAATCTCGAATGATGAACACATAAAAAACTTGCTTTGCGAGCAAGACCAGAAGTGAGATAGACGCCGATTACCTACTATAAACACCCACAGTACTGACGTTCACAGCATTAAAAGTATTTCGCAGTCTCTGCGCGAGATGAAGTCGACTGCTCCCAACACAGCTACATTGATGAGGGAATTGGAAACGATGCAAAATGCCGCAGTGGCTGCGTAAGTCCAGAATGAGTGCTCAATTGAATGCACGTGCTAATAACATGGTAGCATCATTGCAGAAATGCAGGGAGAAAGAGCAAACGAAAATGAGAAGACTGACCACGAATCTATGAAGCAAGACATGACGTGTGTTCGTGGATTCTGCGAAGACTTGAACCGAAGGATGAAGGAGCATGATCGAGCTGCAGCGGAGTGGCAAAGCCAATACGGCAACTTGGAGACAGAGAATAAAACCCAGAGAGATCTCATCGAGGAACTCCAAGAAAGTCTGGATAGATCAAATGACGACTATGGCAAGCTAAGTAGCCAACGCGATCAATTGGTAGAGCGCATTGAGGCCATGGGGAACGACTTACGGGAGAATAAGAAGTCTGAAAACGAACTTGAGACACTGGAGGAAAGCGTCACACAACTTCAGGCATGTCTTCAAGAGAAACAGGTCGAGGTTGACCAGGCAAATGAGCAGTTGAAGGAAGCCAATAGAAGACTCGACGACCAAGCTCATAAGATCATGAAGACAGAAGGCTACGTTCAGCAACTGCTTGAGAAGCATCAAGAAGCACTCGAACTCAAAAATGAGGAAGTTCAACAAGCTATCAAGAATGGAAAGAATAAGATAGAGAGCGATTATGGGCAGCTTCAGCAGCTCTATCAGGAAGCAGAGTCCGCACGCGTCAAACTTACAAAAGAGCTTGACCAAGCCCGAAGGCAAGGTCCCCAAGGGAGCGAAGAAAAGCAAGATCGAGAAGTAGTCCAGTTGCGAAGAGATCTTTCAGATGCGACGAGCTTGACAGCTGAGCTTAGAGAAGATTTGCAATTATCTGAAGAGAGGAGGAATGCTCTCTACGAAGGTTTGCAGCAATGGGCGAAAGATCGTACTCGAATTTCGCAGGTTCGGCAGGTTATCAATGAATTCGCCAACAACCATCCCACCGTCAATGAAGTCGACAAACAGATGCGAGGACTCCTGGAAGTTCTTAAGAAACTGGAGATGACTTACGAAACCCACAAAGTGCGTTTGAATGACCTTCATGCCGCCCGTCAAGAATCGGACGAGAAAGTAGAGGAGCGTACGATTGCGAGTGAGTCTATCACCTCACAATATAGAGACCAACTGGTAGCCGTCAAAGCTCTCCTAGACCGTGAAAAAAGAGTCGCGATACAGTCACCATTTACCGATGACGACGTTCTATCACCTGTGACAGTCGAGCAAGAGAAGACGTCCCGACGTCAAGCATCCACTCCTCGCGGTATCATGAAGACTCATATGAAGAGCGAGCATCGAATGATTACGCACAAAGCACCTGAAGAGCTGAAGGAAAAAGATGGTGAAGTTCCAAGTGAACTTGAGTACGCCCCAAGACCAACCAAGCGAGTGATGGCACCGACGATGAGAACCACGAATAGTAGCCAGAAAGCAGCTCCGGCGTCTCATAGCACATACAACAGGCCCGTTGCAGGAGCCGTTGTCAATATGAACAACACGGATGCGACTTCAACCAAGCTTCTGGGTTCTTTCAAAGGAAAGAAACGTTCGTCTGACCATCTCTCAGCACGGGGGAGTTACATCTCCAACCAGATAGGCCTTGTCGACAGTGCTGAAGTATTTGAGCAACCTCCAAAGCGCCGTGTTGGACAGATCTTGATGACTCAACGCAGCGACAAGCCCAAATCGGCAGGGAAGCCGAAGCTGACTCGAGCTCACTCCGCAGGCAATCTTCTTCAGTCTGGAATACCAAGCAATACAGCACTAATTCAACCTCAATCTGACACCTCGAGAGGTGATCAACGAGGCAAAAAGCAGCATTCAGTAAAAGTCACCTAGGGGCGTCAGCCTTTCGATTCTGGCTCCCACCGACCCGAAAGCTCTTTGCTCGAGCTGAACACCGCTGAAAACCAGGACAGAGGCCAGAACTGATGTTGCTACATCAAGGAGCCCAAGGGGAAAATTAGCAAAGTCGAGAGCAAATGTTCCATCCACGCCGAATAACGCTATTTTTGCTTATTGGGGCTATTTGGCAAACCTTCACATCACTATCAAATGACTCTGCCCTCGATGTCGTTGGCACCTAATCAATTCACATTCCGGAAGACCACACATGGAAAGACTGAACTCTTGTACTGCGTCATGCTGTCTCATGTTCACGATTCGTCCCGTCGTAGTCGTTCACTATCCTTCAATAACCACTTTGCCATCGCCGTTGCTCTGAAAGGTTATCAGCGTGTAGAAATCCTGGGTTCTCCCCACACCTTGTTGGGAACCCTACGGCTCGATATTTCACCAGCTCATTCTCCGGCTAACATAATCTGCGTAGGAGCCGATTCCTGCTGACGAGGCTTAATGACTCGTGGCCCAATTTTGACAAAGACAATGAAAGGAGAGCAACATCTAGACAAAAGAGTATCACGGTTGTACCCCAATTGTTCACGGGGAATCTGCAAGTAGCTGATTGTTATTTGCTCCATTCCTCAATAGAAGCAATTCATCTTTATTCCACGAAGCTTGCGCCGCCGTTACATGCACCGTCAAGGAGCTTGAGTTTGGTGAGGATTATACATGGATATATACACGTAGGGGTGGGTTCTTCTGCTCTTCCATTTAGAGGACATGCAACCAAATAGTCTGGAAGCCGGGCTCGGGACGGCAATCTAGACGAGGGAAGGTGTATCTATTTGTGTTGGAATTGTGGCCATTAGTGACCTCGATCGTATCGTACATCTGTCGACTAGTGGGAGTGATCATTTGCCCTTTCGTTTTTGTTCGAGGAAGAGGACCTTTTTCCGTACTAGAGGAAAAAAAGATACGTCAGTTTGGGCAATTGCCAGCAGGATAAACATTCAAGACAACTTCGCGCTTTGTTCGATTGCCTCGCTAGACCTGTTTGAAGCCGCGAAGGGTCCTCGCTGCAGTAGGAAGTGGCATTCCAAGTCTCGAAGCGGAATCGGAATCGGAGAAGGAGGGCTTAGAATTTGGTAGGTAGATAAGGAATGAAGTTGTGCAGTTGACGAAATAGCGAGTGTGACGCACCAACGGGGTCATATTTTAGCATGCTCATGGGCGTCGACGTCCGCGGCCGACTGAAGGTGTAGAAGAAGCCAGTCATGGCCATGGATATGAGGCGCACGGAGATCGTGCGGGACTTGGCTGCAGGCGAACGGTCTGATTAGCACTTCTGGTCACTCACTCTATGGGGGATGCTTGAGTATTCGGGAAACAATTCGGAGAGAAAGTAGCTTACGCTTTTTCGCCATCTTGGGCCGATCGTGCTGGGGTTTGGGTGGTCACGATTTGAGCTGGGAGCTTGATGTCTATCGCGTACAGCTCGAGGATTCAAGATGGTGTTTTTTGGTGGAGCATCGTAGCCTTAGTGTGGCTGGTGTCGAGTTGCAGCCTAGTGGAAACACGCAACCAGCCACACGTGGCTTTATCAAGTCGAAAATGTGGGTTCTGGACTGCGACTCGTCCGCGGAAAAGTTGCAGGCCCATTCCGTACCTCCAAGGTATCTCAGAAAATTGAAGTTCGGGACTCTGCCACAATAAATCGGATACGGGCGCCAGACAACAGCTTACTATCTGGTCGCCGAGTATTCGAGTCAAGGTTGTAAGTCAAGATAGGTTCGACTCCTATCAACACTATCAGTAATCGTCTACGAGTCGGTTTCTCGGGTGTGACTCCAATCGGCAGGACATTCCGGACCTGGGATAGTGAAGGCATCCAAGATAGTGGGGGAGGATCGACCTAGGGAGCGATCTCCATCTGGGGCAGCCAATTAGGCTTGTGGCATTTCAAGCTTGATATCACACTCGGGAACGACTGTCGAGCATAGAGCGTAAGTCTTGAGTAAGCGCAAGCAGGAAGAGTTGCAGGTGAGTGTGATGGTGACCAAGAAAAGCGTATCTGCCAGGGTCGGATATCAGTCACCTTTGATTGATAACCCGGATAGACCCCAAGACGTTTGACTCACTTCATTAACTACCATTTAGCGCTACAGTATTTGATCAGAATAGCTGGAGAAGCATTGTGTCCATTTCTCCTTTATTTTGATAGAAGAGACATTACCTATTATTATAAAGGCGTATTCCAATATATCTCGACGCAAAGATCATTATAACAGACTCCAAAATGCCCACTGTAGACTTGGAATACCCCAAGCAGCCCTACAGCAAGGTCAACCGATATGATGTCCGAGGTACACCAGCCAGCATAAATATGATCCGAATGGCCACTTTATACTAATAACAAAAAACAGCCTCCTACGCACTGGAAACTATCCACCAGATCGTCAACACCTGTCCCATCCTGCACGTCTCCTTCACCACGCCCACGTCGCCGTTCCCAATGGTCCTGCCCATGATCGGACAGATGGGCTCGTTTGCGCGCCCCAGCGCCGACACAGGCGACGTGCTGGAACTGTACCTGCACGGCTACGTCTCCTCGCGCATCATGAACCTGTCGCGCCAGAACGAGGAGACGGGGGCAAGGGGGGAGGAGCAGGGCATGCCCATCACCGTGGCTGCGAGCCACATGGACGGCCTCGTGCTCTCGCTCACGCCCAACAGCCACTCGTACAACTACCGCAGCGCGGTGCTCTTCGGCCACGCGCAGCTCGTGGCCGACCCGGCCGAGAAGCTGTACGCCATGGAGCTCATCACCGACGGCGTGGTGCCGGGCCGCTGGCGCCACACGCGGGTGCCGCCCAACGGGGCTGAGCTGTCCAGCACCGCGGTGCTGCGGGTGCGAGTGGCGGCGGGGAGCGCCAAGATCCGCTCGGGCATGCCGAGCGACGAGAAGGCGGACATGGCGGACGAGGCGGTGACGGGCAGGGTGTGGACGGGGGTGGTGCCGGTGAGTCTGCAGATGGGGGAGCCGATGGCCGGGCCGTACAATGTGGTGGCGAAGACGCCGGCGTACATCGAGGACTGGAGGACGGAGATGAATGGTTTCGCGCTGGAGACGGCGGTGAAGAACGCGACGAAGAAGATGAAGGGAAAGAGCAAGACAGAGAAGGATTAAGCCGTAGGTGGAGGCTAGGTGAGTGGTGCGTCCGATGATTGCAGCTCATGGTATCGAGGATGACGGAGTGAATACGGGCATGTCAATAGCAGTGACGGCGACCTCTCCAGCCTGCTGGCTACTACTGTTTGAACAGTCAACAAATGCCTAGTAATAAAATACCCCGTATGTTCGCGATTAAATGTCGCCTTTCGTTGAACTTCACCTATTTGCATAAAGTACCTCTCGCAAGGGCCGAAGCACGATACCTCGGGGTTTGGCAACAATACCGCCCAGTGGGCGAAATACAGAGGTTCTCGAAAGGACAAATTACTGTTTGTATATCTCCAATCAGCGTGCAATCGCCCTCTTGTGGTACAACAAGGTATGCACATGTTGTAGAGCTATGGTGATTTGACGGAGCCGATATTCATGTGAAAGGGATGAAACCAGGTTGCCCTGCCAAAGTAAGATTAGATGCAGACGGCGTATATACAGCTTTGTCGACGGAAATACATATATACAATCTTTGATAGTACAAGGGGCCCTCTAGTCTTATGATTCAGACATTCGAGTTCACAAGTCTCGTACAACGATAACACAGATCGTTCCTACCACCGCTGCCATATTTCGTTTGGCAAGACGGTCCGCATCACGGCCCAATGGCCCAGCGCGCTCTTGTCATGCCATTGCGCCAACTTCTCCGTTTCGTTACTCCTGAGAATGCCAACTTCATCTTTTGAAGAGAACACCGAATCTTGTACCTCATATTTGGGTACGAGGTAGGCTTGTCTAGCCAGACTTTGGAGGTAGTCGCGTTCCACAACGTCCCTAAACGTCACCTTCTCATCGGATTTCGTGCAGAAAATAATGACGTTGTCAAAGTCACGACCGTCCTCTGCGAGCTTTTCCTCAGAGGGTGCTTCGCCCTCTCTAAAGATGCGGCACGAGGGGAAGATATCTTTCACGGTATTCACTACAATGCTCAGCGGAGGTAGTGTGAAATCACCTGCATAATTCTATCTGGCAGTTAGCAACCAGCTCAACAGTAAAGAACATGTGACTTACGATCGCAATGACGCCATTAGGTTTTAACATGTGCTTGAGACCTGCCAAAAATTCATCCGTGAATAGATCGATCGGCTCTGCCCCGCCAGTGAATACATCATGAACGATGTAGTCGTAATGCTCATGAAGATTGGGAGCGTTAAGTCGACTCCAAGAAACGACGTCTTCTATTACCGCGGTGTGGTTGGACGGCAGCCCAAAGTACTTGGTAGCGAAATTATATACGACTGGGTCGATCTCGACGATTGTGGTATCTATACCATGGGCAATCAGTGCCGACGGCGTAGTGCCAATTCCAAGGCCACTATGATCTAGTTAGTCGGAATACAATAAACGATTCCAGTAAGGTCTCACATGTTAAGAGCTTTGGCCTCACTGTCCGGTGTCTTTCCGGGTGTCCGAATAAGCCTGACAGCCTCAAGCTGAGTGAATACGCTGTAGATGGGCTCAGCCACGATCACACGCTTTAACTTGATCCATTCACCACCAAGCAAGCTATGGTCACATCGCATGACTCTGAACCCATCCTTGAAACTGTCGAGGACTGAGATGTACCCAGTCATCGACTCTTGTCGATCGACCAATGACCAGCCATTCGTATTCAGCGTTGTGTTTAGAGAACTCGTCGCCATTGGCGTCATCACGTGCGTATTGTAGAAGGCGCCGTGCAAGAGGGCGGGAATGGCGTATAGCAAGAGCCTCGATCGGCCCAAAACGCTGAATGTTGCACCGAGAATGAACTCCAAGACGACACGAGTTTGAAGCATTGATTTTCCAATCTGTGAGAACAATTGCGCAAGCGATGAGTCTTCGATGAATTTATAGAGACCGTATGAGACCAACCCAGGGGTCGAGCCCGCAATGGACTTGGGCAAGAAGCTAAGATCCGCTCCCTCCCAGACATCAGCAACGCAGGCGG
The DNA here is from genome assembly GCA_022578815.1 of Xylariaceae sp. FL0016. Lineage (NCBI taxonomy): Eukaryota > Fungi > Ascomycota > Sordariomycetes > Xylariales > Xylariaceae > Xylariaceae sp. FL0016. The sequence goes on along the minus strand of MU388729.1, from coordinate 871,627 downwards.
TACCCAATGTCACAAGAGGCATCAATGTCAACGTCTCCGTAACGGTGGGACCCAGCTCTGCACCAAGATTGCTGCTCAAGGTGAAGAGAAAATGCTGGATTAAGGGAATATACAGCGCCACCAATGGCAACACTGTGATGGTCTTAACAGGCAAAATTCGCCTCAGGGCTAGATTGCCTCCCCATCCCAGGAATATAGCCACCCAAACCACTCTTTGGTGCAGTCTAGTAGCGGCTATCTGGCCATAAACGGGCGACAGAGTGAGCAGAGAGACGTTGGCATATACTGCCATGAGGGCAAGGAGAGAAGCGGCTTTGCCATAAACGGCGACCTGCTCCGCGGTCCAATTGCCCCACGTCTCTTCCTTTGCTTGCCCAGCGAGAAGCTTCAGTTCATTTTCGAAGTCTTCTTTGGTCTCGGGAGGCTTCGTGCCAATCTGCGACTCTTTCTTCTGATTTGCTTGTTTCCGTGGCGGCATGATGAGAAATAGATGCAGGAGTGAAATGTGCGGTTTATACGGCAAGGCGGGTCGATAGACGGGTTAGGGATTAGATATACCTAAGGGTCTTGAGATATAGAAGATATGCGAGACGGACCAAAAATCAGAACATGCCGTGGCCTAAGTGTAGATATACAATAGAGAGCTGAGCAGCAACAGCCAGCTGTCGACGCGTTTCTATGCCTTTGTGCGCCAGCAGGCTAAAAGCAAGTGAACAGATATTTGGGTATCCTCTTGAACATGAGAAGCAGGGGACCTGTTTCAGTTGAAGTGTGGCTTGAGCAGCCCTTCCGAGTCCTGTCTAGTGTGGCTTACGCGCCAACAGAGGTACATAGTATGGCGTGGTAGGGTTCTAGGTTCTTCATCTGATTACAACACGCAAGTAAACATGCACAAACAGTCCCAATGTCGCAAATTACTCTCTTGTAATATCTTTCATCTTCCTCTCCGACTAAATTGGTAAGATGCTCAAGCCGCAGAACTCAAGGCTGAGTTTGTGAGGTGCTGATGAATGAATGTGTGATTATCACATATCTACTTAGGTACATTCTAGGTAGGTTAGTAGGCTAAGCAGTGGCTGATAATCCGACTACAGATGTGCTGGCATGCGCTCACTGATGTGTGTACCGGGCTGGTAGGAGGTAGGTAGGCGATCGTCACAGCGTCATCTTCACGCGACGGGATGCGTCTCCAGCTCATACTCCTCCTGGCGTAATAACGTCAACATGGACGACGACGACTTCGGCGCAGACCCAGAGTTCCTCTCGGCTCTCGCTTCCTCCGCGCCTACGAATAGTCACAGTCGACCTCACTCGCAACCTACGAATCGACCCCATCAACCCACACCCCACAAGATACAACAACCCACGCCTCAACGCTTGGACAAGCGACCACCTCCGAATGCCTCCGGTCCGAAAGTCGTACAGCCGACGCCTCAGGCCCTCCCCCAGCGATCTGCCGGCTCCTCCATATTAGTATCACCCCGCCAAAAGGGCAATCCAGTGCTTGCGTCCCTGAAGTCAGTACCATGGGAGTACAGCGATATTCCCGCCGATTACGGCTTGGGCCTGACCACCTGTGCCCTCTTCTTGAGCCTCAAGTATCATCGACTGCACCCCGAATACGTGTATACGCGCATTCGAGCCTTGCAAGGAAGATATAATCTACGCATTCTCCTGACCATGGTAGACATTCCGAATCACGAAGATGCCTTGCGCGAGTTGTCAAAGACGTCGCTGATTAACAATGTCACCATTATACTCTGCTGGTCAGCTGCAGAAGCTGCAAGATACCTAGAGCTCTACAAGTCGTACGAGCATGCCAACTTTGGGGCCATCAAGGGACAACAGGCCACCAGCTACGTCGAGAAGCTCGTCGAATTCGTTACTGTGCCCAGAGGTATCAACAAGGCGGACGCCATCTCTCTTGTTAGCAATTTCGGCAGTGTGAAGAACGCTGTCAATGCAGATCCTGAGCAAGTCTCCATCATCGGTGGCTGGGGAGAGAAAAAAGTCAAGCGATGGTGCGATGTAGTCGAGGAGCCTTTCCGAGTCCAGCAAGCTGCGAAGCGACATTTGGTATCCAGCGAAAGCAGTACTGCTCTAGACCAGGCTATGCCGCTGAGTCGTGTGCCTCTCAGAGAAATGCCAGCTTTGTCTGCAAGTGCATCGCGAGGGACACCCCCGCCATATTTGCCGGCATCCCGTCAGAAGTCACCCAGCAAAACCAGCCAACGTCCGTCCCTTGATGACCCCGATATGGATGGCGAGGAGGCAGCTATGTTGGCAGCAGCCATCGAAGAGTCGAAGAAAACAGCAACCCAAGAAAGACTCACTGCTTCGAATGCAGGCTCAAGCGCCAGCGCTCGCAAAGAGGATGAGCTTAGTGACGGAATTGCGGCGGCCCTCGCTAAACTGAGAGACAAATGATGATACAATGCATATTGATCATACCGTACATTCGTACACTTCTCATGATGTTTGCAGCATGCAATAACTCCTGAATGGCCTTACGTATTGATTGTACCCGTATGTCATCATCAGATCAACTTGCAGGTTTGCTCTTGTCTCTCAAATCGCGGAACGTGGCAGACGTCAGAAAGTAAGTACACACCGAACCCCAGTAGCCTACCTGAAATACCTAGTCGGATCTCAGCGATTGGACGGTGGCAGGCGAGAGTAAGTCGAGACACATATGCAGCACGCTACGGCGACCTGGGTGTATGCGCCGGCGATTGTATAAGAACAGGTGCAGAGATACCTGAGTACCCGGCTCGCCATGTTCATCGATGTTCAATTTCTGGTCAGGCCATCAAGGTTGGAATAAGATCTACTAGGTGGCCTTGGTACTAGAAGGTAGCATTAGCTTCACGGAATCCAGGCACAAAGCTTGGCACATGTTCGTGTGACGTCGTGAGGACGCCCTGTCGTGGACAGCACTGGTGTCGCAGCAGTCGTGCTCGTTCAACCTCGGACTTGTTTGCTGCGAGCAGTTTGAAGCACTTCGGACCACTGCTTGACGAGTAGGCCTTGGGCTCGGTATTGCGATCTTGAAGTCACAGTCAACATGCTGCATCGCCGCCTCGGTGCATATACGATGTGCTGTGCGCGCTTCTTGAGGTCTTTTCACAGCCCAGCAGCTTCCGGCATCAAAGACGTCCGCAGCCCCATTCCTGCCCTGTATTCTATCTAGTGCTCGGCTGTTGTACCCCGCAAGGACGGGCGGCATTGTGGCCTGGCCCAGTAAAAGACATTGGGGGAAGCCCCCCCCCCCCCCCCCCCAAAAGGCACACCCCCTTGACTCCCCACATAACCACCAAGCCATCCCTCCCCGAATCACCAAGTCCATGAATGACCCTGAATACCTTCTGTTTCTACCGTGTGTAATCTCGCGGGTCCGGTGCGTGCATTCAGACCTGTCCAGTGACATCTCACACCTCCAGGGACAGAGGTGTGGCCAGTGGCCACAATGTCGCTCATCGGGCCTATTCCCGTGCCTTGGTCAGGAGATGAGAATCAACCTCATTCCTTCTTGGTCAGGGTCACTCATATACTCTCCCTACCTACCTAAGTACCTAGGTAGGCCTGCCATTGGGAGCCTACTTTGCACTGCAGACTACAGAGCTGGTCGTTGATCTACCCCTCACAGCCAGTATCTTGAAAGCTATCACTGACCGTGTCCATGAACTACACACTGATCTGCATATTCAATCGCTCCATTTGGAAGGTAATACGACTTGTCAACCGATCACGCCGAATCAAGTCAGCATGGTAATTACCAGCTTGGGACCAGAACTTGAACTAGAGCGAGACAGACAGCAGAACTATTTGGCCAGAGTCCCACAATGGAACAGTTGAGTTGATTGTAATCTGTCTGGAGCCGCGCTGCTGAAGCATGGCATTGCTCTTCGCGGAGCGGACATGCATGACCTGTATTTCCCTCTTCAAGCGCCAAGCAGGGTTTGTCGCCGTGATTTAGATTGACCACCTTTCAGTATCATCCTTAAAGGGCTCACACTGGCTGGTCACTTGGACACCAGGCTCACCTAGAAATGAGCAGGATGACCATGTAACTTATCGTTCCGTGCGTTCCTTGAGCGATCATGGCGTCGCATTGCAGCTGCCCGTCTTGCTGCTAATCCCGGTCACGCTCTGTCGGCCATTTATCGTCGTCCCACCTCCGGAGCTTTTACATTGAGCATACATAGGTCCCCAGACCTAGAAGCAGCGCCGGGGAAGCTTGGAGAACTTCCGTTCTTGATATGCTGAACATTGCGTAGTATGTTGGCTTTAGTGGCTTGGTGATGAGACAAGAGCCATCCAAGGCAAGAAGCATGCCTCAGACGTGGTTCATCCAGGTTCGCTTATGCTGTAAAGGCAAGCAACGTTATCACCACAACTTTCAAGCTTAACGACGTAGACCCCAGGTTGTTGATGCTAGCTTCCCGGAAGTGTGCACACCTTGCAGATATCCACATTTCTGGGTTATGACCCTTCCATCGAGTAACATAGACCATATATAATATCCGGCGTGCCTCCCGCCTTCGTGCGCTTTTTGTTTTTATCCTCTCTTTCCAAATTCTCCGTATTGTCTTAGAGCTAGGTTGAAGATTATCATCAAGGCCTCCTGAGCCTGTCCATTCTTTCTGGCCAAGTGTTGCTCCATTGAGAGGACACAGACTGTAGTCTATTAATCCTTAATCATGGTTCGCTCTTCGCTCGCTACTCTTGGTTGGGCTTTGCCCATTGCCGCCTCTGGCTTGAGCTACACATCTTACCCAGACAGAGCCGCTGCCGTGAAGAACACCTTCCAAATATCGTGGGATGGATATTACAGATATGCGTTCCCCAACGACAGCTTACTACCCATTAGCATGACCGGCCAAAATGATCGGTACGTTGAGAACTTGTAGCCGAGAAAAGGTCATAGGCTAATGGCTCCGATAGCAACGGATGGGGCGCAAGCGCGGTCGATGCTCTGTCAACGGCTTTGATAATGGGGAATCAGAAAGTTGTCGGTGAGATTGTAGATCACATTGCCAAGATCGACTTCAATATGACGAGTGCCGATAACACGCTGGTTTCCCTCTTTGAGACCACGATTCGTTACCTAGGAGGGATGCTTTCAGGTGAGAGTCCTCAGTAAGCTTTGTGACGCCTAAAGCTCATAGATTGTCCCCAGGCTATGACTTCTTATCGGGACCTTTGAGCGACGTCCTGGGCAACAGCAGTATTCCGGTAGACGTTCTACTGAAACAATCGGTCAATCTGGCAGATCAACTGAGTGTAGCCTTTGATACGGCTAGCGGAGTACCCATCAACGACATCATTTTCAACGGCCCGGAGGGACCCGTTCCGAACAGGAGTGAAACAAGCAACGGCCTGGCTACTATCGGCAGTCTAGTCCTCGAATGGACACGTCTAAGCGACCTCACTGGCGACACCAGGTATGCGGAGCTGACGCAGAAGGCCGAGGACTACCTTCTCAACGTCCTGAACCCCGAGGTCGGAGAGCCTTACCCTGGTCTTCTTGGAACCAATGTGAACGTCAGCAATGGATACTTCGTGGACTCTGCTGGTGGGTGGAACGGTGGAACAGATTCATTTTACGAGTACTTGATTAAAATGTATCTGTACGACACTTCACGGTTTGGCGAATACAAGGATCGCTGGGTTAAGGCTGTCGACTCGAGTATCCAATACCTGTCTTCCCACCCGACGTCCCGCCCGGACCTCACGTTCCTTGCCAAATACAATGGAGCTGGTACCGCGAACTTAAGCTTCGTATCTGGCCATCGTAAGTACCTTCATACCCCCACTTGCTCGTTCATATGTTGACACGGCACAAGTCGCCTGTTTTGACGGAGGCAACATCATCCTCGGCGGGCTTACCCTGGACCGATCTGACTACGTCGACTTCGGACTCGAGCTCGTCAACGGATGCCATGACACCTACATCCACACCGCCACCAAGATCGGGCCGGAGGGTTTCCAGTGGAAGGACAGCAAGCTGGCGCCCAACGCGACGAACAACCCGGGGCCGCCCACCAACCAGAGCGCCTTCTACGGCGACGCGGGCTACTGGATCACGACGTCGTACTACGACCTGCGGCCCGAGGTCATCGAGAGCTTCTACTACGCGTACCGGGCCACGGGCGACACCAAGTACCAGGAGTGGGCGTGGGACGCGTTCCTCGCCATCAACGAGACGTGCAGGGCGGGCGTGGGATACAGCGCTTTCGCGGACGTCAATGTGGTGGGTGGCGGTAGCTTCTTCGATTCTCAGGTAAGCTTCGAGACTCTGTTTTTACTTCCCATCCGCGGCGTTTCACGGGAGAGAAGGTCGTGGTCTATGGTTACTCCCCTAAAAACCCCGAGAGAACGCGTTATGAGGAGAAGAAAATTAGCTGACTTTCGGTTTTACCGCAACAGGAGAGCTTCTGGTTCGCAGAAGTGCTGAAGTACAGCTATCTGATCCAGGCAGCGGATGCCCCGTGGCAGGTCTCGGCAGACAAGGACAACCAGTGGGTGTTCAATACGGAGGCGCACCCTATGAAGGTTGCGGGCACACCGTCTTGAGGTGTTTTGGTGGATTATGGTTAGTACGGCTTTGGGAACGCGAGTTGTATATGCATGGCTAGGCGTTGGCTATTGGTTTATGGGTGATGGGCATTATTCTCTTCTACTGTATAAAGTATTATCCAATGAGACATTGTTGTTGAGCCGCTCGAAGGCGACAGAACGGTTCGCTTCCCGGTCGCTATGTGGCGTGCGCTCCTTTAGTGAGAAAATAGGACAATGGCACCGTGATGTTAGATAAAAATCTTTCCCAATGGGCGTCGGATGTGTTACACTATTGCTTCCGAATACGGTCATTTGACACCTCCCATAGCCTGGCATGTGAGTTCATATGTGGTCATCAGCCACAGTGTAGTGTAGGTCATTTGACAGCTTTTTCTACACTAGCTTATAGGCAGTCAGAGTCGTGCGGCGTGGTCTCGGTTGTATGCCGGCTTGGCTCGGTCACCGGGCATGTCCGGCACGGCGATGCCAAGAATACTGGAGGGGGTGTCTTGTGGTGGTGGCCGCCGGGACCTGCCTTTTCTGGGGATTTATTGGGAATGTTGTGGTTGGAGATACTTCATTCGGGTTCTGAGTGTGGGGATCCAATGGTGGTGATGGTGAGGGGTTTCTTGTGGTTATACGCTGTTGATATCGAATGCTTCGATTCGCTTGTGCGGTTTCTTCGTTTCCGGGACTGCGTCCTCATATCGAGCGAGGTCGGTATTCGAATGATTATACTTTGCCGACATGATTGCCATGAAGTCCACGGTAGCACCTTATTCGAGAGACGTGGTCAGCCTTATGGTGACGAAGAAATGAGGAACTTTTGGGGCCTCAGGGTTGACAGGTCATACTCGAAAGAAGAATAGGATATCTGAAACTGTGTCCAGGCAACCGGTGTATTGTACCGTGCTTTGTCAAGTGACAGCTTTACTCAAAGAAGCATGAAACACTTTGCCTCAAACCGACTGTATGCCCCTAGAGAAAAAGTCTGGATGAGTATAGGCCCAAGGACCCTTTGAACCGCTGGACTTTGCCAGTTTCCGCCAAACGCTATCTTTCACTTCACCAAGACTCTGACTTGAGACTGGATTGACCGCGTCCTTTACTAGAGGTGTTTTGTGCCTCAGAATGATTGCGATCGGGCGAGGGTTGGGATATTCTAGCTCATCTGGTAGAGCTCCGATAGTAGCACTGATTTCGTTGGCGTCTCTCTTTCGTGTGAAGATACTGACTATGTGTCTGAAGAACGAATCCGTCCGCGTACAGGCTACCCGGCAGCCAAAACTGTCGCATTCGTCTTCGGATGACACTTGTAGAGTTAAAAGTACGAGTCTGCCTGCATAGTTGAGCTTGATGAGGGTACCGCCACTTGCAGGCGACGGCGCGGAAGAGGGACGATGGACAAGAAGAGCCGCGCACGCGCGGCAACTGAGTATTTCGCTTTCGCCTTCTGGCAACTGCATCTGTACCCGCACCTGATGATCCGAAGGGAACAGTAGCATGTAGGCGTAGGGCCGTTGGGGATGGCTGCAAACCCTGTATGCGTAGGATGAGCTCCCACTCAGAATACTTCCAAGTGACCCCGTGCGCGGAATATGTAATTGCTTGATGGGCGGTTTGTCCCGTGCCCCTAAGTAGATGGGATGGGCCGGCGAGGGAGCTCTTTCAAATATTCCTTTCTCGAATAAGCCGCTTAGTGGTATACAAATTCGGTGAGCCCTCATACCATTGTTACCTACGCAGCGGAGATCCATGCAGTCGAGGACGGCGAAGGAAGTGCCCGAGCTTGTGGTCTGCCATATTGGCAATCTCAACGATAGGCCAAAGTTAGATAGGGTGTATATCGAGTCAAGAGGGTCGTTTTGCACGTCTTGCGGCCATCGAGAAATGTTTCGGTTTGTAAACGCGCTTGGCCAAGGGGCCAGAATGCTGAGATCCTCGTTGTCTCGCTTTTTGACTGGATCCAGCCACTCCCAAGCAAAGATTGATTGGTCAGTGGAGATCTTTATGATTTCCTCCTGGAGTCTTTGGAACGCCCTGCGACCTTCCCCGTAAAGAAGTGGCATGTTGATGTTGAAAATCCCCAATAAGCAGTAAGCCTTGTCTTCGGTACGGAATGTTAATCTTGATGACGCCCAGTACATACGATCGGCAATGCTAGCTGATTTGTAGCTGACGTTGTCCCATAAATACCGCTTTCTGATGCCCGTGATCTTCGAGATATCATCTACAAGATGAAGCAGGTGGCCCGCTTCATCTGACGGATTCTTTCTGCTCCGGTTCAAGCAGGCAATAGATTGCCAGTCTTTGGAAAAGAACTCGAGGTACTTTGGGGCCAGCAATTCCTGGAGTGTCCATCCCCGATAGAACCATCTCGAGGCCTTGAGGGACTCAAACATGTAGGCCCCCGCCCGCCTTTCTACTGCGTCTTCACTGGCGATCTCAATGTCGGCCAGGTACACGAAGCAGACCTTTGCTCTTTGATACCACAGAAACATAGAGTTGATCGCTTCAGATAACTCGGCGCTGCTGCTTTTATCGATGCAGTTTGTGTCGACCCAGAGATATTTCAACTCATTGACGATAGTTTGTTCGATTGCCGCTTTAATCTTTGCATACCCGGCCATTTCTGCAGCTTTGGACTGGTCCTGCCAGTCTTGGTATGTCACTTCGTCATCACCCCAAGTGTGTGACAGAATGGCATATGGTGGAGCGTCATCGACGATGAAACCTTCCAACTCGAGCGTCTTGACGTTGATGAGCCTCATATCGGTAAATTTGAGCTGAATTGAGCTAGCTGGCTAAGCGATGCACTGGACCGAGCGCTCGTGACTCTCTTGGGGACTAGAACAAGAGCCAATGAGGGTTACTGTCGCATGATGTTATGAGAATCACAAGGCTCAGCATCAGGCAATATTCATAATCCCAGTATAGGAGGATGGAGGAGGGAACTGGATGGAGGAATGAGCAACAGCAGGCAGCCTCGTCCAGCTGCCCCACCCGCAATGTCTGGATCCCTGTCAGCGCCGGCCCTTGTATAATCGACCGGACGATGCATACGGCTTGCGAGGGAATTACAGAAGTGCCAAAGTCATGAAGAGATAGATCTATTCAGGTACTTACGCAATGAGACATTCATAGCTTGCAGTATTGAAAATCAAACCCTGTCAATTGTGTCGTGTGGCCAGATAGTCCGTGGCAAAGGGATTTTAAAGGGAGTTTCTAGGACCACAAGCGACTGGTTCTGACCACCTGATCACACAACTCAAGGCGGTTCACTGCTCGCGAATATATGGTGCCTGGTCATGTCCTCGTACATTCATGCTACCTGTGTCTTGAGACACCGAAATACTAGTTTAGAGTAAATATCTCACCATAGCCAGAGAGACAAGAGCCAACAAGAGGGGTATCAAAAGTTACACTATCCATCCAAGATGATAGACAGTGTTTGGGGCCAAAGCCAAATCACACCACGAGCGCGGAAAGTCTTCTATACCAAACCATGGCACTGAGCCAGAATCCCGAGCATTTTACATCTAGACTCCACCGACACCCCTATCTTCCAGACTTTCATCCCATCCCCCAGTCGACAACAGCCACTCACCCACCCTCTCTTTGACGCCTCTCATACCGTCGCCCAGTGCGCCGTCCCACTGGTCCTGCACCACGCGGACCTTTTCTTTGAGGTCGTCCGTGAGCCGTTCTTGCTCGCCCTTGCGCTCCTCCTCGATGCTGCGGAGATCGCGCCCCTCTGCCTCGCTGACTTTGGCCCGCGCCCCCATGACGCTCTCCTTGACCTCGTGCAGAAGACACAGCAGGTTGGTCTGGCTCTCGATGAACTGATACGTGCTCTTCTCGGCATGCAGCAGCAGCGAGTACAGGTACTGCAGCGGGTGCCGGTGGTAGTCGGGGTTCTCGTCGTACTCCGCGGCCGGGATCTGGATGCGGAAGCCCTCGAGGCCGCCGCCGCTCTGCCCCGGCGCCGCCACCGGGATGCGGTCGAGCAGGTGCTTCAGGTCGGGCGCGATGTCCCAGAAGGCGTTGAGCTGCATGTCCACGCCGCGCACCACGTTCTCCTCCACCACGGCGCGGAACTCGCGCGTCCGCTGCAGCACCTCGGCCCGGAACGCCGCGCGCCGCTTGCGCTCGTCCTCGACGAAGAAGGCCTCGGCCGACGCCAGCCGCTCGCTGTTGCCGGACAGCCGGTACGGCGTGCAGATCACCTCCTTGTACCGGTCGTTGCGGTCGCTGAGCAGCTCGTAGATGGCGCGGTGCAGCATCTCGCGCGCCTCGAAGATCCACTTGAGCAGCGTCAGCTTCTCCAGCAGCTCGGGGCGCTCGTCGCCTTCCTCCTGCGGCATGTTGGGGTTGGGCGCCTGCGTCTCGACGAAGAGCTGCGAGCGGAGCTCGTCGAAGAGGGACGTTGCCTGTTCGATCCGGCTGGTGAGGAGGTCGTTGAGGGGTGCGATCACGGCGCTCTGGAAGTTCTCGAAGTCTCTCTTCTCGAGCTCTTTAGCCCCCTTCTTCTCCGACTCCGCTTCGTCAGCTTCGATCGCCGCTGCTTCGGCGTAGGACATGTTGCCTGAACTGATCTCTTGCTGGAGATTGGTGCGAAGGGAGCGCTGTCTCGACGATGCTGCTTCCGTAGCGTCGCTGCGGGTCTTCTGGCTTGCTTGGAGGAAGCGCTCCTTGGTGACTTCTACCTCGGTCATGTCGCTAACGGCACGAACCATTGTGCGAATCTCGGTTAGTTCAGGGTGGTTGTTATTGACTGCCGGATGATGTCGCGGATACGGTGGTGGCAAGGTGACAAGGCGCGATACATCGAGATGGGACGGGCTTGGAGTGTTGGGCGCAGACGAAACCATAGACAACAAAGAATTTCGGAATGGTTTTGGAGTATTCGACTGCTCCGTCTCGTGCCATCCTACCTTCTCAGGCGGATATTCATTCGCCGAGTAACCAGTGCTGGGGCCTGCATCCGCACTACCGGGGGTGTCTATCCATTGCAGCGCTTCTCTTGCCTCCTTGGGCACACCCATATACTTGGACTCGCGCTTCGATCTTTCCAATCGGCCTGACTCACCCTGGGAATCAACTTCCCACCATCGACTGGCAGGCCGTCCTCGGGAACTTCGCTCATCTAGTTGTTCGCTAACGCTCATACTGAGAATCGGTGACAGGGAGGGCATGTATTGGTTGGAGGTCCAATTCGCGTTGGCAGGAGAACCACTGGCGGGTGCCGGAGACACCGGGAGGCCAGCCGATGCAGGTGCCGAGTTCGATTGCACATGTTCACGAAAAAGTGAGTTGAGCGAGTTCCGATGGGACTTCGTCTCGGACATCTGAGGGGTCCATTCGCTCGATTGTGAGGTCGAAGAGTCCCGACGCACTTTCATCGGGCGGAACAAGTCTCGCGTAAGATCAAAGATCTCTGAGCCCATTGCGCCAATCGCTGATGAGTACCTCTCACGCCGCAATCGAGACTCATTCACGAAGAAGTCTGCGAATAACTTGACTCGATCTGCGTCTGACTTCGCAGCGGCTTCCCTCTCGGCGAACGCCGTGAAACGTTCGATACTTCCGCTGCAGAACTGTTCAGCCGTTTGCGTGATGACATTATGCTTATTCAAAGGTTGAGATGGCATAGGTGCAGAAGCGAGACTACCAATGGAGCTAAACATCTCGGCATGAACGTGGGAAGAGCTCGATGCTGATCGACTTTGCGGCGGTGGCGTGGGCAGCGCCTTGGGGGCAAGGGGCTGCATCGATTCTGTCAGCTGATATGGTTTCTGAGGTCGAGGAGAAAACGGCGGCGTCGGCGTTTCCGGAAGCAGGCCGGCGGACGGCCGCGGTGTCGAGTGCCTCGAGTCCGTACAATCGTCCCCTGTCCTAGGTGTACCCATGGGCATCTTCCCCGCACTCCGCGGTGTCGCTCGGTGGACTGAAACTCGTCGGGAAAGGCTAGCACCATGCGGTACTACGATGTCGGAAAGTGGTTGTGCATCGGATATTGACTCTCCTCTCTGATGCCTGGTCCGGCTTTCCGTGCGTCTCTCGCGCAACGTCTTCTCCCCTCGAACTGCTCCATTCCTGGTAAGCCCTGCGCTTCCAGGGCTGGGTCCTGAAGCGGACTCCCGTGAATTCTGAGAGGTTGAATCGGCGGAGCTCGAAGTATCAATAGTCAACCCTGGGTGAGCTGGCGATTGAGTTCGATTCTGGGAGCTCTCCTCTATCCAATTGGCCGGTGTCGGCGGTACTGGCCCCAGAGCTGTTACTCCGCTCGGGGCCGGCCTTCTTGTGGGTGGCGACACGACTGGCTCACTTGTTCTATTCAGGCTCTGAGAGCGGGACTGAGCCGAAGGTGGTGGGCATGGGGGAGGTGGTGGCAGCGGCATGCCGGGTTCCCATCTCGTCTGTGAAGTCGACCTCGATCGAGCAGAAGTAGGTGTTTCAATCGCGCTTGTGGAGACAGCTCTCCGCGCATTCGGCGGCAACGCAGGCGTATTAATGTCAGGTTGCTCGACTGCCTGAGGTATATTGATGCTGAGTGGTTGGGGCCTGGAGATGGGGGTAAGACTCTGTGGCACTGGTGATGATATGCACTCCGCTTGTTCTCGCTCTCTTCGCCTGCCTAGTGAAGGAAATCCGAATCGCCTTTCACGTGAGCCCCCCCTTCCGGAAGTTCCAGGCGGAGGAGGGAAATTCTGTGTCCCGGCTGGCTCGGGTGAAGGTCGATGAACATTCGAGGCAGGTACTCGGGCAGCCGAGATATTCGCCGGAGATGTCTCATAGACCGCACTTGCTGGTCTTTGGCTTCGAGGAGGTGAGTATGGCGGAGGTGCAGCTCCAGGTGCTTCACACAAGAATTAGCTATAGGTTCAGTAGTAGTACAGACGTCGTCCCGACCAGTGTGCCTTACGCTGGGAGTCCCGGTTCGATGGCGGGGTGTACTGTGTCCCTCTCTCCCCTACAGCAGATGTCGGAGCCCATTCTTGAGGATTGTATGGCTGTACCGAGCTGGATGGCGTCGAAACTCCCCCGAAGGTGTTATATGAGCTGATAGAGACGGCTGAGTGAGGAGTGCTCAACGGGTTATGGTGCACTCCCAAAGACGTAGTCCTTAATGGATTGAGTTGGCGAAGTCGCGAGGGGGTATCTCGCACGCTGGCCATTGTCACTGGCAGCAGCAGCGAATTTCTTCAGCGACGACAGAGCAAATGAACAGCCCCTGGCTCGATCAGAGATCGCGATGAAGAAGCTCAATCGCAACTGCGCGTCCGATCTGCTCTCGGTGGCTAGTCCTCGCGACGATGACCACTGCGCTGACTTCACCTCTCCCGCGAATACATGGAAGAAGCGAGAATCCGGCGTAAGACACTCTCACAACCCAACCTCCGATAGCGTCGTCAAAAGACAAGTTAGTCGTGAGGATATCTTGAAGGTCGACTGCGCGGCTCAAGTAAGATTTGTGTAAGGTGGAAAGAGGTGCAGGAGTGATAAAAAAAGGAACAGAACTGCATAGATAGGTAAATGTGACAACGGGTAGACTACCCTGTACATTGTACGGCATGTACCTATCTTGTGAAATACTATGGTACGTGGGGGATTCTAGTCTCTTGGCGATCTGGGATAGTTCTGGTCACATACCCGCATAGACTGTATATTAAGCACACAAGTTGTTAGTCCGATTATGGAGTTGGTGGCCGGAGTGAGAAGACACGGATCTGTTCCCGGGGGATGGCAAGTTCCGCGAACAGGTGGGAGCTGAAGCAGTGACTGGAGTCTGGAGGGATGTGATGAGTCTCTCACCCGTGCACACACGAAGAAGAAAAAGATGCTTGGGGTCCATGAAAAGATTGGCCTGCCTTTTTGGGGCCAGGTCCTCTCGAGTCCTTTGCACGCACGGGACTGGACGAGCAAGATACACATACATGCTATCTGCAAGTCAAATAACAGCATGAACTGCAGAGAGTGTTGCTGCATGCAGTCAATTTGTCCTTGGCAACTGTACTATGTAGGGAAGATTTCGTGATCGCGCACGCTCTCTATCGCACCTATGCACCTGATTGCCCCTCGTATGTACATACAGTACCTACCCAAGGTGGCTGGAGGTAGAGATGTGCATTTTCATCAACAGATGGACCCCATCCCTGCCCATCCCCATCCGAATCCCTATCACCACTCGACTCACATACATACACACTACATACTAGCAGTACTACATGCAGCATGCTACCTCAATCAAGGTGCATAAAGACCGAGATGGACGAGATGGAGGGCGGGCGGGAGAGGGACTAGGCCTAGGCTGGGTCCGGCTAGGTGTATGTAGTACATAGCTAGGTATATGAGATAGCCGGTGATTGGCTACGAGCGGCAGCGGGTCCCGGTCTATATTTGGGATCACTAAGGCATCTGATAGATCTCATTGGTCAGCATCTTTCCACCCCCTCGTGGAATCGTGCCTACGGGCGCTTACAAGTCCACAATCCCATCGTGCCTGGCTGCAGCAAGTCACCATCTGGGCCACTCTCGTTGTACTGTCTAGACTGTACCGTATGCAGTACCACCGTCCATCTGCCCATCTGCCCATCTGCCCATCCATTCACCCATCCATCAATATGTCCGTGTAAAGATGGTTGGTTCAGCAGTGATATGATATGGATGATCATCTCACACCAAAAGCCGACTACCCTCGACCGTGACACCAACAACAGCAGCTACCTGCGGTCAGCACTCAGACCGACGACTTGCAAATCAGCTTCAGCATCGAAAGAAATGTTGCTCACACACTAATGAACGCCCGCAAGCCTCGTTCATTTGAATGCACTGATCGCCTGCAGTCAGCAATCAGACCTGCCTGCCTTCCGCTCGGGCCGCTGCAAAGCTACCCTCCACCGCTATAAGCACCTGTGCTGGTCCATCTGGTCCATCTGTCT
This sequence comes from Xylariaceae sp. FL0016, assembly GCA_022578815.1. NCBI lineage: Eukaryota > Fungi > Ascomycota > Sordariomycetes > Xylariales > Xylariaceae > Xylariaceae sp. FL0016. Next base: position 856,124 of record MU388729.1, on the reverse strand, counting down.
CCACGACGGGGGCGCGCTGCCTCCGGCTTGGATCCAGATTGAAGAAAAAAGCGCGTTTTGGAGCAGCGTGTTGTGAAACCAACATCCCACTCAGCATGGATCTGAGCTCTGGTTCAAGTCATTGTGCAGGTTTGCTAGCATTCTTCAGCAGCTTGAACAACACTGGGACAGATGCATATGAACCCAGTCGGTTAGTATCCTAAAGGTCATAGTCGGCTGTGTTGGTAACGACTCTGCAGCCCTACATGCGTCAGTTTCACCTGTTGCATGCAAGTTCGTCCCCATCACCAGATGAATCACAATTCGATGCACAGTACGATGATTAAGCATCAAGAGTGTACTGTAGTAAGAAGCATTACATACATACATCGACCACCCCGCGTTTCCAGGGTCCCACCCCGTCGGCGCCGTTGAGGTGCCCCTAAAGGCCCCCTCATGGGTCTTAAAATAGAACGGGAACTCACGCATCCTGATGAAGTCGCTTTCTTCAAGGTTTATATGGGGTCCAGTTGGTAATTGCAAGCATTTTGCGAATTGTCGATGAGCAGAATGGACAGTTGATATTATCATTAGTTCAGAAGGATGTGAAAGTTGCAGCACTGTCACCCAATAGCTCCTCATGGAAACATTCTTGCTCAGGGGAAGATCATGCGGCGGTAAGCTTTCGGCTCGTGAAACACCCGGATTGCTTCTTTTAATAGGTAGCTAGTGTCACCTTCTACGATGTCTGTGAGATTTGAGAGACGAAAGTGTCTTCTGTGAAATGGACATGAGGTTTGCGCTTTTCACTTGAAAGTGCAGCACCACCGACCCCAATGATATTGGCCATCTTTGTCTAGATTTCGGAAGATGAAGATCTGGCCACGCTAGGATTTTATTTTGAAACCCAATATCGTGAACAACCCGGACCTAGAAACGAATACGCTTCCATCAACTGGTCTGACCAGCTTGCCAACCAACTATGCTTAAGTACAACCAAAAAGAAGGTACCTACTTCTTGGGATCACGGGCAATGCCAGTGCGCCCTAACAGGCACGCATATATCATACGAATCATCCTCAGCCTCGTGTCAAACATATGGAATTTGGCAAGCGAGACAGTTTAGCAAATCGGCAATACAATATACAGGTCGCCCTTGGGACACAGCCAGCCAGTTTGCGTCATGCTGCGTCTGGGTAAAGTTCTTTGACTACATCACCATAGCGAAAAATAACAACGCTCTCGCGCAAGAAGAGATCCCGAAATACGGCAGCGTGATGCTGTATAGCATTGTCCGATTGAAATAGAATCTATGTAACCCAGGCGAGACTGATCTTCAATGTACCCACGAGGCTGCAAGGAGACGAACACAACGCGAATCATGCTTTAGCGAGCGATAAATATAGTTGGGATTCTCGCCAGGTCACTCCTGATATCCAGGCGTGACTGCTACCTTACAGAAGTGCTAGTAAATTCATCTGTCGACATGAAAAGTGCAAGAAGAGCCGCCTTGAGGGAGGAAGATCTAGAAGTATCTGGGTACTTATGTACAGTAATAGGTATAGGTATGGGATGATATGGAGTCATCTGATACCTACCTATGACCGCAGCATCAGCTTTCTCATGTCCATCAAGACAGAGACTTCTATACGGAAAGAAACATGCTGGCCGTGCTACCACGTTTCCACTTGCGTTTGCTACTTGCCTACCTTCACATTCAAGGTGACAATTCGGCCGCTTCAGCAGTTCAGCCCCTCACCTCATCAGCCTTACTCCAGCTGGAGCTCAGCCCCTCAACCCCTCTCGGCCCGACAAACACCCGACCCAGCCCCACCACCTAGTCCAGAGAATTCCACTGCGAATTTCTAGAGCTTTCCGTCACAGCAATTTTCATCTCACCCAGTCGACCGCACCAATTCCTGTTGGCTGCGAGCCCTCCATGCCGACAGGTCTCTATTTGACATTTGATACTCGCTGCCTGATGATTTCCGAGTAGTCACACCCTTTCCGCCTCGTCCCGTCCATCTGTCATTGCATTGGTGAGTCGGTCCTCAACCTTGATTTCCTTGTAGTCATCTACATGCGGTCTACCCTGATGATACACCAGCTGGCACCAGTCATAGAGCGACTTGTACTCCCTTTCCTTGATGACCACTATGCTGTGGTCCTTGAGACCATTCCTGACACAGTCCGCATCTTGAGATCTTCCAATGTTTTGTCTGTTATCCCGATAGCCGGCTAACGTGAGAACATTTCTTAGCATCCTTACCAAGCCTATCTTCGCGTAGCTCGAAACACCGCAATCGTCCACCATGGTTCTCCACAACCCCAACAACTGGCATTGGGTCAGCAAAAATGCCGGCGAATGGGCCAAGGCTTGGTTCGACGAGAATCTCACCAAGATCTCGGCCGAAGAGGGAGAGGTCTCTGCCAAGATCAGCAAGGTTGTCAGCATGGACGGCGACGTGGACGTCAGTCAACGGAAGGGAAAGGTCATCACGATCTTCGATGTGAAGCTTGTGCTTGAGTACTCCGGTTCGGCTCCGGAAGTTGAGGATGTGTCAGGTACCATCACTGTTCCTGAAGTTGCCCACGACACCGAGGAGGACGAATTTGTCTTTGACATCGACATTCACTCCGAGTCCAAAGAGAAGCAGCCTGTGAAGGACTTGATTCGATCCAAGCTGGTACCACAGTTGCGCAAGGAATTTCTCAAGCTATGTCCTGCCTTGATTGCTGAGCATGGTAAGGACCTCCAGCACGCCGCCGGTTCTAACCCATCCAGTGGATTCTCAACTCCCAAGTATCATGTCCCTACTGGTACGTCTGCTAGTAAGCCTGATAGCTCAGCCAGCACCCAGAAAAATTCTGGCAGCGCTGTCAACACTACTACCGTCTCTGATCAGGAGGAGTTCCGAACTACTGCTGAGCAGTTGTACCTTACCTTCACCGATCCACAAAGACTGGCTGCATTCACTCGCGCTCCTCCCAAGCGGTTCGATGGTGCCAAGAAAGGCGGTGTCTTCGAGCTTTTCGACGGGAACGTCTCAGGTGAATATCAAGATCTACAGGAGCCTACCAAGATCATCCAGACGTGGCGCCTGAAGCAGTGGCCATCCGGACACTACTCAAAGCAGATCATACACTTTGATCAGAACGATGTGGATGGCGTGACAGTCATGCGTGTTGAGTGGACCGGTGTTCCGGTTGGTCAAGAGGAAGTCACGAAGCGAAACTGGGACCAGTATTACGTTAGAAGTATCAAACAGACGTTTGGGTTCGGAACGATCCTATGAGTTATCTATGGATCAGGGCATAAGGCGTTTTGGGCTCAGTGGCGCATCATGAGACGGGGCCGGCGAGCAGGTTTCGAAGACAGTAATCGACGTCACGTCAATTGCGGGGTAGAGAGAAAACCCAAGGATTTGCATCAATCATTTCCTTGGATGTTTGAATAGCTTCTGACAAGTGACAAGATATACGACAGGACGAACTCAAGTTACGGATGATGAATAGGAACGTAGACAAACGTAAAAAAATCTTCAATTGTTCCAAAGACTACTATGCAAATATTGTCGAAGCCATGTTTCAGTTTGATCAATGTAGGAGCGTATGTGGTCCGGCAGACTCACGAACATGTAGTGATTGATCTACTCAGCTGATAGTGTATGTAACACCACTTGACCAGAATGCTCCAATGTGTATTTATCTCATCGCAAGTCGACTCTGTGAATCTAATGCCTAAGAGCTTCGAATATTTTCGTTCAAGACGTGCCCAGTCGTAGGATACAGCGGACAAACAAGGCCATACTTGAACCCAGAACCAACACAGCCGACCACAAGATCAAACCTGTCCAATTTCTTCGTCACTTAGAGTGGCTCCCGCCGTAGGAATCACGATCCAAACTCTAAGTGTTGCATATAATGCCGTCGTACCCAAAGCCATACCCATTAAGCTCTTATAGACCGGTCTCAGCTATGGGCGAGTCACGCCAATCGTCGGGAAATATTACAGCGCCCGACACTTACGAAACGCAAGCGTTAAGTCGCCAAGGCCAACTCCCAAAGGCTTTACTTATTACCCGCAAATCCCTCCCGATGCCGCGACGATATTCATCGCTTGAATAGGTACCGGTAACTTGTGACCCTCCATCACTTGCCGATTCAATGAGCTTATCACTCATTCTGGGAGGTCACCTAGGAACGGGTCGTGCCGTCAGGCATATGCACGTGGAATGCTTAATGGGGATGGTGGAGAAGCGCTAAGTTTACGTCCACGTTGGATTATGCCCGCCTGGAAGTATCAGGAAAACGAATGCCGAGCAAATCCCATCGTGATGTCATCGTAGCATTTAACTTCGAGGCATTCAATGCAATGGATCTTTCTATGAGGATATGTCCAGTACCATACTTTTGAATTCTGAACAGTCCACCTTATTCGACTTGCTAGGAATAGGTATTCCAAAACCAACGAGATCCCTTTTTATCACGATGCCGTATCAAGGACACTGCAATTGTGGGAGTATTCAAATCACTCTCGAGAAGCAACCTGCGGAGTCTATCGTCTGTCATTGGTATGCCTTCCACTCTCGCAAACGGCCGCCCGCACTTTGTGACGATCAGAAATTATGCTGATGCGTTTACAGCCACAATTGCAGACGCGCTGGAGGAGGTAAACGACCCTTGCCTGCACGTGGAACAAAGAATGAAGTACACGTTATGTGCTGATGCAACTCAGCTTTCTCGGTGAACTATGTCGTCAATAACGAGGATATTCAGCTATCAGATGAGAGGTCGTCACTGAAGATGTACAGCGACAGCAACACTACGTCCGGGACTACTATCACTGTGGGTGAAAGTCCCTGGGCTTCTAGCAATAAGTGACAAGCTGAGAAGTTCAACAGCGTAAATTCTGTGGCAATTGTGGAAGGTGAGAAGCCACGGTGTCAATTGAAAAGACTCGTCGCCTTCAGAGTGTACTGATGATGTCACTCATAGTCCCGTTCTTACTGTGACCCCTAGTCTGGAAGGCAAGGCCTTTCTGAAGGCCTCGTTGTTCGATGAGATTTCGCACCCGTCCGCAGAGCTTTTCGCGAAGAGTAAGGAAGGCTGGGTACAACAGGTCGAGGGTGCGAAACAGCAGTAGTGGGGAGAGAAGTCAAGATCATGACCTGCATCGTTTCGAAGCAAGATTGGCTACACAATTGATGCTGTGATGCATTGGTTATGAGTAATGATGAGATCAGATCTAGTAAATGTCAAGTATCACCGTGTTGAAACAGAAAACTCATTCCCACGACTCAGTTCCATTCCTCATCGGGCACTTCAAGCCACATCTGTCCCGAGACTTCATCGCCACTAATATCCCGCGATGTCGAATGCGGACGCGGGCGCGAGCCCGGGCACGGCGTCGGCGGAGAGATAACGATATCTGGGATCAGGGGACTGAATTCATCTCCATGCCTCTGCTGATGCCGCGCGTCAGTCTCGACAGTCCAGTCATCTCCCGACTCACTGTCATCGGCGTCCCAATCCCGTTCCTGAGCCGCCTCAATGTCTCGGTAGTACAACAGGGTCTCCGGCTCCTCGGCACGTTTCCAGAAGATGACGAGGATGACCATGGCGATTAAGAGAATAGTGATGATGAAGGGGAGCAGGATCTTGAGGAGGACATCCTTGGTGCTGAGATCGGGTGTGTGCTTGAACCCTGGGGCATGAACATGCGATCGTGGGAGGATGTGCGTGGTGATGGGAAGCATTTCCGAGGGCTTTATGAGGCTGTCGATGCTTGTCAGTGGTAACTTGCGAGAGAAAACACGAGGGAACGGGCTCATACGCGTGGAATCGATCATCGTGGGTTGTGGATAGTTCGGAGGCTATCGTCAAGACGTTGGAAATGGTGCTTGCAGCGACTGTAGCCGCAGAGCTTTCATTGAACATTGTGGGCTTGGCCATCTCTAGCTGGAGGTAGAGAGGGCGGGATGATTCAAATGATGTGGCTAGAGGATGGATTGATATTCTGCATTCAACAGATGCATTTCTTTCTGGTGATCAATCGCAATATCCACAGGCGGGATTTTGCCCAGATCTAACTGAAGATTATCACCGAATCATCAGCACTGAGGAGACAATTGCAGTTGATGTGATTTACTAAAACAAGTGGGAGCGCGCAATATATTTTCTTTGGCCTAAGCAACGAACTCAAACTTTGCGGTCGATTTGAATGGACAGTCTGGATGTAACTTTTCAGTCCTAGAAATCATAAACTTCTCACCTTGCTACAAGTGGAATGCGAGAATAACGGTTTTCAAACGAAGCGGGTGTTTCTTTATCTCTAGCTGCTTTTGAGCACGATTAATTCTGTGTTTATAAGTCACGTGCTTGAATGTCTATTGCTGGTGCTTTTCGACTGAACACGTAAATCATGTCCAACCGAATGGTTTGCTAGGCATCCATGAGACAGCGGAACCTTTCCTCTTACAGAGTCAGAAATCCCCAGTATTTTATCAATTGAGGGCATCGCGCTTAAGCGAGGGTCGGACCCTGCGCCAATTCGTCTTTCACGTTAACAACATGACCGTTGTCGGTGAGCTCAACCTTGACTTTCTTTGTGCTTGCCTTGCGGGGGTTCTTGGCCTCGAAGATTGCGCCTAACTCTTCAAGCGTATGGCCAGCCGTCTCTACGAAGAAGAAGTAGATGACAACGATCTCGATGAAAATCCAGACAATATACACAATGTATAGACGCCAACCGATTGCTTCTATACCAACGCTGATACCGTAAGTGTTGACGATCATGGCGACGTTGAGGAATAAGTAATTGAGACCAGATCCCTTGGCACGCGTGCGGTTCTCGAGACATTCGACTGCGTAAAGCGTCTGCAGGGGGGTGAAACCCCAGGCGAAGAAGATTCCGAAGAGGTAGATGAAGACGATGGTGCCATATGACAGTCTGGGGTGCATCGCAGTCTGCGCAGTGAAAGCTGTGAGGAAAATATAGCAGACGAGCGATCCTCCGAGGCCATACATCATCATAGGCCGACGACCGAGCTTGTCGAGGAGGAAAGCGCCATACACAGCAGCGAGCAAAGAGAAGATTGGGTTAATAGCATTGATGAGGAGTTGCTTGTTTGTATCCAAGATACCCGCTTGCTTGATCATTTCAGGCTGTATCAAAGGTTAGCAACGTGGTCCCACAGATCTGATGGCTGGATTCAATCACCATGAAGTAGCTAATGACATTGTTGCCGCTCCATTGGCCGAAGAAGGACATTCCAATAACCATAGCGAGCCTGTAGCGAGCCGCTCTGGTATTACCCAGCTCGCGAAAGTCCCACCAGGGGTTCGTGTCGCGACTCTGCTGGAACTCCTCCACAATCTCGCGGTATTGAAGTTGTACAAGTGGCGAGTTCGGGTCCCCATCTCCATGATATTTGGCGAATATTGCGAGCCCCTCTTCCGCCCTGTCTTTGTGAATGAGCCATCGAGGTGATTCAGGGAAGAACATGATGAGGCACATGACAACAGCAGGAAGCCCAGCTTGGATGACTGTCGGTGTGCGCCAAGCCCAAGAATTTTCCAGGTGCCTAGGACAGTGAGTTGATGTCGAGTCGAACAGAGCGATTACCGATGAACTTACAGATTCGCGCCATAGGTTGTCCAACCAGCCAGAATATTACCAACCCACCAGAAGTTATTGTACCTGGGTCCAGTCAGTGAATGATGGAGAATGCAATGGATGGCGGTAAAGCATACATTCCCGCCATGGCGCCTCGATAGGCCGGATGCGCAAGCTCAACGGTATAAGCCGGGCCCGCGGCGGACGCAATAGACGCACCGAACCCCAGAACGAAACGACCCAGGACGAACTGGACAAGATGGTGAGATGTGACCTGAATGGCTGTTCCTATCAACACAATCAGACAGCCAACGAAGATACACCAGCGACGACCCCATCCATCAGCAATCATGCCGCAGACTGGACGAAACGTTAGCTGCAGCTTGATGACGAAAGGGCAAAGAAGCCTACATGGGAAACTAGTAATCTGGCCAATGTTGTAGATGATGAAAATGATGCCGGTGGTTGACCCAGCGCCATCCAATCCGAAAGTTTTCTGGTACGGCTCCATGGCATTGATCGAGCCCATCAACGAGCTATCGAAACCGTTCATAGTAGAGACGAGGTATCCAATGCCCATGATCATGTAGAGGCGGATCATATTTGCCGAAAGGAGGTTTGGCTTCTGCTCAGCAACGGCAGCGGCTAGAGCCACTGAAGCAGTTTTGACTTCATGGACATCGACTGGTTGCTTTTCGTCGGTGACTGAAACCTCGGATTTGAGGTTGTCACCTGTGTTAGACGACATGACGAAGGCACTCAGGGCGGGAAATAGCCGATGTCAGAGGGTTCTGGCAGAGGTCTAGCCAAGACAGCTTTCCGAAACGAGGCTCTAAATGGCGCCGAGTGAGACGGATTGGCTTTATCACAACGATGAGGAGAGGGGGATGCCTCTACATATATCCGTGTAAATCCTCGGTCTACCATGTCCCGCTGTCCCGCTCTAATAATCATCTAGGGGAATTGGGCATGGAATAGGTTCCCTTGGTAGCTATGCAAACGAACCCTGGCGCTGGAAATCTTTTCTGCTGGGTGCTCCTTGTGCCCCTCCTCCGCATTCTAGGGGTGTGGACATGGTGAGATTGGTGAACGTATCGGGGACAAGACCCCAATGTGGAGGTGGACTCGCAACCTGGAGAAATCTGGGCAGGTCGGCCACATGTTCCGAACCGGGGTCCCCAAAGTTCTGGACCGAGAGCCAGGAGATCATTTCTTCGTGTCGGTGTCGAGATTCAAGAACCCGTGGCAATGCAAGGCGTGTAGAGATTGACTTCAGCAAAAGACAAACATCAACAGTATACAGTTGATCAATAATTCATGTTATGAAAGAGACATGGCTCCTTGAGAATACTTCATCACCTATTCGCCATGTTGGGCCTGAAGTACTGACAAGGAACTTGGCGATGGTGTTATTTACTGTTGGTTCCTTGGCAGAACACGAGAGCACCGGTAATTTCTCCGGAAAATGCCAGGCACAGGTACTTGGTAAACGGGGACTAGCTCACCAGTTATGAGCCGCTTGAGAACCTGCGTACTCGCGTACCCGACAAACACACATGCCATTAAGTAGATATGGCATCCGTTGCCACGGTGTGTGAGTCGATTCACGAGCATAGACCTACTGGTGGTAGCCAGATATCGGACGGTTGAAGTGGTATTGCGTGTGGCAATGCCCTCAATGGCTTCATGCTTGGTTTGCAGAGGAGTTGTTGTTCTCTGCAAGATACGAAATTGAGAAGTCACAATTAAAGTTTGACCACCAGGCACTAGCTTGAAATCGAGAACATGGTCGTCGGATGCTCATGTGATGTCGACGCATTTGAAGGAAGGGATCAAGCCCAGCATGGCGAAATGGTAGCCTAGATGAGAAAGGGTTGGATGAAGGCATCCAATGCTGGCTGGCAACTGGTGGCAATCGTCAAGAGCAGCTACCGGTGCTGACTTTGCAGCTGGGATGAGCAAGGAGCCAAGCGAGCCAACCACCGCTGTCGAAGCCTTCCCCGCCGTTGGCAGCTGCCCATACAGGTACCTACTTACTTACTTAGGTATCCCCCACACGGACCTTCTCCCGTGGCCTTCTCTCCGCACGGCGAACCCCGGAAGCAATTCACAGTCCCAACCACCTCTCACTCTCAGCTTTCCCCAGTTCGCACTACCGTTTCTTGAATCTGTCTCATACCTACTGGCTGTAAAGCGAAAGGTTGGATCGTCCAGCAGGCTGGGCACTCCGCTCTCAGCTTGCTCACCTGACTGTCTGTCCTTTACATGTGTCTAGCTGTATGCCTACCTACTATTCACACTGCTTCTCGCTTGCTAGAATAGAGGGACTCAGTTGTGTAACTTGCGGAGAGTCTTATCCATATCCCTCTAGCTGTAGCTTTCTATTCTGGGCATAGGCCTTCATCCAAACCCTGGTGTCCCCTATGGCGTCCCGAGTTCCTGAGCCTTCCCCGGCTCTCGCCGAACAAGAATTGGTCATTCGTCGGGGCGCGAATCTCCACATGGATATCTCCGTCACAACCTCTGGCCTCAGCGACGAGGTCGCCGATCATAGCTTTTGTCCGGCTCTACCCGCATCAACATCCGACGTTCAGCCTAGCCATCTTCCCGACTGGAGCAATCTTAAGGTCTTACATCGGAACACTCTTCCACCAAGGAGTCACTTTCACTTGTATGACTCCCGAGACGATGCTATTGCCGGTGACGTGAAACAATCTCGAGCAGCTCTGCTGTCAGGTACTTGGGGCTTTCATCTGGCTTCAGGCCCATTTCAGGATCCTCGTGACTTCTATAAGCCCGACTTCGACCATGACGAGTGGAAACTCATCGACGTACCAGGCATGTGGCAATGTCAGGGCTTTGGCAAAGGACCCCAGTATACCAATGTTAACTATCCGTTCCCTGTCAATCCGCCCCATGTACCATATGATGACAATGAGTGTGGTCGATACGTCACACGCTTCAACGTACCAGAGAAGTTGAAAGACGGTGCTCAGTGGAGATTGCGGTTCGAAGGCGTCGATGCCGCCTTCACTGTTTGGATGAACGGGCAAGAAGTTGGATATTCGCAAGGCTCAAGAAATCCAAGCGAGTTCGATGTATCGAAATATCTAGATCTCGATTCCGAAAACCTGTTATGCGTTGAGGTGTACCAGCGATGCGATGGCAGCTACATAGAGGATCAGGTCAGTTGGAAAATTCTTCAAAGGGTAATGGGACTGACTCAAAAACAGGATCAATGGTGGCTGAGTGGCATCTTTCGGGATGTCTGGCTGCATTCTTTTCCCCGGACACGCATTGAAGACGTCCATGTGCAGACCCTCCTGGACTGTGATTACAGAGATGCCGCTTTGGCATTAGATGTCAAGCTGAATGAGCCCGGGATGGAAGTCTGCACTGAGTTAAGTGACGCTGACGGCAAAGTCATTCATGCAGGAAAACATGTCCTGCCTAATGACCTGAAGACCCTCAGAGCGGAATACAGACTCCGAAATCCTGAAAAATGGACTGCTGAAACGCCTTATTTATATACCCTGGTCATTTCAGTAAAGGGAACCTATGTCGCTCAGAAAGTAGGCTTCCGAAAAGCAGAGCTCATCAACGGAGTGTTCTGTGTCAACGGTTCCCCAATCAAAATCCGTGGTGTCAACAGACACGAGCACAATGCCAAGTCAGGGAGAACCGTACCCTTCAGCGACCTAAGACAGGATCTGCTACTGATGAAAACGTTCAATATTAACGCGATACGTACTTGTCATTACATCAACGATCCAAGGTTCTACGACCTCACAGACCAATATGGTTTCTGGGTGCTTGACGAGGCCGATCTTGAGTGTCACGGCTTCGGTGAGGTAGGTGGTGACCCGGCAAGCTTTGCTTCTGACAATCCGGAGTGGAGGGAGGCGTATATAGATCGCGCTGTTCAAATGGTCATGCGCGATAAAAACCATCCCTCCGTTATCATGTGGTCGCTCGGCAACGAATCATTCTATGGAAGCAATCACCAAGCGATGTATGATGCAATCCGGGCCATCGATCCGACGCGCCTCATTCACTACGAGGGTGATCAGAACGCTCAAACTGCAGACATTTACAGTCGGATGTATACGCCCGTGGATGAGATGATTGAACATGCTGAAGAGAAGGATTGGGCGAAGCCTTTCGTGATGTGCGAATACATCCATGCAATGGGTAATGGACCCGGAGCTATCAAAGAGTATATCGAAGCATTCTATAAGTACCCGAGGCTCATGGGTGGGTTCGTATGGGAATGGGCCAATCACGGCTTACTGACTGAGACGGAAGATGGGCACAAGTACTACGGCTATGGCGGAGATTTTGGCGATGAACCAAATGACTACAACTTTGTCATGGATGGACTATGTGATTCGCGGCATTGGCCCGGGCCTGGACTGTCTGAGTACAGCAAGGCCATAGAGCCAGTCCATATATTGGGTGTTCACGGCAACGAAGTGACGATTATCAACCGATACGATTTCCTAACATTGGACGGGCTGAGATGTAACTGGGAGATCATATCTGATCGAATGCAACATATTGGGCAGGATTTGCACATTCCAGAGGGTGTAAAACCTCACACGGAAGCGAAATTAATCCTCGGATCAATACCTATGACCTTCTCATCGGAGGTTTGGCTCCAGCTGAACTTCGTCACCCGATCGGATTCGAGGTGGTTGAATCCTAGTCGCGTCGTAGCTCGATGCCAAATCTCGCTTACTCCCCCGAGGCCCCTAGCGATGATGAAGACCCTTTCTGATCCTACTATGCCTCGGCCTCTGATGAGGCGTACAGGAAATATGTTTTTCGCCAGCTTGACCAATGGCTCAACCTTTGGCTTCGATATGAGTAATGGCTTATTGTCTTCATTGACGCAAAAGGCTGATCCTGAACTCAATCTGATCACCGTTCCCTTTACGCTAGATTTCTACCGAGCACTCACCGACAACGACCGTGGAGGTCCTTTCGGAAAACAATGGCTCGATGGACGAGTACATCAGACGCGCAGCCATTTCACTAAAATGACAACGGCTGAGACGGAATCAGGCTGTACCATCACGGTCGAAAGCCGGGTGGCTCCTCCGGTCTTGGCCTGGAGTATAGACACGGAAACGACATATACGATCACTTCTGAGTATTGCAGCGTACGCATCAAAGCAAAGCCGAAGGGCCTGTTGCTACCTAAGACCCTTGCTCGTTTCGGCCTGACCTTTGGCATGAAGGCTATCAGAATAGTGGAGTGGTTTGGGCGTGGGCCACAAGAGTCTTATTGCGACAAGAAGTACTCTCAGATGATGAACACGTGGGGATGGTCCGCCAACTCGCTCTTCCAAGACTATGAGTTCCCACAAGATAACGGGAATCGGACGGATGTGCGATGGGTCGAGTTCCGTGAACGATGGGGCGGCGATGAGGCAGGACGGCTATTGCGAGCGCGCTTTGGAGAACATGATGGCGCGAGTTTCAGTGTCATGCAGTATACAACGAAGGACCTCGACGAGTGTACGCATCCGTTTGAGCTGCAAAAGCGTCGGCGGAAGGACGATCACATTGTGAGGCTGGACTGGTTCCATCATGGATTGGGGACGGGCAGCTGTGGGCCAGCCACGCTTCCGAAGTACCAGCTCAGGACCGATCGTGACTTTGACGTTGAGCTTTTGCTCGATTGATTGCTTCCGCAGCCCGAGGTTATGCCGACTGGCCTGTATCAAGCAGGGCAGGCAGATCTGAGATCAAGAATGGGTATGATGCGAGTATTTGGACAGCTGTGTGCACTTGCCTTCCTGTCCTCTCTGGGGCAATGTACCGAGGGCCGACGGTTGACGGTTATGACGGGATGATTCGGGAGTGAATCAGATGGAAGACTTGATCTAAGGAATTGGTAGAGGATGTAAGAGCCCGGCCTAGATCAGGCCTTTGTTAAGTACTTGACTACAGGACTACACCCGGGGCAGATCGGACTCGTCGTTCGTGTCTGGTACACTATACCAGCTCAAAGCTTTTGTTCGTTTTTGGCGGCGTATGGAGAGAGTGGTGCGGCCGGATGAAGAGCGGCGTGCCTACACAGACGGAAGCGAGGGAATAGTCTACAATCCTACTTCCACTCGATATAGCAACTTCCCGCGTACTTTCTCAATATGTTCCAAGTCTTAGGGGACTCCCGCCACACCACAGACTTGCGGGTTGCCACACGGCATAAGATCTTGAGCGATTTCATTAGGTGCTACCTCAAGGATGTCGAGCTTCAAAGGTTACCAGTTTGTTGGAACAAGATGTTCGTATTAGACTAATGCTGTAGGGTCGATGTGATACAAGGTATTCAATTGAAATCAAAAGACAGACAGTTTAACAACGCTTCCAAGGTTGACGGTACTCAGCATCACAACAGTACATCACAATGTTGTTCACCAGTAGAGCCAAGGATAGCACTCTGATCTTTAGTGCAGAGGGTCAACAAGGCTCTCAATGAACGGCTGTGGTGGATTACTTTTGTCTCAATGGTATTGCGACCCCGTGGGCGCGGAAATACATCACGCCTTGTCTTGCGCTGTGCATAGTTTCGCGGGTTGTCATCGCACTGGCAGTTGGGCCGCAAGTTGATATCAGATCACCGCATGGACGCCGAAAAATATTTTCCCCATAGCCTGTGCAGTACCTAGCTCTGCGCAGGTTTGAAAAGACGCTACCTACCATCAAACGACCTTGATCATGGACTACCTACTTTACCTAGTGGCTTCTTCGCCCTCTATGGTACCCGTACGGTGGCTTCTTCACCATCTGACACCTCCATCGCCACTTGCCTCTCGACATAGCCTTGCTTCGATCAAGCAACCAAACACATGCCTCTGCACGCCATATCGCTAGGAGGCGCAGGGTGATGGGGGTTGGGGAAATACTGGATAGTACCTACAGTATCCAACCGAACCATCCCCTCGGAACAGACATATTGGAATCCCGAGTTAGGGAAAGCAGGGGAAACGATTACATATAATGCCAGGCAGCCTGCCTTACGGAACTATGGCATGGACTTCACGCACGCCAGCAGATGGGTAAATTATAGCGGGGCCCGGAGATACTGACTACCTAGCGGTTCCGGAATTCGATCGCTTGCATACCTCTCCCCTGCCTAGTTTTGCCTCGCCAGAAAGTCCTTCTATGGTGCTCCCAACGAGGTCTGTCGAAGTAAGCTTCGTCCGGTAGAGCGCATGTGCAATTTGACCCATCCGGTATATGTAAGGCGTGTTATTTCTTTCAGCTCGGATCTTATTGGGTCATGCAAGAGCATCTTGGGTAGACTTCTGTCTACCTATGAAAACTTCCCATGCACGATCCAACCAATTGGATGCCTGGTGTGGTGCTGCGGGAGGTGTCGTCCATTTCCATTTGCAGACCCTTCCTGGAAGGTCGTCCATTTCCATTTGCAGGCTTTTCCTGGAAAGTGTACCAGGCCCTTCCTTGGAGGTTTGGTGGTAGTGAGCCTTTAGAATGAAATCCAGCCTGGTATGTTCATCGCATCGACGCCAAAACGACGACGTTATTCGTTCGATTCGCACCGGATTGATGCACCCCCACAGTAGGATTGGGCCCAAGATCAGTTTCCATGGCCATGATTCTAGCCTACATCAAGAACGGCCACCAGCTGACTGCATAGTTACTTAAGTATCCCGCAAACTCATATGTTGAAAAGCACATAACTTGATCTTCATACTACAGTCTCCTTCTTAAACCTTTGTATTGAGAGTCGCACGATCTTCCCATGATATACTTAGACAGTCTTCAGAGCTATACATGAAAACACCAGAAGTCTCGCTCTGTGTTATTCGCCGACTTCTCTCTATTTCTGAGCGCTTACCATACTTGCATATTTCAATATACCTGCCTCTGTCAACTCCCTACCCATCTTCTCTTTTCCCCGACATGGCGTGCCCCATTCCAGCCATTGTAGGGATAGTGGGTATTCTGGTTGCGTGTGTCCCTGGTGTCTGGTTTCTCTACAAGAAAACAATCCGTCCCCGTCGCTTAGGCGAACCTTTAGACGAAGAAGCACGCGGGCACCCGACCCTTCCCTCGGCCAATCATACGGAGGGCGATCCCGGTACTGGCTTCGCGTCTAGCCATAGCACTCCAACTTTAGACATTGCCCGCTTAGAGCCAGAGCAGGAAACCTTACTTGGCACCATTCAATCGCTTCAGCAAGGAATTGTATATTCCCGAGTGAGTTTTGAATGTTTCTAGACACATATTTCCATACCGCTGTGCATTTAAGAGTGCTGAGAAAGCTGACAGAAAACGACGTACACAGAGACTATCTCCGTTGTCGGGTCCCCTGGCCCAGCTTTCCAACGAGCTCTCCCAGGGCACAACACAGCTGGATCTACGAGATGAAATATAGCATCGGACTATAGGCAGTTATGATTGAAGGATGGATTAGTAATGTTTTCCTCGGATAATGTGGGATTGATAACGATAATTTGTCGTGAGAGCGTTAAATAAATACCCTGTAACGTCATTATACTCGGGTGAGGATTTTTAACATACCTACTAAAAGAAACGTTTGGAATTGATAGGTACGGTGCACTGACTAGACATAGATGTTGGAGAATGAACATACTTTTCATGACATTATGTTCGCGATCTCTTCAAGCTTTCGTTAATAGCGTGTCTACTTGCCAAGGGCTAATGCGTGCAAGAATAATGGATTAATGATGGAGGAGACGAAGGAAGGCTGCCGGCCTGGCCTGCAGCCAAAGCTACTTGGTAGCTAAATAGTCCTGGTGTGGCAGGCTGTCATAGCAGCCACACCAGCCACGGCAACTGGGACCTGGCTGGTCCCGTGGCACTAAGTACTGAATACATACTAGTAAACCATCCCGTACTTGTCGCAGCACTCCCTCTTCACTTGGCAAGTGCCAGCCCAATTGTGATTTTAGTAAATCGATAATGCGCGTCTATAAGAGCTCCCCCAAGATACAACATCAATACCTTTCCACTTGAGTCTGGCACAAATGATCATAATTCCACCAACATTTCAGAGTAACTCCTACTCGTCCAAAATCGCCAAGGGGGCGGATGTCGTTGCTTCAGAGGTATTGCCAACAACCAACATCAGCATCAGTCCCGATCAGCACCAGACCTAGAACATCAATGCAATCTGTCAGGCTGAAGCCGGATGCTTTGGCATACAGAGCGTAGCTTGCACCCGTTTCGTTCATATAATCAGGGATGTCGGGGCAAAGCGCGAGGCCACCGTAATCAGAGCCATCGTTGGCCAGAAAATCGACGACATCGGTGTGTGGACCACAGTCGGCCAGAATCGTTTTGTTGAACCAGCCGCCGATCATGGAGCCGATGGGCATTGAGGATGAGTGAGCATTGGTGTATCTGACTTGGCCGTAAGGACCAACATATATCTGCTGGCCACCCGGAACTTCAACCTGATTAGAAAAGTCAGCCCGGGGTTCCACAGGCTGGATGATGTGAAGGGACAGGGAGAAATCATGTGCTCAGTTGATGAGTCTTACCGCCATACCTGTCATGCCATCGTATACCAACGTTCCGTGGACTTCAGGGCAGGTGTTATTATCCAGTGGACAATAGGTGGAGGGGCCGGAGATGCCAGCGTAGAAAGCCTGACCGGCAGCGTCTAGTTGCACACCATCCACATTGGTCCCCGGTGCAAAAGCTGACAAGGAATAAGTGGTGGCTGTCGCAAGAGAGGCGAGTGCAAAAGCGAGGAACAGTGCCATGGCAAATCAACGTAGCAGAATCCCAATACAAGAAAGAGCGCGGCCTGACGTGGTAGGTTGATTATGTCTCCTTGAGGTTTCCCTTGTGCGAAATACAATATGTCGATGCTCTAGACTCGGTTGCAGAAGCCAATTGAAACGAGCGACAGTGGTCTGGAGTGCCAATTGAAGAGTGAGTAGAATCCGAGGCCGATGAGAGTGAAATCAAGGAGAGTGTAGAAAAGAAGATCGATGGAACGCGAACCTCAGTGGAAGTCACCTAAGCCTTGCCTCGTCACTTCTTCATGGGCAGTCCCGTACTGCGCTTTCCGTCGCTGTCCCTGGGCCCTTTCACCTTCGATTCTATCTTCCTTGCCCATGCAATACGCCTTGACAGCTCTGAAGGAACCAAGTCATTCGTTGTCCATGTACTTGTTGACCTCGCTGGGCGCTCGTCGTACACAACCTAGGTCCCGATTTGGTCAAACAGCTGTCCTCCCAGCGCTTGCTCCGAAGTGTTTGCCTCATCTTCTCAATCCCGAAAAAGATGCAATTCCAGAAGACAGATTCGATCTTCTCGTACAGGATGGCGTTGTGTAGCTCTGGCCGTGAACCGTAACGCTCTTCTGTGCCTTCATCGTCCTCTGCCTGTACCTGCTGAGATTTGGATCCTCCAAATATATTGCCTGGCGCACTGTTTCACGGGCCCCGATGCACCCATATGTCATCGTACAGGGGGGAAGCAACAGAGTGCTTCCCCCCTCAACTATCATCTGTTACCTCATGCTTTTCTGGCATCAGTGAAGCGAGCCAAATTGGAAGGTGCTAGGGCTCCTGATTGACTCTCACGATGCGAATCCGTGAGGAGCGGAGGACTTGCCTGCGAAGGCACTCTGGATGACCGGCACATGACGAACCGCCAACTCTTTCAAATACGCGTTCGTCGCAGATAGGGCTTGGATGAGCCGGCAACGAGATTGTCAACGACTCACCGCGTGAGTAGTGTAATGTTCATCACCCCTTGCCCGCATACCTATCTGTCTGGTAAGTGCTCAGTTGTCTGGATAGACGGAAGGCAAATCAATCAATCCAAGCCAAACATTATCACTATTTGGTTCAGCTCGTCTATTTAAGCACCAAATGAGCTTTGGAAAGAAGGCTCATTGGAGGAGAATCTCCTGACAGGAAAGCCCGTCTCTCATTTCATGACATGACGAGATGGTCAGCTGGTCAGCTGGCGCTGAACTGACTTGTATGCATCGACTATGTAGCAGGCAGGAAATGCCCTGGTTCCTGATCATTGGCGGAAGAAAGACTAGGACCTGGCCTACTGACATGAAAAGCGTGTTGGTTCAACGAGCCCCTTTCGCTTAGGTAATGGTTTCGAGGCCTGGCCAGGCCAGCTGTGAAGTAACCGTAGAGGATCGGCGCCGTGCGTACCGGGTAGAGGGCACGGAAGTAGCAGCAATACCAACTCCAGAGTTCAGCAAGGGCCCGAGCTGGGGAAGCCGACTTGTCAGCTCATCGTACCAACCTGACAAACGCGGAATCGCACATGCACATTCGAGAATCATGTATGTACTACCGCGGTTCGCTCTGCCGAGTCATTCTAGAAGCCGTGTGTTCCGTTGCCAAGCCTGACGCCTAGGCGCGCTTGTTTCGTATTCCAATCCCACGGTTTCGTTTCAGATATATACGATCAAGCGACTTGACGAGGTCCTTTGAGGCGGAAGAGTGCACCAAAGTTCACCATCTACTTGTCTCGCCCGACTTTACTCCTGTGAATCACTCGCGCTCTACGAAGCAATGAGGTTACATACGCGATATACTGGTAACCCAATTATACATTTGAGGTTGCTGGTACTTATAATGAATGCATTGCATTCTGGCCAGAGCTCGAGATTCATTCGAGAATTACTGGGCGGCTCATATTTTCCGCCAATCAAGACGCGTCCGCTTCAGCGCGCAGTCTTCCTAAATGCGACACTGCCTTGCTATGTCTCGAATGCAACTTTGCAGACCTTGGGTCGATGTGGGGTGCATTTGATGGTATTAGACGGTCTCCTTGGCATCAATTGATGTCTCTGCTGTAGGTTTGAGGACATATGTCTCGTCATCACAAACTCACGAGTCCAGGTAGTTCTGCTAGATTAAATGGCCAACTAACAGCTTGGAATCAAGCGCAGTGATAGGTACTTGTTTCACTGCGCAAAAAGCAGTCCATATGATCCCATCTGGAGAGCGTACGTTGCCTCTCACATCAAGTATATTGTATGGTGGGTTGGACCCTTATTAGGGGAACCAGGATCCCCCTACACAGTAGGACTATTACAGCTTGCGGGGCTGAGAAGGCACTCATTTACTGCAGTCGATTCCCATTGCCACTTTGATGGCTGGTATGGGGAGGAACAGAATGAGGTACGAGAGCACGAGGATCGCTCGATGTAACTCTATGTGTTGGGTCCTTGAGAGTGATGCTCATTTGAGGGTTTTCTGTCATTACTTCTCCGGGGGTTACCTTCCACGATATTACCCAGGGGTAGCTAAGAACTGTGAAGCGTAGCATTTGGATCGATCCGATAGAAATCGAGGACTTTGACGGCTTCACCCGGATCTTCATTAGTATAAAAAACCCCCGAAGTCCATAATGGAAGATGCTAAGGAATACCCAATCCTCACGCACCTCATCTTTCATTTCATATTCAGACCTTTTCTATAGAGACAGTAGCTCCGCAGGTCGTTGCCCAAAATGAAGTTCACAACCGCCGTTGCCTTGATGGCTGCCTCTGTTAACGCTGTCCCAACTCCTACCGAGGACCTCGATGCTCGCACGATCGAGAAGCGCGCCACCATCACCGATGCCTGCAATGTTGGATACTGCACCCAGAACGGCGGGTATGTTCCCATTGGGCCATTGCATCCAGTACTTGCTAACAATAAGGGCACAGAACCACGGGGGGTAAGGGTGGTACTACAACCACCGTCTCCAGCTTGGCTGCATTCACTGCTGCCGCCGAGTCGGACGATGCCATGGTCATCGTTGTCTCTGGAGCCATCTCCGGCTCCACCAAGGTCCGCGTCGGTTCCGACAAGACCATTATCGGGAAGTCTGGCTCCAGTATGCTTTCCATTCCCGATTGCCACGTTTCCATCCGAGTCGCTGACATGAATCAGGCTTGACTGGCGTGGGTCTATACATCAACAAGCAGTCAAACGTCATCGTCCGCAATATGAAGATCTCGAAGGTCCTCGCCGACAATGGTGATGCTATTGGTATCCAAGCATCTAACAACGTCTGGGTCGACCACTGTGACCTGTCGTCTGACCTGGACCACGATAAAGACTACTATGACGGTCTCTGCGACATCACCCACGCATCCGACTACGTGACCGTCTCCAACACCTATTTCCATGACCACGTAAGTTAGCGAGAGATAAGGCTTCTAAGAGGCTCAAATACAGCGGCTGACGAGATGGCAACATCACAGTGGAAGGCCTCGCTCGTAGGCCACTCGGACAGCAACGGCGACGAGGACACCGGCCACCTGATCGTGACGTACGCCAACAACTACTGGAGCAACATCAACAGCCGCACGCCGTCGTACCGGTTCGGCACCGGCCACATCTTCAACTCGTACTACGACTCCCTGCTCGACAGCGGCATCAACACGCGCATGGGCGCGCAGCTGCTGGTCGAGTCGAGCGTCTTCGAGAGCTCGGCGACCAAGGCCATCTTCAGCGACGACAGCGACGAGACCGGGTACGCCGTGGTGAACGATGTCGACCTGGGCGACAGCACGAACAGCGCACCGGAGGGGACGCTGACGAGTGTGCCGTACTCGTACTCTCTGCTCGGCTCGGGCAGCGTCAAGAGCTCTGTCACTTCCAACGCGGGGCAGAAGCTGTCGTTCTAAGCAGCAGCTTGTGAGATGCGAGGGGTCCGATGGGAGGAGAGCCGTGATTCGGCGATGGCACGTTGGGAGATTGATATATTTCCTTCTTTGTACATACTTTATACGGCCTTGAACATTTGCCGAGGCCTGGCTGTATATACCTCACACGACCAATTTTGGTAATATAGTGAACACGTGGTAGGGAGTCCCGAGGTGTTCTGATCAACGTGATCGGCTAAATGTCATCCTACCCTAATGTGTTGAACGGGGTCTCCACCTAGAATAGATTCTCATCAAGGGTCGTGCAAATCCGAAGAACTGGGTTGTGTGATACCAGACAGCGTGGGTGGAGGGACAGATACATCATGTAGCAATAGCGATGGAGGGCGAATGCGACCACGGTGAGGCGCATGCAAGGTACTTGTCATCTGATGCTGTACCTAAGGTAGCGGTCGCATTGCTGTGAGCAGGGGCTGTCAGCCGGTGGTTTCTTCCCGTCATGAACGTTGGTCATAAACATCATTTGATAGCTTTCCATACTTCTCATATGCTGTCTTTGGGCATTTTCTATCCTGATGGCCATGCATAGTACATGACAGGAAGACAGCAAGTACCTAAGGTATGGATTTCCATGAGCAGAGCAGATGGTCGGATAGGTTCCGCAGTTGTCATCGCGTAGCGGCTGCTTCCCGCCACCACTGACCTTGTCGCTGTGGGGCAACAGCGCGTGCAGGCGCGTGGTAGGCATGACAAGCAAGATTTACAGTGCGTACGTAAGCTGGGGCGATCCCGGGACAGATCATTGGGGGAGAGTCTAGGGGCTGAGATAGGCGGCAGATGGGCGGCAGATGGATGGCTGGCCAGGTGAGAGGTGGGCTGCGGCCGACCTCCTAACATTGCTTATCTCCCACGGGCGCTTGGTGGTAATCAATCCACTCCGACGTCATCCCTATCAATGCTACCTACGCTCAACACTGAGGTGCGGACGGCCCGAGTACATACGTGTAAACAGACGACCAGGTTTTCCCAGTCATCGGCTTCATGCCGGCAGCCTCGATGAAACATCCCAACGACGTTCGACACCACGAACTTGGTGATTCCACGAGGAAGAAGCCAAAGCATTAGGTCAGCCAAGACATGGCGCCATGCCTTGAAGACTCCCATATCCAAGCGTGATAGGTGAACTACCCCTCAAGTGGTTGCAATCGATATACGCTATCGACCAACGATCACAGCCTGGAAGTCTCCAGAGACGCACTATCATGCAGCACAAACGTGGCCATTCCAAAGGTCTAGCCTCTGCGGCAGCTGAAGGATCATCAAGCTCATGGGCACAGCGATGTCCATTCTGAGGTAAGAGTGGTATGTTCAAGGTCAGCCCCACGATATGGCGGAGCTGATCTCCCAAGTGACTGCATGGCACTATGTAGGGAGTCCACGTCGTAGTGGCTGGCTTCTCATCATCACGGTTTGCTAGCAACTTGGTGGCTAGCGGCACCTGCTTCTCCATCGCCTATTGCCAAAGTATATGGAGGTGACTATGCTCAAACCGACATGAAGCTGCGTTGGCTATTATGGGCTCACCAATGCGTGCTTCGGCAAGTAGGCTACCATCTCCATTTTCGATTTCCAAAGTTGATGCCTGTCTACAAGCATGCTAGCCTGATGACCCCATGGCGTAGCCCAGACCATGTCGTTGAGAAGCCAGGTGCAAGCAAGTCTCAGCCAGGGTTGCATTGACACACCCACTGGCTAGATTTATGTGATGTGTTCTTTGCCTCTCCGTTTGCGATGCACTGTTCAGCTTAGGTTGAAAACCGGGAAACCAATGCAAGTCATGGCTATGCTGCGAAACCGTTCCCTCCATGCTCCATCCATGTGATCCAAGTCGTTGCTTCTTGGACAAGATTATAAAGGGTTGATGGGCAGACCTTCCTGTACAGCAGCTCCGCGGACTCAAATCATCTTGGAAGTATCTACCAAAGACATAAACCTATTTTTTGACTACCTAGCCTTAGGCATTGAACTCGATTCCACACCCTCACTCATCCGTTTGAGGCTCATTGATTCACCTACCTCTACCTACCTACTTGTCCTACCCGACAGCATATGTCCCCTATACACGTCCTTTTCAGACGTATCACCTATACTCAACCAGCTTATCACCAAATATCCAGAATGGCTATCCGCAACAACCACGTCTGCTTTGCCGTCCCTCCCTATCTCCTAAGTGCCATTGCGGATAGTGACCAAAATGAAGCTCCACTCCGCGAATCCGCCCGCAATGCCCTCAACTTCCATAGCAGCTACTGCACCAAGCGAGTGAATCGCTTCGCAGCTCTCACCCAGCCCCGGGGACTTCGTGGTGCCTCCGGTCCTCATGCTCGCCCCAACATTGTCCCCGACTCCATGCTTCGGCACATCTCGGAATCCGAAGATGTTGACGAGGACACTCGTGCATGCGCCAAGCGCGACCTGGAGCATCTTCGGAGTGTTCAGTCCAAATACCAGCAGCAACAGGGTCTCCAGATTGGGGACCAGCAGAAGACTCTCACCGCAGATGATGCCTCGGGACAGTCCGGCAAGAACTACCGCGCAGTGTACGATGCGGAGGGCACACAGAATGAGCAGCAGCTGCCCGGCAAAGTGATCCGTGTCGAGGGCCAGGCAGCTGTTAAAGACGAGTCCGTCAACGAGGCGTACGACAACGCGGGTAAAGTCCTCAGCTTTTACAAGGACATATTCAACTGGAATAGTATCGACAACAAGAACATGCATGTCGTAAGTAGCGTGCACTTTGGCAAGAACTACGAAAACGCTTTCTGGGACCCCGAGCTGGCCCAGATGGTGTACGGCGACGGGCACACCTTCTTGACCAACTTCACCGGCGCTGTCGATGTCATCGGACACGAGCTGACCCACGCCGTCACGGAATACACGTCACCGCTGGACTACACGGGCCAGAGTGGCGCTCTCAACGAGCACGTCTCAGACGTTTTCGGCATCATGATCAAGCAACGCGTCCAGGACGAGACGGCCGATAAAGCCGACTGGCTGATCGGCGAAGACTGCCTGATGCCTGGTGTGAAGGGTACTGCCCTACGCAGCATGAAGGCTCCCGGTACTGCCTACAACGATCCTAGATTTGTAAGTCTTTTGATTGAAACCCGATCACGTTCGCTTTCCAAGCTCTAACCGATAATCCAGGGCAAAGATCCCCAGCCCGATAACTTCGCGGACTACAAGGTGACCGAAGACGACAACGGCGGCGTCCACATGTACTCCGGTATTCCGAACAAGGCTTTTTACCTCGCTTCGGTCGCCTTTGGAGGCTACTCGTAAGTGATGCCCTCTATTCCTGTTGTGAGTCTGGAGTATTCTTAGGTACTGACGTGTCTGCAGGTGGGAGAAAGCCGGCAAGGTCTGGTGGGAAACCATGCAGTCCGGCCAAGTTCCGTCCAAGTGCACTTTCATCCAGTTTGCCGACGTGACGGTTGACCAAGCCGAGAAGCTTTTCGGCGACGAGGGCGCCGCCACGGTCCGCAAGGCCTGGAACGACGTCGGCGTGACCCGCAAGCAGCACACCTAGGCGAGCGCTGATGCTGGCTCGCCGGCGCCGACACCGACTCCGTCTACGCCCAATCCCCTCGCTACGGAGGGTGATGTCGGGGAAAGTCATCAAAGGAACCGGAGCGTCAAAGGTGAGAAGCGAGCCAAGATGGGACGGGTGGTGGGCCGAGCTAGACGCACGAGTGTTGACGTGCTCAGGACGACCTTGGGGCGGAAGAGATGCGACTATCCTGGCAGCGGAACGCATCACTGAAGATGACCTGGCGGCGGCGCTGCGGGTGGAGCGCGTGGTGAGGTTGAGGAGGATGTGTCGGCGGATGCGGAGCTGTGAATTAGGTCGGGGCAGATGTGACTGGAGTGAGGGAGGGGGAATCCGCCGCAGGGTGTCGTGTCGCATCCGTTCCGGGATGGTGGTTTTGTTTGGATGGGTTGAGGGCTGATTGGGTAAGGGGATAGCACATCACGGCAGGACAAGGGCGAGAATTCGAGTTAGGGGCGTTGGATGTTTGTGTGGTTAGAAGACTAGGTCCATTGGTATACTTTCTTGTAGTATCAACTCTTCTATTTGCTGTCATATAGAATTTGGTACTAATGCCATGTATCTTGTGATGAAGGTCTCGATGTCTATGAGATGGAGTAGTGATGCGGTCACATTGGCAAGAGGACTCTGTCCTGATCTGCTTGATTTGAGCGTGTCGAGATTGCGGAATTGGAAGATGGCTTGCCCTGGAGGGGAAGATGATCTCAGCTTCTTCCGGGGAGAACTCTCGCTTCTCCAGCCGGACGGCGAAGATGCGGGTTCATCGGTTCAAATACAAAGTACTTGGTGTCAAGGTCCCCTAGACGAACTCTGGGGGTTTTCAAAAGCCGAATGCTATTGCACAGATGGGTGGAATGACTATGGATTATGGACTGGTGATATCACGGCTAAGATGTCTAAGAAGAACTCCACGGCTCGACGCGTGGAGTCCAACGGCAGGCGACATGATGGGAAGTGTTTCCTCAGAAGTCTCTCGGTAGACCTAAGACATTCCGCTGACCTCGCTCCGGCTGCTCGGGCAGATATTCTGCCCCCTGGCATGATTTTGTAGCGTCACCTGCCTTTGTGCCTCATTCTTCATCTGTGCTGCCGATCTGGCGACTGCGGTTGTCTTTCGGGTCCGTTGTGGATACCGTGATCGCTTTAGGATAGCCACCAGTGTGTGGTGTGGCTAGGGACCATGGCTGAATGAATATGCAGTTGGAACCCGAGGCGCGTTTCTGCTCGTGATATGCGACGCAAGGTCGGATTCAGGCTTGCCTATGTGCAGTCTACGACGGTCTCGACTGCGCTGACCCGCTACTGCGAGGTTGTTCTTTTCTTTCTTTTCTTTTTTCTTCATGCTTCCCGGCGGGATTCCCTAGGTATGCTTGCCGTGTGTGCTGTATATAGTGCTCGTTGCTAGAGACGAAGGTACCTAAGTGATGCGCCTGCTGGGTAGGAAATCTCCCTTCACGTGTTCCTATTCCAGGATAAGTTGACAATTATACGAGTAGATAGCCGTGTCTAGGTTGCCTCGTGCAGTGCGCATGTGGCGCAGGACGTGAAATCTAGTGATCCACCAAGGGTGATGTTGCTCTAACCGACATTCCGTGCAGTGAAGCTTGTGATTTGCTGTTGAGCTTCCAGAGACGAGGGTCGGATACGAAGCTCACCCGCAAGAGTGGTGACAAGGCCGAAGTATGTCTCGTGTCGGCCGCGGAGGGCGAGACGTGCCGGCGAGCGTTATAGAATCATCCTAACCAATTACTCATGAAGTCGACTCATTAGACATACGGAGGCCATTCGAAGTGGACGCTCTTCGTCTAGCCGAATGCGATTGAATACGAGTTATTCGCTCCTCTCGTTATAGGTACCGCCATACCTAATCAATATGGCACCAAGAAGTTCATGTACGTTTGGAGGAGGACGAACGGCTATCCGATGCCGAATCTCGACTGTTTGAATAGCTTGCTGCATAGGTCTTGTGATTAAATTGGATATTCAAATAGCGTACAGAGTGTCTTTAGGCAGTTGACTGGTGATCACAAGAGATCTACGACATCCCTGCCTGATTATTGCGTAGCTGTTACTGTAGTATTTTTGGTGTTTCAATAATTCTTGGCGGTTACCTTCGCCTCTTAAGAATGTTAGAATCGAGGGGCCTTATTCCATGGCTTGAGAGGCCAATAAAATGATGTGTCATCCAATTCATTCAATCTATCATGCGAGTCTTCTAGCTGGCCGCCCAATACACATGCTTCTTTTCCGCGACGTCTTCGCTGCTTCCCCTTTAAGTACATGATGGCGACATTTGATACGCATCACAATCCTATAGGCATGCCAGGGCTTGCGTCAGTGATGGAATATCGCGTAGCACGGGCAATACTGACTTATTAGATTCGATGCTATGCGAGCCGAATTGACGCCGATTTCTGAGATAGGTATAGCTCATCAGCTGGGCCCCAGCTGAGATGGTACGTGGAACAGGCTCAAGAAGCGGATGGGAAGCTCGCAAGGTGTCATTGCTTCCTGGCCTGCAAGCAGACGTAAGCCCAGAAGGCTTCGAAACACGACGTGGGCTCATGTCAATCATACTGACCAGTTTGTGCCTCTTGATGGTTCATACTGCGGGTGATTTGCACACGCATTGACGGGACCCCGCCGTCTTTTTCGCCCGAATTCTTAGGGAGAATCGGTCGAGTGACCGGGTTCGAAATATTCGGGCCCCCTGATGCTTCACGACCTCACCGGTGGAGGGGTTGAAAAGGTGTCATGGTCAGCCACATGACTGGTACTGGTATACACAGCAGTGTTGGTGGTAAGAAAAGTGCGGGGTCACTGCTCCCACTGGACAATTAAGATCAGGGTATCGAATGAAGGTGACAAGCTGCTCGACTCGATCGGTCGACAACTGTTGTTTGTGTGTGTGACATATATCTGTATGTCTTTAATTATGCAAGCCATGGGTTAGGAGTGATCATGAACTGTGAATGCTCTCGTAAGATACCCCTCTGGCTTCCGCTGAGTCCCGACCTTGCATGAGAAACGTCCAGTCTGATGGACGAGTTCAGTTTGTGAGCCAGACCTTTCCAAGAGAGCCTAATTATGCAGACCAAAAAACAATAATAACAATAAGTGGAATCACATGGAAGAAACCGGTCTGAACAACCATACAATATAGACTATAATAATAAACGTGGTCTGCTCTCGGTGTGAATAAACCCTGGTTGATCATGGCCACGTTAGGCGTGAGTACCCTTGGCGTTCAATGATTAATATTAACTATAGCAGGGCTATTGCCCCAATCCCGGCGAGCGCTCGGTAGCTAGATCCGACCTCAGCACCGGGCATGGAATCCCCGAGGATAATTGAACACACGGATACAGAGCTGGCGATTGACAGCTGGAGTTTTCCAAGGCTTATTTCAGACTTGCCCATCGACCTACAGGCCAGAACTCTACAGTGACAATCGCTACTTGTGCATTCTGCGACAGCAAAGGTTTTTGTATCTCTTGTGCTCTTACCGCTGTAAATGCTGCGGTATACGTATAAAGACGGTGTAGACAGTGATTGACTGTATCGCAGACCAGTTTCGGAGCCAGCCTCAGAACAATGCGTATATTTGCCCAACTCTTGCACCTACTTTTTCCGACGGAAGATCCGCCGGTTGCGCGAATATGGGAATACACCTCGAAATCAAAGATCGAGCTGTTGCCCCAGACCGCACGTAAGCGAGAACCAGGTGGCTTCTGGTGGTCCAGGGGCGTACAAGCACCCTCCAGCAGAGGACATGTTAGTCGCATTTCCGGTACCTGTTACTTACCATTTGGGCTCAAGGATGGCCCTTTTTCTTAATGCACGGCTACGATATGTAAATGCACAATGTGCGGCTTGTTGCAGCAACCACATGGCTCGAGACTACTAATATCCTCGAGGGCCAACAAATCGAGCTCGGGTGTCTATGTGCATACAGCAAGGCGGTAGTTGGAAGGCAGGATGTGGTATTGAGTCATAGTTGGGAGATACATTCCGCGACTACGGCGGCCATTCAGTTTTCTCTCCGACCTGGTGACTCTGTTGACCGGCTGCATGATGATCATCGGTTGCCAGGAAGCATCTTGTTTTGCGGTCTGATCGGAATCTCGAGCAGCCATCATGATTGCGTTGGCTAAGGAATCTTGTTCGCAGCCTTGGTTGTGGGAGGATGTGTCGAGGGGTCTTCACTCGTTTTCGCTCTGCAAATGGTAGTGCACATGGTTGCATTCTGAGACGGCTCCTCAGGCAGCATCGCAACAAGACTGGGCACAATAACGCAGTGGCCCCTCGTCAGGCCTCCTGCAATATTGACCGGACTACTGTCAGCCATCATCACGGAAAAAGCATCTTTGACCTGACAAGTGATGTGCTGACCCTTCGGATTCTCGGGCTTATACTGACATATGTACATACATACATACATACATACATATTGATGGTACATCAATGGCTGGCCCTGTTCTTATGTGCCCTGAACCCAGTCCGGCACCTGATAACTCCCGCGGTAATCGCCCTGAAATGGACATCCCGGTACGTAACTGTCGGCCCTCAACTTTATGACATATATTCGGGTGTCGCTGAAAGACCTATGGGCCCAATAAGGTGATTTCATCCATCATGTCGGAAGCCGTCTTGAGTCTTATCCGCAGCTCTCCAATCGCTTATACCTAGGCTATCCGTACTAAGAATGCTGATCAGCTGAGCCAGAAGCAATGTGACGTGTTGAGCAAGGTCACAGTTCATCACCTCACCCGCCTGCCTCACCAGAGTCTGCGATGCGAACCAGAGTAGTTGCCGCAGTCTCATTATTCATCTACTCCCGGACCGGCTCGCTCAGCATTATCCCCAAGCCAGGCTTGAATAGTGTAACCAGCTAGAGCCTCAATATGACCTGTCAGTTCAACGACGTCATATCGACGACCGCGATCCATGCTGTCGAGAAGTATCTTTCAACGACGACAGGACGCTTGCGCGCGCCGACTCCGTCGTGATAATAGAATGCGTGGTCATCTACGGTTCCCGTCTTTTCCAGCGTCACGCAAAGGGTTTCTCGAGTTCTTGGCCCTCTTCGGACATTTGGTTCCCTTCATGCAGGTAGCCGTCCATCCCCTGTCTACTCCACGTGCGAGCGCCGTGCCATTGGCCAACCGCTACCGACTGCTGTCGCTTCAAGGGATACGTGCATCTGTCAACAGCATGCGAGCCTGACAATGGTTGACTTTCACTCCTTCATATCAGATTTACAGGAAGGTCTCGACTATCAGGGACAGTTCTATTCAACAGGGGTCGGGTAGATGGTTCTGATCGATGGACACTCGGCAATCTTCTGATTTGCCCAGCATTGCCGACGCTGAAACCACGAGATCCAGAGATAAGAGACCTCGCGGATGTGAAAGAAGACTTATGAAATGTGACTCAATAGTCATTGGCTAGTCGAACGGTGAGCCATGCTGAGCCCAATGCGACTGTCTATCGAGGTTGGTTGGATAATTGGACAAGTGGGCGAGGAAGCACATATGTAGACACTCATGCTGAAGGCATGAACTGAAAATCTATAAGAAGGGAGCTGACGCCCTCGAGAGGCACGGCATATTCTTCAATTCACACTCCTAAACCTTGTGTAATCACATTCGAACGACCTCCTAGAGTCAAATCACGCCATATCAACACTAATTATCATCTGTCTACCACTGCATTGCCAGACCACGACCAGCCATGACCAAGAGTACCAAGAGTTCCAAGAGTACTACGTCCCGTGGGGCACGGTAAGGCATTCCTCCATCCATTACGTCACGTGAAGTTCTTTTTATGCTATAACTCCTAATGGCTCTGCCGAATCACCCCAATTCGCCTGTCCACCGTGTCATTCTCTCACTAAACTCATCCAGATCCGACCGTGATACCTCGAGTACTCAGGGTAGGTGCAACACTGCGCCACCAAAGCCTCGGAAGCTGCCAAAGGGCGACAAGCCAACAGTTAGTTCGGGGGAAGTGACGTACGGCGCTGGATCTCAGTTCAACCCCTGATTACGCCCGAAGTTGAAGCATCATCCAATCATGGATTGGCTTCATGAGATGAGGGACGCGAAAATTTACGTTCGTTAAGGTCGGCTGGATGTTGTCGCGACGGATGGGTATATGACGAAAATCACCAGTGTCTCTTAACCTGAGCACGTGCTGGAAAGGATCGCATGCCCACTCTTGCATCTTTTGTTTACGTTATGCTGTCTCTCGTTGTTTATTTCTTGTCTGATGAATGGATTTTGTTTCCCTTGGCGCAGCCTACTGGAATGTGGTTGGTGCCTCATACCTAAAGGACTCTCGTGTTTGTAACTATCATTCTATCTCACAAATACGTACATACTGTCCACACGAAGCCCTTCCAAGCCATTACACCTTGAGTAGCTCAGACAGCCATAGCTGTCTTGACTTGATGAAAGTGCAGTCAAGTTCATCGTAACGTCATTGATTGCCTCTTCCAGGCTGTGACTTGAAACATTCAGAAGAAATTCGATGTTATCGCTCGATGTCGATTCGACATCCAGATGTCTCCGCCAGTAGGCCTTATCCATGGATGAGCAAGGGCAAGTCTTTGACCTTGCCCGGGCCTCTGGAACGCTCGGCGCGGCTCAATACTATGGGCATCGCTTGATAATTCGAAGAGGAAATTATGAACGAATTCTAAATGGGCACATAGTTGTCATTTACATATTGATAGGCCGTAGATCATTGACAAAATACGGCTCGTCTTAAGCCATTTCACCAGATACCTACACCCATAGTCAGGTGCCCTCTCAAGATCACGTGGCCTGTTGCAGCGATGTTTAGATTCTCTCAATATGTACGAGTTGAAGAATGTCCTCTGCTTCAGCAGACTTACAGCAGCAGACTTACAGAATTCGTCTATATTGCGTTCCGTGGCCTCTAATATTAGTTGTCGTTGCCTTAATTACAGCTTGCTGCTCGCACACGAGTTGTCTATTGCGTTCTAGGCAGGCGACTATCATCTCTGGTTCCGGCTCGACTGATGCTCTGTAATTGAATGGAGAATATTCCGGAATCACTTCCCGTTCAACTTTCGCAAAAATTTTCCGTTTTACCACGCGTCGCTACTCATAGCCGCTTTCCGAGCGAGGGCTGTTCTTGACCCCCATTCTGCTAGTCTTTGATCGGCGCGGGTTCGCCTGCGACAACGTGCCAAGCTTTCGGCAGCGAGTATGTATCGCTGCCGCACGCACACAACGGATGCCAGATCCTGCAGGCAGCCGTATGCGCGTTATCTTGGCTTGCCTAGCTGCTCGTCGACGAAAAGAGTAAATTGATGATCCAAGTCCACAGTATGGCGAAATAGATGCCCCGGTCGATCTCACGGTTTATACACGGTAGAAATTTATGATGGACTGAAAGGGCTACATGCGTATTCACAGTCTAAGATTGACCAAGCGAGCACTGCGAGTGGCAGGTAAGCCATGGCTAGGTATTCTTTGATGTCTACAAACAGCTATATCATATGATTTGATGGGTCGCCCAGAACAGGAGAGTTCACATCGAGTAACTGCACCGCATGGTTGAACAGGGAATAGATAGTAGGAGACTGACCTAACTATCTGGACTCATCAAAGAACGCATCAAAGAAAGTTGGCCCTAGTTTTCAATGGTACAGTGACCTGAAATATGTTGTTCCTGATCTGCTGCCTCGAAGTAGTCCTGGTTGAGTTGATACCTCGATCGGGCGTCAAGAAAGTGAACTCAGATAACGCGTTTCCCGCTAGCGCACATCAACGACCACAAAGGCAGCCAGTAGAGGACAGTTTCCCTATAGCCATACTTGCATTGCCTATCAGCTCACGTCACCAATGCCAGTTAGTCAACCAGTCACCCCTCTTCTCTACTTCTGCAACGCATCCACCCACTCGAGCGCCACTATAGGATCCGTCCTCTTCCTATGATCCGACTCAGTATGCGCATTCCGCACCACGCCCTCAACATCCACCAGCAGCACCGTCGGTATCGGCACCTCCCACAAATCATCCCCATTGCGCGCCTCCAGATCGACCCCCCCGACTCTGATGCAGCGCCCCGCGCCCCGCCCTGAGCATACACGATGCCCAGCCGGCGCGCCAGGCCATTGCGCAAGTCCGTCAGCACGGGGAACCGCAGCGCGTGCTTCTCCGTCATGCTCAGGTTCCCATTCGGGAGCTCCGGCGACACCGCCACGAGCGTGACGCCCCGCGCCTCGAAGTCCGGCAGGTGCTTCTGCAGGGAGGCGACGGCGACGTTGCAGTAGGGGCACCACTCGCCGCGGTAGAACACGACGAGGAGGAACCTTCCGCCGGGCGCGGCCAGCAGGTCCACGCTCGAGACCGGCTTACCCGTCGCGTCGGGAATGGTGAAGGGAGGGAGCTTGTCGCCGACATGGATGGTCTTGGACGCGTCGAAGGTCGTCAGGAAGGCCGCATGGCCGTCGGCGATGAGCTTGCGGACGGCTTCGGGCACCGCGGACGTGAAACGAGCCGTGATGGCATCGAGTTGTTCTTCTTGGCTCATATTGATGGTGCTGGGACGGAACGCGTCTGGTCTGGAGTGAAAGGAAAGTCTTGTGTTGCTCTGTGATGATCTCGAGTGTCTCGTCGTCTGAGGACACGAGAAACCAGGCTCTCTTCTACGTACTCGAGCGGCTATGCAGCGACAATTTTCGCGATGACTATGATCTCCAAAACCGCTCCAATTACAGGTGAACATGTCAGTCGAGGCTGCACCCCACCACTAACAACATCACGCATCAATCTAGGCTGGCATTCTCGCACCTGGGATGCGTTTCACGAATCCCCCGGATGAGTCAAAAAGCTCCAAAGCAGCTATGTTGATTTCAAAGATCCCAGCTAGCCCATGCATATGAAGCTGGCGATTTCCTAACGCAGGATGCGACGGAGCGGTCATAACAATGATCAGCTTACCTAGCGTCGGTTTTGCGAGAGCCTTGCTAAGTCCGATGCTCTTCGAGCTCTTCCCAGCTCCTCCTGAGATGTAATTGATATCTTTAATTTGCACTTAGCTGATCACACTGCAAATGTATTAAATACTTCCGACGAATGCTCACGAATCAGAGTTTGTTTTTACGTGCGAAATCAAGCTCGCTCACGTCTTCATAACGAGCAACCAAGCTCTACATAGTTACGAACTTGATTTGGGATAGAGTGACCTGGCCTATACATGCAAAGAATATTTGACGAAGAAACAGTGTGACAGCCAAAGGATGGATAGGAAACAGATTTAAAGCAACTATATGCAAGCTCAAGCATTCGTGGTAATCTCCATCTTCTGGGACCCTAAACAACCACATCGATCAGATTGATTTGCAAGCACAGTCCCACTATGACGGCACATTGATCCCATGATACTATCGGCAGCGCCACTTTCAGAATCAGTCAACAAAATTGACAGAGCCCCTTAAGAAGTCCATAAGCAATGGGTCAAACTCCGAAACCCAAGCGGGCTCTTCTGTCGGCTCGAGATTGGCGTCTTCGAATACAGTAGGATCAATAAAATCCGTTAAATCATCAACTTTAGCTCCGTGTTCTGGGCCTCCAAGAGTATGTGAACGATTGATGCCGATTATCTCAGGTGGCCCGATCCGAGTTCCTGGTAGACCATCCAGTGGTAGGCTGGGGGGCGGCTCAAGGGTGTGCGGCAGTCCGACATCTACCGGTGGTAAGTCGGATAGAGTGCTGTGGTCTTGAGTCGAGCCATTGTTAGAAATCAGGTCGAAACGTTCAGGTGCTTTTCTTAGTTCATCGACCGTAGTGAAGCTTAGATTCGACTCCAAGCCATATTCCATGCTTTCCCTTAATGTTTCTACTACTCCAGGATACAGAGTCTCGTCCGACGTCCATCTATTTTGAGAGGGACATGCGTCATCCTGATGAGTGTTACCCAGAAGCATGTCCAGATCGGGTAGGTCCATCATGTCGTCATCAACAATTTCGAGCCCATCAGAGTCAAGTGACTGATCTACTCCTTGATATGAGTCTTGAGATAAATCAAGTGCTGAGGCGTGGTTCTTCAATCTCTTCGTGAGACGTGAGACTGACGGGGAGCTAACCTGCACATTCTCATGGAGACTTAGCAGCTTCTGCCTCCCCTTCTCGGTTGACGAGGTTGATTTCTTATTGACTAGCGTGATATGATCTGACCCACTGTCTTCTACGTTTGATAGATCGATATAGTCCACAGCGGAGGGTAGCTGTGGGCTGAGAGATTTATGGATGAGCTTCGCGTTCTTGGTCTTGCTTCTCTTTCTTTCGCATGGTCGGGTTTTCGGCCTGGAAGCAATGGCTTGATCTCCAGATGGGCCCACACTTCTCACGCCAGCAGGCACTTCTCGCTGCTCACCTGACTTATAGGCCGTCGTAGCACCTATCTTTCGATTTTTGTTTTGCACTTGGTTTGACGGAGGGTTTGGAGAGGTTCGTGATGTTTGTGGTTGACTCACGTAGTGCGCGCCAGTATTCATAACTGTATCATCGAAGTCCCCCCAATAAGTGTCTTGGCCCCTTTTCTTTTGACGGGGCGGTCGAGGATGCGAGAGCCCCTCTCGGCAACAGGTATGCTTACAGGGCTTACCACTTTTAAGTAGACCTCTATTGCGACACTGATGATGACATACCCATTTTCCGTTGTCCATTCTTGAGGGCAAAGCTTCAGTAGATGGAGACCGACTCTGTTCTGATAAGATGCTCTCGATAGGGGTGAAGTCGTCGGCGACGGCGTCCAGGAAATCCTGGTCCTTAAGTGAGCCGGACTGGTTATCGGACTCTCTCACTATGCTCCACATATCTTCATCTGCTACTTCGTCATTGAGATCCAATTCAGATGGCGCAGATCGCTGGTCCTTAGTTATGACTTTCCTGAATGCAGAGGCGGGGATCTTGGGTTCAAGTTGTACCACCACTTGTGATCCGACGATCTCTTCGCAGCTGAAGTAGCAAGTAATAGTCTGGTGGGGAGCCGTGAGTGCGACGGGAAATTTGAGTTCCATACTCGAATTCTTGTCGATCTTCGCCATGTTACCACGCCAGAAGTACGCAAGATTTCCATCAGTGGTCATAACCAAGAAGGTCAATGTTGGGATCTTGTCATTCCAACGTGGCGATGCGGCATTATTGGAGTGACCGAGTTTGACCTTGAGAGTCACAGAGATAGGTTCCGAAGCTTCTGGATGTGGCGATCCAATAATATCTGCCTTGAGATTCAAACGTGGGAAACCACCAAGAGATCTGAGAAGATTGGCGCCGTACGGAGGATTTCTGCCGACTATTCTTTCGAGGTCAAGAGCACTCTTCTCGGCAACTGCTAATACTGTTCTCACTCCGTGGCTGATCATCTTTCGCGTCGTGACAGGACCGAAACCGGGTATTTGGGCCAGCTGTGCTGGTGTATCCTCCCAGGCATTCGCAGCGAGTGAACGAGCCAGCCCGAGTGCGACGTTGGTCCCTTGTCCATCGCCATCGAAAGCCTTACAGTCTGCAACACATCGCACCAACCGGCTCAGATGGCTGAATACCAGGATCCTGTCTCTCATGAAGTCTCTTCTGAAGCCGCCATCTTTGGCCAGGTCGGATCCTCCAAGCGCGACTTCAATGATCAGGAAAACCTTGTGCCAGGGTAATGATATTGTCTCTTTGATTGGGTGCAATACGAGCGAAGACATATTGAATTCCCTATAACGGGTTCGCTCGTTTCCCTTGAAACGAATGTTCCTGAACTCAGACGCTTGACACATTGCTGTCATCTGTGACTATTAATATATTATGACACGGCACAAGGCGCTGAGTATTTAGCTTACCATGTCCTCGACACTGGACGCTCTTGGTATCGACAACAAAAGCTTCATAGTCTCATAACGTACCATGTATCTGGACATCGCTTGGCCGTATTCCGTGCAGCTGAATGGAGCTCGGGCAGTGACTAAATTGGCTTCTTGTAGAAGTTTGACATCTCGTTCACACCACTCTTTCATTCTCTCGTCAGCGCCAGCAGCATTTAGTACATTCTGGAGGTTATAAAGTGATGGACTCTGGCGCACTCGAACGCTGAGAAACGTGCCTATTATCCATCGCTTAGCGGTCTCAAGGTTTTGGATAGTGCCCAGTCCAATCTCGGAGTTCACATGCTCAACCAGATTTTCGTGGAGGGTACTCTCCAACTTCTCTTCGCCAGAAATCATCCTCTCATAGCGGTGGACATTCTGTTGTCGGGTCATGATGATTGCACAAGCGCTGTCGTCGAATTGGGGACGACCAGCACGCCCAAGCATCTGGATAACCTCAAGGTCGGAGTATTCTTGGAGCTCATTGTCCGAATATCCACAAGTCCCCTTGAGGACCACAGTATGGCAGGGAAGATTTACGCCGACAGCTAATGTTGACGTACAGCATATGAGGTGAAGCTGGCCCGATAGAAAATTTTTCTCTACTGCTGCTCTATCTTGCACATCAAGCCCAGCATGGTGGAAGGCAACCCCGTGGCCTACGATCTCTTGAAGTATCGCGGATACCACAGAGACCCGTTGGCTTGGGGCCGGCCAAGGTTTGTCGCTCGCGCGGTGAGTTGACCACCACTCGGCAAGATTTCGGGCTGTGCACTCGCACGATTTTCGAGTATTGCAAAAAATCATAATCGGTTTTCTTTGGGAGTGTTTTTTAAGCAACAACGTGAGCTTGGTATCGAGGACTTTATCAAACGCGAAGTCATTAGAGAAGCCTTCGTACCCGTACACATATCTTTGTAGCTTTACCGGTCGTAACTCTTCTCCGAAAGTCTCGAATATGGCTGGCTCATCTTGATTGGCGTGGTCACGACCCAACCATTTAGCAACATCTTCGATGTTTGGAACGGTAGCACTCAAAGCTACGAAGCGAACGTTGGCGCCACTTGTCTTCATGCGAGACACTACCACCTCAAGCGTGGCACCTCGTACATCTTTGAGCATGTGTACTTCATCGATGAGAACGAGACGAACGGTATCTAAGAGTTTTCGATGATCCTTCCACTTCCTTGTAATGGAATCCCATTTCTCAGGAGTAGTGGCAATGATGGACGCACTTCCAAGGCGGCTCGCTTGGTTTGGTGATGTATCACCAGTGAGCAAGAAGCACTTTAAATTCATGTGGCTGAATTTTTGCTCCCACTCGCGTGCCTTCTCTGAGCAGAGCGACTTTGTTGGTGCTTGGTAAACGATCTTGTCATTGTCTCCACCTATACTTCCGGCCAACCGACATATAGCCATCTCGAGAATGGCGGTCTTGCCCGAGCCTGTCGGGGCGGAAATGACAACATTCTCGTTGGTACCGTAAACCAGTGGAAAAGTTTTAGATTGGACAACATTGAAAAGCGGATAAGGGAAAACTGAGTGGAACTTGTCAGGAAGCGCTTCACGCGGATTGACGAGACGGGTGTTATTGACGATCGGGGGTGTGGTTGGCGCGTGGTCGAGATCTGACCGTATGCTCTGAGGTAGCCTCTTTGGAGCGAAAGGACGATTCGCGGTTTTGTTTTGTCGTCTGAGACTTATTTGAGTAGAAGGGCTAGAGAGCCCGTGGCTAGAAGGCGAACTGTGTGTGATGGAGGATGTGACAGGCGGTGTTTTTGAAGCTACCTTGAATCAGTACGATACATATGATACAAAATTTACTGATCATACAATTATAAAATGGGGGTGTGGCCAGCTGATTTCCTCGTTGAAGCTCGCCAACTCTGCGCGGACCGTTTCTCTCGATCATGGCCCTCGTTGAAGAGGCAGGTTCGAGACTATCCGCTTGGCTCGATTCGCCGCAGAATGGGGACCGAAAGTCAGGTTCGCGATGGATGAAAGGTCTAAAATGGTGACTGGCATCATCGAGGATACGAGGAGATTGCCTGTCCTGCCCGCTCAAAGGCAGTGATATACGATGACTGTTGTTACCCGAAGATGGTGCTGCGCTCGAGGAGGTAGGACAACCTAGTAGATTACGGTCTATGGAGATAAAGCAGTTCGTTAATTAAGACATACTCGTGACCACAGTGTGAACGTGAGCAAGGGTAGCTCACCAAAGTCATCCAGTATGAAATCCTCATCATGCTGTTGGTAGTTATCAGGCAGATCTATTCGAACTTCGCTACCAGGGTTACCAGCAGCGCGAGAGAAGGTAGGGAGATGATAAGAAAGATCTGGAAACAGATTGTTTGTGTGATTGATAATGCTCTGTCTATGTCTGTCCTGTTCTGCTCCATTGGGAAACCCGTATACGTGATCGCTCGTAATGGGTTCCGCAGCTCCTTGAAGTAGTGCGGGATAAGCATAATCGCGTGGTAAGCCGAGCGACAGTCTCCTCTGACTGCCCTCGCCAGCGCTGAACTGTCGTGACATGATTCAGGGCTGCCAGGAAGATAATTCGAGGGTATAAGGTATACAGCAGGTATATATACTGGCAACGAAAGAAATCGATGATTGAGACGATTAGACTAGATGACGGTCTCGAACAGACGTTGAGCGTCGTTCAAAACATATTGTATTCTGACATGGCTGAGGACATCTCAATGATTTGAGATTGCAAGTGAGAAAAAAGAGAGGATCAGCACGTAAGTCTGGAGTCAAGATCCATCGCTAGCTCAGACACCTAGATATGTACTTAGCAGGCACGTGGGTAGGTCGCTGCCTGAATCGAAGTTGATACTCTTGAGGAAGGTGTTTGGTACCTGTGTCGTTCTTGCCATTCGCGGAAGAGGCATTGGAAATTCACGTGATGCAGCCAGGAAAAGACTATTGGTAGCTGTTGGGAAATACGCAGAAAATGGGCAGTATCATATCGATCGATCCAGACAAATTGTCGCAGAGGTGAGAGATCCTGCGTGAGTAAATGAAATTCAAAGTGTGCAAGGGGTTTTGCGTACATATGTAAAAAAAAAAAAGGTCAAGAATGCGGTGGCGTTAGGGGGAAACCACAATATCGTGTGCTCTCATACTTACCATAAACAAGACTCACCAAATATATGGCATTTCACGAATCAGACTCTTGAAATGTTGAGATGTATGGTAATACAAATTGCATGATGATCGTATCCAAATGACTCGCTTGCCTATCACCTTTTCCAGTCTCATTCGCCTCTAAGCTTCCCAGCTCGAATTTTACATTCCTTCGTCTATCGTACTTCCGTAAATTTTGCGCCTGATGCATACACCCTAAATGGTCACGCGTACCCCTTTTGTCATGTTTCCAATAGTTTTGGTGTTTCGCCTGTAGCATATTTCGACATTTCTCGTTTCCTAGTTTGATACCGGATCAAAGATAGCGGTCGACCGGAACCAACATGGCCAGTCCCAGCTGGGACCGCTCTTCTGCCGATCCGTTGAACCGCTTAATTCAGCATTTTATTCATCCCGGTGCTTGCCTCGCGCAGATGGCACCCGCACGTGGTGTCTAAGTGGCGATGCTGGACGAGACGTCGATAGTCCCATGGCTTTGATGTTTTCCATCGGGTTTGGAACCTCGAGCCGATCTCCCGTTCTGGGTGTGTTCAAGGGATCGATTGTTGTCTTTTCGTAGTTCACGATGTTAAGGGGGGGTGGTCGACGACCCTTGCGATCGGGTCCCGTGTAGAGGAATAACGATGTAAGCACCAACACCGTGCCAATCAAGAACTACATTTGCGTTAATATATGAATATTGTAATGCCTCATGTAGTAGGTCGCTTACCGTCAAAGTCACTTTAAAATTGAAGAACCATACGCTGAACAGAAAGCTAATAATGATACTAACGCTTGTGGCGAAATTCTTCGCAATGTTATCGGCATAGTTGATGCAGAGAGAAGCGAGTACGCCGCCGAAAGATTGCAGGATGATCAGTGTCCAGACGATCCAGTTGTACCCGTCAAAGAACCCATGCTTAGCAATGTCCTCGCCATCCTTGAAGACGATGCCGACAAACAGCGCCGGGAAGAGCGAATAGAAGGATAGCTGGATGTTGCGAATCCATACCGAGACTGACGTTTCTGGGTTCTTGAGAACCTTTTCGAAGTAGACGCCCGTTAGACCCGACAGCGCCGCTACAGTCAGCGCGGCGGTCAGACCTATTGAATAGTTCATGACGGGCGCAAGATTCTGATCCTCCTCGATGCCTTCGTAGGTGGCCGAGCGCTTCGCCAACACCTCGCCAACATCTGCCAAACCGTCGAGACCACGCTTGGTCAGCTCCCTCGCGACATCGCCGACTCCATTGGCCATTTGCCCCAGTTCATGTACGGATCGCGGGAAGAAGTGGTCGGTCATATCGTGGACCATGAAGGAGCTGTCCTTGGAATCGGAAGAGGGGATCGAGACAATAGAGATTCCCATGGTCAAGATGACAAGAGCGATCCACCTTTTCGAAGATAGCGATCTGCCCAGCATAGTCACGGTGAAAAGGGCCGTAGTAAGGATCTTGAGTTGGTACAGGATCTGGAAGTGCACCGGATCGAGGTTACCGACAGCGACATACTGCAAAGAGTTCTGTAGCGTGTACAAAACAGCGGGTATGGCCAACTTCCATCCATCCCCGGAGAAGACGGAGTTGTAGATCTGCTCGAAGATGGTCGTCGCAGGGGTTGAAGGGGCGAGGCTTCTCGAGACCTCGTAGATGGCAAAGGTCAAGGAGAT
Source organism: Xylariaceae sp. FL0016 (assembly GCA_022578815.1). Taxonomy (NCBI): domain Eukaryota; kingdom Fungi; phylum Ascomycota; class Sordariomycetes; order Xylariales; family Xylariaceae; species Xylariaceae sp. FL0016. The sequence continues at coordinate 814,590 of MU388729.1, read as the reverse complement.
GGCGAGCTTGATCACCTCGGTCAAAAATACGGCAGTGGAGGTGAAGTATCGGTGGTCGCCATCTGGTGGCATCATTCTTGAATAATGCATGATCAGGATCAGGGCGGAGTTTTGAAATGTTAACTATCAGCGACGCATGTTAGTGAACCACTCGGGCGTAGCGCTCAAGCGCATCTCTTGAGGCTGGTGTTTTTTTTTTTTTTGGACTTGTACGTACAGTAATGAGTGAGACTTGCTTCAAAGGCATGCCGAGCAGAGTTGGCCCTACCACGGACCGTGGCGAGGGCGCATCGTCGAGCAGAACCATGGTGAATCAAAAATGAAGTTTAATGCCCGTAGCTGGGCTCGGCGCAAGGGTTTCGGTCGCAGTCGCTGCAGAATCGTGCCGCTGGGCTCAAGAAGTAGGTAGCAAAGGAGAGAGAAACTTGTTGATGTGTAGATGGCCGGCACCCGAGACCAATTGACCAACTTGTCGTTCCTTTGTTCGATAGGTGACGTAAGGTATCGTGGTGGGTTGGCAAGACAAGCGTTGGCTCAATAGTGAAAAAGGGGACGATGCGAGCGTCGCGTTCAGCCCAAGAAACGTTAGCGCGCCTTAAATCTCACCGGCTCCGACGTCGATAGCTCCGCAGAGACTGTGAGCCCCTGGATTGGTGACTTCAGATTTGGAAAGCGGCGTGCTTTTCAGTGCTGCGCCGTCGATGCCGTCAAAAAAGCGATTTATCGAGTGATTCGGAAATTGTTGGGCAAAGATGATATTTGACCCGAGAATTTGTAGGCAGTCTGGAAATCTCGGCAAGTCGAGGTTGTTTCGTAGGTTTAGAGAAAAAGGTATTTTTGGTGCCTGAAAACAGGCAATGCTTCCCTCAATGATATCAACGGCGCTCACTCTGGGGCCTGATACGTAATCTTGTCCGGGCCCGACAGCTAATGAATCTGCTGATGAACTCAAGCGACACACTTGAATCCCAAATCCCTCGGAAATTTAGAGATTGATTCTCGCGCCCCGTGCTACGTTTCTCGTTCGGGTCTCTTATTAATATACTGCTGTCATAAGACGAGAATAGTCTGCCCGAGAAGACAATGCTGGTTGAGGTTGCAACTTTGCTTTCCCTCTTCAGGGAGAGGCCCCGATTTGACTGTCGTTTCAGCGCTCCCAAGACAGAATGGATGTGACCTCTTGGTAGCACGCGCCGGCTCGAGCGTTCCTGCGTGTCCGGTATAGAGCCCTGTCCAGCCCTGTCTTACCTGTAAGCTGTCCCTGCTGCCGCCACCATCCCCGGGGTTCTTGCAGTGCAATGCCGTGACCAACTGGTGATCGTCAGGGCATCAAGAGGGCAAGCACAGCAAGCAAGAGATGCGACCCTCTTTTCCCAGATTCCTTGACCTCAAGCTGTTTCTTGGCCGGCTTGTTTTTCTCCAGTCACCTCCAACCGGGCGTGTTTCGCTCTGTTAAGCTCAGAGAGGCTGTGCAGGAGTCTGAAGGTGACGTCGCGTTGAATATTTGTTGCTGGGTAAGCGGGTGTATTTGGCAACCCAATGTCTTAGTTACAGTACCTGCTTCCATTAATCGTCGTCGGGTCAGATTATATGTATATAGGTGTCGAGCCCATATAAACCAGGTGAGCAACCCGTCGCATTGTCACATCTGGCTGCTTCGAGTTTCGCATGTTGATTAGCCATTTTTGCCTTGCCGTGGCGCCTCTCTTACGGTTTTGAGAGATCGTTGACGCATGAAATCGCCCGCTGGGCTTACTTGCCGTGATCGTCAACGTCAATCAGATCCCAAGATTGCTTTTAGCTTCCCGCTTTTGCCCAACCCCTCGAGGCTCGACCCCATTCCAGTATGGAGGGTGGTCACACTGACAGTGGGTGCACAGGTAAGGCTCGTTAGTCCCCGTCGTGGCGGTCTCCTGCCGGTCGCGTGTCCTGCCGTGAACTCCCCTCATGACCACCCTGCCATGACTAGCATCGCAGCCTTTGACTGGCCGGCGGATTATTGGACTGCGGAGTGAAGCTCCAGAAAGAGGAACCACCAACCCCAAAGCTTCCAAGGCCTTTTCTACAAGATGCAATGATGGCGATAGCTGTACTGTACCCTTCCCAGTGGGTTGCAGAGTTGACTTTCACATGACAGTCTTTGAGCAGGCATTTGAAGCTCTAGCTCGACAGCCTGTACTCCAGGTATAGATGTTGCAGTGAGTGCGTGCGCCGCAACGCCATCGCGGGGCCGGCGGAGTGCTGCTTGCTGGTTTCTACTTACTTTGCAGCCCACCCAATGCGCCAAACCCCAAGTTTAGGGCCAATGGACAGGATCAACGTGGTTGTCATGCGGCCTGAATTGATACCAAACCAGCCACAGATCATTCATTGCCCACGCAGTCTCGGCAGTCACTACTGCTTGGATCTCATTGCCAGTGTAGATTCGTGACCTTGTCGAAATGAACCGCGCTCCCATTTCACGAGTCATGACATTTCGGTCAAATCTCCTTTCTCAACAGATTTTTTTTTTCTCGTGTCTCACTTGACTCGAGGGCGCAACGAAAAAGTGACCCGCATCTAGACATTACAAGAATCTTAAATACATCGCTTCATTGACACAATATACATCGCAGCACCTCGAAATCCCTAAAACAACTATGATACTGGGATGGAATGTTTCTGAAAGAGTTTGGCGTAAAGAAGACGCAAAGGCCGCGAGAACAACTAGCATGGCAAGGCAAGACGGCAGATAGGATGAATAGGAGGGCTATGTTCCCATTGTAAAATATGCGTATGGACACAGAACTCATTGGTTTTCTATCGCTTCACATGCGTCAACGTAACTCTGCCCACGCGTAAATGACCGGCAAGTGCTCATCCGCCTCCGACATGAACCACTGCATCGCCATATTTCCTTCCTCTATAACGAGTCCTTATGCAGTTATTATAAGGGTTCCGAGCCATTCAATGGCCAACCTGGTAGTTGATGTCAAGCGCTCGAGTCCCGTATGCCTGAGACGCTGAATCAACTTTGATGCTCATGTCCTATGCGACAGCATAGGAACCCAGAGGAGGGTCTCCCCCCTCTTTTCGAAATTCCAGAGTATTACAAATTGAAGAAATATTAGTTTGTCGCTCGTATGCAGTGATGCAGTTTGTTGTACAATAGGCCACCCCGTTCATTCCTTGTCCTGCCCAGTTTGGTCAAGCCATTTCGTGCAAATCGTAGTCAGTCAGCCGAAAAAAAAAAAAAAAAAAAAGCGATCCCACCCATAATCAGTCAAGGAACTCAATCGTCGTCTCCCCAGTAAGGCATCGGTCCACTGGCGTAGCCCACGGCACTGAGCCTTACATCGCTCTTCTTTGCGCGATGCTTCGCACTCTTCGGGTGCAGCAGGCCCGGCGAGTCGACGGGGCTGTCCGGCCGCGCCATCCCCCTGCTCTTCTCCCGCAGCTGCTGGCCGTGTGCCTGCGATATCATGTGGAAGTCATCGAGACTGACGTCCAAGTCATCCTCGTCGTAATCGTCGTCGTCCAGCTCGACCTCGGGCACATCGCGCAAGGCCGGGAAGGGCGTCGAGTCGGGGCGCGGGTGCTCGCTGTCTCGCTTGGCGGTGTAGGCAGGAAAGCCGCTGCCGTACCGAGATCGTGTCCGGCTGCGCCGCTCGTCGGGGATGATCTCGTTGTCGCTGTCCATGTAGTCGCTCAAGTCCGGGCTGGGCTCGGAGGTGTCGATGGACTGGGCTCCATTCAGGGGCTGATCCAGATATAACAAGACGCGCTCGGGCTTGGTTTTCGACCTGCTGCGCTGCTCGGAGACCATGGTCACGGGCGGCAAGCGTGGCGGTCTATCGCTGATGGGATCGCTGTGGCTTGTCGACGGTGCTTCGCTCTCCTGGATCCCTTGGAGGTTGTTGTTATGTCGTGCGTGACCGCGTCGTTCAGCGGGTCGTCCTGTGAGAGACGAGCTCCGCTGGGGGAAACGTATCGGCTTTGACATTCCTGCGTTGCGGTCCTTGTCCTCTTCTCTTGAGGTGAGCGACATAGGATTGTGAACCGACATTCTCTTATCGCTGCCCGTGTTGCCGCTACCGTAGCTAGATCGGCTACTTCGGTCTTGATCAAGCTCGGCGATGATATTCTCTCGCATCCTCGCTCGCTTTTTCCGCAGAGCTGCCAAGAGCATCTCCTCCTGTTTCGTCACAGCCATCATGCGGGCGTGTTGTTCTTCGGCGTCGCTGGGGCCACTCGGCTCCTTGTGAGCAGGCCCCGGGGGTTTTACGGAGAACTCCACGCTGTTGGGAGAGAGTGGTGGTGTGGGCTGATCTGAGGCACGCGACTGATTTGACCCGCCATGAGTTGTTTGTCGTAAAATGATCTGATCAAAGTTGCTAGGTGTCTGGGGGACTGAAAATCCGGAAGCGGCTTCGCTGGTTGAGGCCAAGGGTAGGAACGAAACTGTCCTAGCTTCCTGAACTCCGAAACCATGCTGGCGAGAATATGCTACAGAGTCCATAGTTTCATAAGACAGGACTGATGCTTTGGAATAGCGAGGATTGTAAGATGATGGTGAGGAGGGATGTTTCGATTTGAAAGTGCTTGCGGAATTGTTCGAGGAACGTGAGGCGTTACTTACTGACCGACCGCCCTGGGGTGTTGGTACAGACTTGGGGATAACGAGATGATCATCGAGATGCGATGAAGTATTTTCGTTCTGATGTCCTGGCCCTTGGGAACGAGGTACAACACGATCTGCACTGAGGTGGCTGCGCGATGAAGATACGCTGACATCATCCCTATGTGTCTGGAACCGAGCAGGAATAGCAGTGACGGGGGGTGATTCGATATCTTCCTCATCAGAGGAATCTGAAAGTGATAAGACACTGTTCTGCTGTCGGTCTGATTCGAGAATACTTCTTGTCGAAGGAGAAGCCTTCGAGGTACGTGTGTGCCGACTCGATACACTGGCTGTGTAATCTTTCTTCGCGGATGAAAGTAACTGGCTGGTGTTGGGAGTATCAGCTCTCCTTGTAGTAGCCTTACTGTCATGTGAGCTCTCGCGCGAATGTTTCCAACCTGATGAGTGCACTGATGATGTCACGAGGTCATGAGCTGAGACGTTAGGTGCTATTCTGGTTGATTGCGGCTGCAAGTAGTCGGGGTTGAACTGTTCTTCAGGCTCCTCCTCCTCTTCGAGTGGTGAATCCCGGAACGACATCTGCTCATAATGGCTGTACAATTGGTGTAATCCAGCGTTATCTCTCGCGCCTCGTGGTTGACCGCGCGACTCACGTCTCGCATCCGGAACGGTGAGAGTACCGTTCGGTGGCTGCCAGGTAAGCTTACGCATGGCTCTTGGGCCATCCTCGCGAGACGGCGAGGATTCTGTCGACTGGGACATGAATGACGGAGATCTCATGACATAATTATTCCCGAGAACAGGTCCAACACCAGATGATGGAGGGATTGTGACCTGTGATTTGCTCCTCCATGACCACTTGGAGAGGTCTAATCTCGCGGGCTTCTTTTTCTTGGCTGGGAGACCAGCCAGAGCTCCATCCATATCCAAGAGTGAGCTGGCCTTCGTCGGAAGCCCCTTTGCCATCGCCGAATTGGAAGTTTGCTGAGATATTGAGAGAGGCATCTTTCCTGAATCATAATGCGACCAGACGCTTGAAGCGGCAGACATGCGCCTGCGTGCATAAGAATCGTCAGTTGCAGTATCCCGGTAGTCATTGCCTATAGTGGCGGCTGATCTCTTCGGCTTGAGGCTCTGTTTGCTACTGCTGGGACGACCATGCGCGCTTCGAAGCTGTCGAGGAATGACCTCCGATTCTTGTTCCCAGATGCCTCTGCTATAGCTTGTCCCGGGTGTGTCCTCGTCATCGAAGCCGCCATAGCCCGTTTCGGCAGTGGATTGGCTAGCACTGCTCTCGGATATAGATATGCTAATGCCACTGTTTGACGTTTCCTCCCATGATCGTCCATAGTTCTTTGGATGAGTCGTGGTTTCGGTGTTCACGCCGCTGGCTCCCAAAACTTTCTGGGCCTTGGACAGCGGGGTCGCGATGGATAACTGTGGTGGTGAATGCTGTTTGCTGGACCGGCCCGGAACGGGAAACGTGAATTTGGACTTGTTACCCATCTTAAGAGAAGTAGAGGGCCTATGGAAGGGTAGGTTGTTGGTGTAAGCAATCCAAACAGGCCATCCGCGCTCCTAGTGTCTGAATGGCGACAGGCGCGTGCACCAATGACTTGAGATGCAGATCGAGAATAGTGTTTTGCTTAGGCCTTTTTGCCATAAGTAGATTCTAGAAAATAAGAAGGATGACGAGATTTCTCGGCCTGTCAGTATCGTGCGCTGGTTACGCACAGTGGCAGTGCGCACTTCGCAATGAAACAATGATGCTGGTCTTTGGCGTCCAAAGGGTCGTGTTGTCGGGAAAGTCGGTGGGGTTTACCAGTGAAGAGATTCGTAGGCATCTCAGGGGGGGTTTTTGACACGGGCCTCGATATTCGGATGGCTGTCGGCAGATGGTTATGTAGCTGGCTTGTGATGAGGGGACAGCCTCGAGTTCTTTCAGCTGCCCGAACAATGAGGCTGGATGTTGTAGACTACCTCCTACACCAATGGCGTGTTACGGGACTATGGAAAGGAAGAGCCGGCGATTCCGCGATGCCATGTGAGGAGCCGAGATTGGCTTTGTATTTCTTCTGACCTTTTCTTCCACTCGAGGATCCACAGCCTAACGAACTTTAGGGACACCCAACGGCGACAGCACAAGCTGGGGCCGTGCAATATATTGTCGAGATACTTGGACGGGCTGAGCGAAACACAGCACTGCGATGAAGAAAAGGAGGACTTTCTTCTTTTCCCCGAGGACTTGGATCGGTGTAAGTCGATACAGAAACACTAGAAGGATGAGAGAAAAGGGCCAAGGGGACCTTCTTCTCAAGAAGGTATTAAAATTGGAGAAGAAGACCGGACCACGGATGCGTACACCTATATAACGCAGGGCCAGAGTCCTTAAGTGCATTCACTGAAGTGCAGACCGGTGGCGCCTGTTCGCACACACACTACTATGCCCGCTCTTATTAGTTGAATTCTTAGTATAGGGATCTAAGATAGTCCCGAGCGCGTGGTGGTGTCTTTAGCTTGATGCATCCACCAAGATCTGAGGAGCTGCCAGACAGAAATCATGGAAGGCCAGCGAGCCGTCTCGCCCTTGACCCACCCCAGGCCAATGCATTTTGGGCAGTTTTGGGGAACTTCAGTGCAGACACATCGTACAAACATCACCTCCTGTCATGGAAATGGAAGTGTGCATGGGTTTCGAGCGCGGGGACATGGATGTCGTGAACCCCTGGCGACAATCCCTGTACTCTGCCCTCAAGCCCTGCAACCTTGGGCGATCAGAAGCAAGAAGTTGAGGACGAGCAAGCAAGCAAGCCGAGAGCAAGATGAAGAAAGAAAAAGCCATGTCGAGGCTTGAAGTCAGATATTCCACGACTTACAGTAACCAATCTATCGCCAGTGCCTCTTTCGGCAGCGACTGGAACATGTGTGTTGACGTGCCGGTAGAGTCGGTATACCTTCCGCTAGGTACGTGCCGGGTGACACCGCTTGGGCGAAACGCTCCTCACCTCTCTGTTATGGATTGATTCCCTCCTTGCTCGATTCTCTAAGGAGCGGCTGGCACCGGCAGTCATGTCGCACATGGACGCATCACAGCAGCCGGAAATTTGTTCAGTGAGGAAATGCATGTAATTTTGGTGCGAGCCACGGTTTCTTCAAGACCAGCATTCCCTGGCAACCCAGCAATGAATATCAGCAGTGATATTTTGCAAGTTATAATAAGACTGGTGGGTTATTGACGAAATCTGCCCCTGGCTATGGCCCAAAAGGGAACGCTGGGAATGAAGACGATCTAAAATTCTTCAGTGGGGGAAAGATACAATAATGGGGAGCGCAACAATATCCAATCACTCTAACTGCTAGTCAGTGAATCTCTTACACCCCGCCTCGGTCAACACCTAGCACCAGTTGGTGATCTGCACGAAGCACCACCTGGCCTCGACCTATGTAGCACGCCACACACTCGGCTGCCACTATTCCATGGTCTGAATCCTCTGCCCCGACTTTACCTATAGTGCTATGGGCATCCATCTACAGCTAAGTACCTACTAGATTGGTGAAGTTTAATTTATTATACCAACTAGTGACGATAGCGACGACATGCTAGTACACCTTGGTGAAGTGATGGCTTCCCGGTCCTGGTTTGCTAGGGGTCCCAGACCCGAAAAATCCTCACCACGCGCGCTTTCGTCACCGATTCTAATCGTTTAAGCCTCCGTCTAGTGACGCGCATCAACGATCCAATAGAAGCTGCGCCACGGCCTAGAGCCTCGGAATCGTTACCAACATACAAAGTAGGTCTCAGGAGGCAGCCATGGAGCTACGTAGGCGCATTGGTCCGAGTAGAGCTTTGATGCCCTTGCAGATGCAGAGGTCCTAGGCGGGAAGAGGTTCGTCTTTGAAACAAGGCATGTCATCGTGTAGATTCACCCGCATGTCGTGGGTGATACCTACACCTACCACCACTACTGCTGGAACTGCCATGCTCGCCATTGGAGACAAATCATGTTACTGTTGTTCGGACGACAAGACGGGTCAACAGCAGAATACAGAATGAGATATGTCGTTTATGCCCAGCCACGACTGCAGGAACTAAAAGATCGTCCATCACATATTCCGCTTTACCAATCCCTGGCCATTCTTGAGTCGATACGTGTTACGGAGACCGAGCACGATCGCAATCACGCTTGTTCAATGGTTCCTACTAGGTAAGACATCGTGTTGGGTAAGACTGCCCAGATAGGCAACGGTTGTTGACCGCTTTCAACAACAGCCAGAAAAGCATCCTCGGATGCCTCTGTTCAGAGAAGCTGTGTACGAGGTCTCGCCACGCTTGAGAGGAAATGGGCACAACTGGTCGGAAGACGACCACTCCTAGCGTGGCACGAGCATGATTCGCGATGTTCTCAAATCCCCCACAATCTGCCATCTTGTCATCTCGTTTTTCCTCTGGAGGTGGAGTTCGTCGACAGGTCACACCAATAACCATTCATGACTGTCGCAATTTGTCGGGTGTAGAGCAAACGGCTTTGCCCAATGGAGGAGAATTCAAACAGAGACAATGTTCCGTCCCGTTTGAGCTTCATTCACGTTCCATCGCAGAGTCAATCTTTTCCAAGACTGTGGGAACGCATCTGATAGGATGTTTAAACCCTACCTCGAACGGGCAGTCGAGTTGCTGATGCAATCAAATGGACGGGGCCTTCGGGGCATTGAAATAGGCAAATGATTCGTGGCTCGTGGGTAGTACCGTAGTTACCAGTCTGCAGCAGATTGACCGATGCGTGCCCATAGCCGATATGGCAGGAACACGGCTTGCTTCTCGCTTAGACAATATATAACAGAGGTCCTGCATCGCTTTGAGACACTGGGGTTGCACGGCTCCCAGAGCGCGTTCGTATCTTGATCGGTTCTTGATGCAGCAACTCTGTCTCTAACTCTGTTCACGATCCTTCCGACAGGTTACCGATCATCTCTAATCCCAAGCCACTCGATACAGTGACAATCTATGGCGGGGTTTGCCCTAAGGTTGCATTAGAGTGTGTACTTTAGGTAGTCTCTGCTCTGGTCACGTATGACAGTAGATGGGCCGCAAGCTCGTAAGGTATCATTGTCAATGCATTAAAATAAACACATTAGAGGGTGCATGCGCTCTCGCAGATTACTGAACGGTCGTTTTCCGATATGAATTATTGCATGATCAGAGCCGTCAAGTTGAACTGGAGCCAGGCCTGTGTCGGGCCACCCTGGCTCTCAGCGTTTTGATGCCACAGCCCAGTGATCAGTCCAGTTGACTTTCAAGCAACCTTCGCGACGGCAAGAGAAAGAGAGTCGCAATGGCGTCGTAGAAACAACCCAGTAATGTGGTGCATGATCACACCCGGGGGTAGTCAGATCTTGGGTGCCACGGATGGGATGCAAGAGATGCAAAACGCCTACGGACCAGTACCGACTAATGTATGCACCACGTCCGGGGGGGGGGGGGGGGGGGGGGGGGGCGCCGCGGGGCCCCCGCCGCCCCCCCCCCCCGCGCCCCGCGGCCGCCCGGGGGGGGAGGAGGGAGAGGGG